>JAZKJV010006801.1:600000-1049843 GCA_037367405.1 Ottelia alismoides | reverse complement strand
AATCGCATCACAACAACTACTCACTTTTACAAACTTCAATGCAATCACATCATAAAAAATATCTTAATCACAAACCCTTTATCCAAACACCAAATCACAAAAACAGGTTACCCTTCCCCATATTACCCGGGGTAACCAGCAACCAAACACATCCTAAGAGTACAAATTTAGAAAGCAACGTAGTATATACTTACATTTTCACGTAAAAATGGGTAGCTACATGAAAGTTACTATTACCAGTTATCATAGGCTATAGTCGGAGTTTGGAAAATATCATCTTAGAAAATATCAAAGCTAATGCATTCATAGCGAATCATCAACATTGAAGATAAAAGAACAAAAAATCAAAATATACACAGCAAAAAAATTGATCAAAGATAACAATACAGACAATTTGAATATTCACTGTCATAACGTTCAATTTTAAAGATATAACACTGAATATTATTCGTTGCCAAATTATCTTTGTACTTATAATTAGCTATGAATGTCATATTCGTTGTTGAAAATTCATAAAACAATAATTTATTCGTTGATTTATTAGTTAAACTTCGTATTAATTGTTGCTAAATTTAGCAACAATTAGAATAAAAAGTCAACTAACAAGTGTTGTATATTCATTGCGATGAATATAGCAACAACATGATTATCCGTTGTGAATTTAAAGTAGGCAATGGATAATATTCATTGTTACACATTTAACTACGTAAGATCTGGCAACGAATATTGAATTATAAGTTGCCTAGGTCGATTTTATTGCATGAAAAGTCTGGTAAAAAATCAAATAACAAATGCATGAACTTTTTTCCCATGCATATACTATTTAAGCAAAGAAAACGTGCATCCACATGTACTACCTAAAATGTAGGGATGGGAAAAAATCGAAAAGAGCAATTTTGACTATTTAATTTAATATAAAATTTTTAAGAACTAAGAAAAGTTTAATTTAGACTGGTCAATGATTGCAATATTTTATAGATCATGTAAATAAAAAAATAAGAAGTAACTCAAACTGCGTAAAGTACAATGAACTAATGTCTAACATAAATATAAGAAAGTCAAATGAAGACTATATTTAGAATCCATTTTAGAATAACACAAATGATTAATAGAAGGGTCTTTATCACGTGTGCCTACCTTGACTTCTGCAATATCAGTTATGCCCTTCCCTTTATTAGAATATCATGTGTGTCCCTGCCTTTTTACAAAATTCACAGTTCTGCACTTTTGTAATATCAGTTCCGCCATTGTCACATCTCCACATATCACAATACTAAGCAAATCGTCCCGTAAACACCACATTCACTTTCAGAACACGCATATTTCAACAAAATTTATCTATTACGGGGAAATAAGCAAGTAAAGAAGGGAATGCATGGGCATAATTCATTTCATTCATAAACATGGTATGTATACCAAGTTGTCATCATAGCAATATGTCCATCAATACCATAAGTACAAAAAGTGTCCCTCGTATACAAAGCATGTGACATAAACTACCATACGCAAAAAAAAGACCATCAAGTACGTATTGTGCAGCTGAACATGTAAAGCTTCGAAAGAACAGAACTGCACCCTATTGTTGTGGTTGGTCATGTGAACTTGTTGGATCAAACGAAAAAGGGTATGTTATGAGCAAAATTGTCTAGTACAAATATACTTAAATGACATATAAAACAGCAGGTAACTAGATAAGAGTAACTTGCAGTATTACTATTGAACTGAAACAAGTACTCGTGAATGTCAGTGTCACTCTCGTAAGTAAAGTCTATAAGTGGAAACTTGATCTAAGATTACTATTAGTTTTTAAGTTGATATTTTCTTTCTAATGCGTTAAAACACAACTGTTAGTAATGGAAATAATATGTAGTTTTGACCATGAGGGTCTTATACTATGACTCCGAGATACATAGTATCTTGAGATTTTTACCCCATGAACATTATAAACTTGTTAAAATTCCTCTACAATCTTTTGCATAATGTAATTACCCCCATCAATCCTGTAAATTACCCCTAAGAACCCCCACAAGCTTCAAATATATTAACCGCATGGTTCATGAGGTTAGAGTTAGCAAGTTTACATGGTCGAGGGAGGAATTATATTGTTTCAAAGGTTCAGAAGGTAATTTACAAAGTTTATAGGGTTCGTGGGGTAAAAAACCCCTAGTATCTTAGGGTTGGGTGGCCTTTGTAGGCATGTGTAAACTACATGCACCCTAGTTAAGTTCCCACGCTTTCCTTTGCTAACCTTCACACTCTCCTTCTAGATTATCATTTTCATTTCATTAACAGATCTCTTGTCTTCTAGAATCTATTCTCTTCTGGAATTAATCACATATGATCTGACGTCCAACATGATTCTCTTTCAAGTAATCTAATATGAGTACGGTAAGACGGACTGGGAAAATTCATTAGACAACCACTACGTATCGATAGGAGTCCTCGACAGTAGTCACAACTCAAATGGGATATGGGATTATAAGATATGATTTTCAACTCAAATGTAGTCAATTCTATGACTAATGAGTCCATGTTCCATCTACTTTATATGATGATCATAGCAAAATCCCATTAAATAAACTCTCTAATTTGATATAATTAATCTACTAATAGGGTGTGAAATTAGGGACTTAAAAAACCACCCGACTACACCTAAAGATACCACCCACAGAACCCATACCCACACCAAGACCGCTATCGCATCCTCTAGTCGATTTTCTAATGAGAAGAAGAAGAAGAGTATCGATACCTTGAAACCCATGGGGACATAAAAACCGCCATGCTACGCCTAAAGAAACCACCCACAGAACCCAGACCCACAATAAGACCGCAATCGCATCCTCTAGTTAGTTTTCTAATGAGAAGAAGAAGCGTATTGATACCTTGAGACGTTCTCTCGAACCACTTAAGGCGATTCAATCTCCTCTGTCTCTTTGTGCTTCAGGTGTAGACAAGTCGACTAAGAAGATCGCCTTTGATCTCAGGAACAAGGTGATTTCCAATGATTCTTCATCAAATTCCTCGTCTGATTTTGGGGTGGTAATTCATGTAAGCGCAATCAGTACAACTTTTATCAAAGAAGATGTACCTTTAGCCGACAATAGTTGGAGATCCTCTGCATGTGACTATTATTCTTCTGAGGGTGACTCTAACGATTGCTGGGATTATGCATCATCTTCTTCTTCTTCCCATTCTTCATCTCTACACTCTAACCTAGTGCACTTTTGTAAGAAGGTTTGTTGAAAATATCCCAGACCCCTTGTACATCCATTACGGATCTATTCAGTCACCTACCTATGATTACTCTTCCATACTTAGGTTGACATGAGCCTAAGTATGGGGGGTCAATATTAGTGTGCATAACTCACTTCTATTCTTTCTTCTCACCCCCGATCATCTCATTCTTGCTCATCTGCTATACTTAGGTCCTCAAAAGCCTAAGTATATAGGGGTGAGTTGACTTCCTATTTTTGTCACTCAACTATACTTGGTACGAACTATGTCTTCGTTCCATCGTGTGCCATGGGGACATAGCACATGCTAAGTATTGGGTGGCGTATATATACTATATAATTTACCCATGATAGAGGAGGACACAATCTCTAAAATCAAAAGAAACGTAGAAGCGTTGAAGAAAGAGATCAGAAAAGCCTGAGAAAAAGCAAAGATTGAATGTGCTAGACGTGGTATAAAGGT
Organism: Ottelia alismoides; assembly: GCA_037367405.1. NCBI lineage: Eukaryota > Viridiplantae > Streptophyta > Magnoliopsida > Alismatales > Hydrocharitaceae > Ottelia > Ottelia alismoides. The sequence goes on along the minus strand of JAZKJV010006801.1, from coordinate 1,046,147 downwards.
GTATTCAAGTGGCAATGATCTCAAGGATAGTAACTACATTAGGGAGCCAACACCTCCTATACAATTGGAGTCACTCTCACTTCCCCCCTTTTAATGAACTCTTACCTTCCGAGTATGTGCATATGCAAAACCCAAACCCCATTCCTGAAAAACCCAAAGAAGAAAAAAACCCAGAATCAAAAAAAATGAAAAATGTGAAAAATTCGTAAAAATCAAGGGCATGAAGGAATTGGATGGTTACTTGGGTCATGTTCAAGGAGAAGAGTTTGTCAACAAGATCATTTATAAACTTCCCTGAATAAAGGCCATGGAATACTGCCATGACCTCGAAGAATTTGTGAAGAGAAAATTTATGCACAAAAGGTCAGGCAACAAGAGACCTAGAGTTCAAAAGCATGTAGTATCTATGGCCCTCCTTGGTGTTGAGGAAATTCAAGAGCCACAGAGTGAAGCGACTACCTAGGGATGAATGTAAACTCGGAGATACCCTCTTCATCCATGCTCGGATCGATGATAACTCCACAATGAAGTCTTCTATGAGCTTAATCTCAAACCTGTTACGAAGACAAGACGGATCGTTCAGCTTGACGATTGAACTATCAAACGCATCCTAAGAGTACAAAATTTAGAAAGCACCATAGTATATACTTACATTTTCACGTAAAAATGGGTAGCTACATGAAAGTTACTGTTACTAGTTATCATAGGCTATAGTCGGAGTTTGGAAAATATCATCTTAGAAAATATCAAAGCTAATGCATTCATAGTGAATCATCAACATTGAAGATAAAAGAACAAAAAAATCAAAACATACACTGCAAGAAATTTGATCAAAGATAACAATACAGACAATTTGAATATTCATTGTCATATCGTTCAATTTTAAAGATATAACACCGAATATTGTTCATTGTCAAATTATCTTTGTACTTATAATTAGCTATGAATGTCATATTCGTTGTTGAGGTTCATAGAACAATAATTTATCCGTTGATTTATTAGTTAAACTTCGTATTAATCATTGTTAAATTTAGCAACGATTAGAATAAAAAGTCAACTGACAAGTGTTGTATATTCATTGCGATGAATATAGCAACAACATGATTATCCGTTGCGAATTTAAAGTAGGCAATGGATATTATTCATTGTTACACATTTGACTACGTAAGTAAGATCGGACAACGAATATTGAATTATAAGTTGCCTTAGGTCGATTTTATTGCAATGAAAAGTTTGGTAAAAAAATCAAATAACAAATGCATGAACTTTTTTCCCATGCATATATTATTTAAGCAAAGAAAATATGCATCCACATGTACTACCTAAAATGTAGGGCTGGGAAAAAAATTGAAATGAGCAATTTTGACTATTTAATTTAATATAAATTTTTAAGAACTAAGAAAAGTTTAATTTAGACTTATCAATGATTGCAATACTTTATAGATCATGTTAATAAAAAAAGTAAGAAGTAACTCAAACTATGTAAAGTACAATTAACTAATGTCTAACATAAATATAAGAAAGTCAAATGAAGACTATATTTAGAATCCATTTTAAAATAACACAAATGATTAATAGAAGGGTCTTTATCAGTTGTGCCCTCCTTGACTTCTGCAATATCAATTATGCCCTTCCCTTTGTTAGAATATCATGTGTGCCCCTGCCTTCTTACAAAATCCACAGTTATGCACTTTTGTAATATCAGTTCTGCCCTTGTCACATCTCCACAAATCACAATACTAAGCAATCATCCCGTAAACACCACACTCACTTTCAGAACACACATATTTCAACAAAATTTATCTATTACGGAAAATAAGCAAGTAAAGAAGGGAATGCATGCGCATAATTCATTTCATTCATAAACATGGTATGTATACCAAATTATCATCATAGCAATATGTCCATCAACATCATAAGTACAAAAAGTGTCCCTCATATACAAAGCATGTGACATAAACTACCATACAAAAAAAAAGACCATCAAGTACGCACTGTGCAGCTGAACATGTAAAGCTTCGAAACAACAGAACTGCACCCTATTGTTGTGGTTGGTCCTGTGAACTTGTTGGATGACACGAAAAAGGGTATGTTATGAGAGAAATTGTCTAGTACGAATATACGTAAATGACATGTAAAACACGGGTAACTAGATAAGAGTAACATGCAGTGTTACAACTGAACTGAAACAAGTACTCGTGAATGCCAGTGTCACTCTCGTAAGTAAAGTCTACAAGTGGAAACTTGATCTAAGATTACTATTAGTTTTTAAGTTGATATTTTATTTCTAATGCATTAAAACACAACAATTAGTAATGGAAATAGTATGTAGTCTTGATCATGAGGGTCTCATACTATGACTCCAAGATACATAGTATCTTGAGATTTTTACCCCCATGAACGTTATAAACTTGTTAAAATTCCTCTACGACCTTTTGCACAACGTAATTTCCCCATCAATCTTGTAAATTACCCCCAAGAACCCCCACAAGCTTCAAATAGATTAACCGCAGGGTTCATGAGGTTAGAGTTAGCAAGTTAACAGGGTCGATGGAGGAATTATATTGTTTCAAAGGTTGAGAAGGTAATTTACAAAGTTTATAGGGTTCGTGGGGTAAAAAATCCTAGTATCTTAGGGTTGGGTGGCCTCTGTAGGCATGTGTGAACTAGATGCACCCTAGTTAAGTTTTCACGCTTTCCTTTGCTAACCTTCACACGTTCCTTCTAGATTATCATTTTCTTTCATTAACAGATCTCTTGTCTTCTAGAATCTATTGTCTTCTGGAATTAATCACATATGATCTGATGTCCAACATGATATCTTTCAAGTAATCTAACATGAGTACGGTAAGATTGACTGGGAAAACTCACTGGACAACCACTACGTGTCGATAGGAGTCCTCGACAGTAGTCACAACTCAAATGGGATGTGGGATTATAAGATATGATTTTCAACTCAAATGTAGTCAATTCTATGACTACTGAGTCCATGTTCCATCTACTTTATATGATGATCATAGCAAATCCCATTAAATAAACTCTCTAAATTGATATAATTAATCTACTAATAGGGTGTGAAATTAGGGACATAAAAAACCACCCGACTACGCCTAAAGAAACCACCCACAGAACCCATACCCACACCAAGACCGTGATCGCATCCACTAGTCGATTTTCTAATGAGAAGAAGAAGAAGAAGAGTATCGATACCTTGAGACCCATGGGGACATAAAAACCACTAGGCTACGCCTAGAGAAACCACCCACAGAACCCAGACCCACAACAAGACTGCAATCGCATCCTCTAGTCGGATTTCTAATGAGAAGAAGAAGCGTATTGATACCTTGAGATGTTCTCCCGAACCGCTTAAGGCGGTTCAATCTCCTCTGTCTCTTTGTGATTCAGGTGTCGACAAGTCGACTAAGAAGGTCACCTTTGATCTCAAGAACAAGGTGATTTCCAAGGATTCTTCATCAAATTCCTCATCTGATTTTGGGGTGGTTATTCATGTAAGCGCAATCAGTACAACTTTTATCAAAGAAGATGTACCTTTATCCAACAATAGTTGGAGATCCTTTGCATGTGATTATTATTCTTCTGAAGGTGACTCTAACGATGGCTGGGATTATGCATCATCTTCTTCTTCATCCCATTCTTCATCTCTACACTCTAACCTACAGCACTTCTGTAAGAAGGTTTGTTGAAAACATCCCAGACCCCTTGTACATCCATTACGGATCTATTCAGTCCCCCACCTGTGATTACTCTTCCATACTTAGGTTGACATGAGCCTAAGTATGTGGGTCAATATTAGTGTGCACGCTGATGAATATGTAATTCATCACTCTTAGAGTTGAAAAATAGAGTCTTGTTCCCGAGTAATTAGCTGCATATTTCCCCTTATCTCGCATAATTAGCATTCATACATGCATGCATAATATCTGCATTTTAGCATTCATATTTGCATAAAATAAGAAGCCCAATTCACTTGTAATTATTCACCTATTTATTTGTATTTTTATACTCACTCCAAAGTCAATAAAACCATCTCTATACTGTGCATATTACTGACTAACAATACAAGGAAAAGGGCAAAAATCCTAACTTGTAAAATTACCCAATAAAACACCAAACCTAGTTGGAGACCTCAGACCTTAGAATGTAAATCTCTATCTTATACAACCTCTGATCTAGGTCTACTCACTTTTAGATTAATACATATTCAGAGATCTTCAAAATGAGATCAATTTCATTTAAATCGGAGCTCGTATGCAAAACTTGGGTTTGGGGCCCCATTGTACATTATATGTATATATATTTGTACCCTTGTATTTTTGTAACCTAATTGATCTCATCTCCATTTTTGGTCAACATGAAACTTGTAGATCTCATCAAGATCTGCAACTTTTATGTTCTGAGTTTTCCCAAACTCGGCCATCTTCTCTCTCTTGTTCCACATTTCTTTCTCGGCCATTCAGATCAGGCCACGTGGCGCCCATTGGTTGCGCCACGCAGCACGCTCACATCGCACCATGCACCCCTCTTATTCCGCCGTCCGATCCCTTCCTTTCTTCCCAGATATGAGCCATCCATTCGCGCAGCTGATCTCAACCATCCGATCTTCCCAGATCAAATCTTGGCCATCTGTTAGTGCCTCGCCCTCAGCACACCACGTGTTGACTTATGAGCCCTCTGATCTCCTTCAGAAACCTCCATCCCCACCGCATACTTCCGTACTATCTCGGGCCCTTCGATCAGATCCGCCAGATCTTGTCCCAGCCGTCCCTTAGCACCTTCACCTACGCCCTCCATGTGTCGCTTTCCTAATCCTCCGATCAAACCGCTTTGATCTAATCCAGGCCCTTCCCTTATGCCCTTCTCCTGACCGTTGGATCACTCGATCCAATGGTCCAGAGACCGTCTTCTACCTCGCACCCACCTTCCTCGCGCACGTCGCCCACTCCGCGTACCCTCCACCCCCTTCCTATTTTTGGCTCCACTCCAGCCATCCTCTCCACCCCCTATCACCACCACCACATCGCCCATATCACACTCATCCTCTCCGACCTCCACAACCTCCATGAACTTTGCCCACGTCGCTTTACGACCTCCACGAACCATGTCGCCCTGTCACCTGCACCCTCACCTCCTTCCTATAAATTCCCTGCCTCCGGCCACCTTCGACCCTATTCGCCAACACGAGAGGTACCTACGAGCTCTTAGCTCTTCATTTGTGTTAGAATTAGAGGGCCAAAGCGAGCGAAGATGACCGATCACGTCCGATAGGATCTACGACTCCGCCGCACCGTGCCACAGCTCCTCCAGCGTCTGCTTGAGCTCAGGCTATCTACCGGTCCTCGAGCGACGACCAGGAGTTCCTCCCAGAGCTTCAGACCCCAGGTAGCCTCCTCCATCCTCTTCCGATCTCCCTTCGTCTCTTCTCGCGATTTTCTCATAATTTCTGCGGCATCTCTGATCACATCCACTCTGTTTCGATCGTCAACCGAGCTCCACCTTGGAGCTCCGACCTTCGTGCACCTATTAAATTGCCCCAACAACACGCTGCACTCCCCTCCGACCAAAGCTCCACCGCCACGATGGAGGAGCATCACCGGACCACCCCCGCTCCGTTTCAGGCCTCATCACACTCACAGTCCTCTTCACGAACACACCGTGCACGTTTTTCTGCACACGCTGACCCTGTAGGCACGTTCATCTTCATTGGTCGGATCCCACGCCGGAGCTGCCCCGAGCTTTGCCTTCTCTGGCCTCCGAGCAGCACCAGCAGCTTCCAGCACCTCCGGGAGACTCCTGACGTGTCCACGAGTCCCTTGGGCCTTCAAGCAGTCTACGGTGAACTTCCACGACCTCAGGCGGAGGAGGCGGAGCCAGGAGCTCGACGTCGGAGGCCCGCCAAGTCCACCGCAGGAGGCGACGGACCGAAGAAGACGACAAGCAACCACCGTTAGATCGCCTCGATCCAACGGCCCTCGCCACGCCACATTACCACGAGTGCGTCACCATTAGATCATTTAGATCGAGCGGCTCTTGTTGCGCCACGTAGCTGCTGCCCCGAGCTCCAGTCCCCATTGGATCAGGAGGATCCCACGGCCCTTACGCTGCCACTAGGGATGAGCATTGGGCTGGGCCAGCCCAGCCCGGCCCGAAGCCCAGCCCAAAAAGCCCGACGCGGCCCAAGCCCAAGATAGCATTGGGCCGGGCCTGGGCCAGATATCTAGGCCCGAAATAATTTTGGGTCGGGCTCGGGCTTGAGTTGGCCCAGCCCGCTCAGCCCGAAAGCCCGGCCCAAGTAATGGTCCGCAACAAGGCCCGAGGCCCGGCCCGAATAACGGCCTGATACAAGGCCCAAGGCCCGGCCCGAATAATGGCCCAGGAAGGCTGACCCTTCCCATTCCATTTTTCATTAGTGACCCGCCTCCTCTTCAAATTAAAAATTATACCACTAAGGCTGGATAGTGGTGACGCACCCCTCCTTTGTTTTGTGATGTGCGTGCAACGTGCCCTTTACCAGTCCAACCGAAGCACCGCTACCGGTCCAGACCCCCCCCCACTCCAACGAGTGGACAACGTTGCCAACCTCGCCGCCGTGTCTCCTCCCCTCCGGCTTCCCGTCGTGTCTCCTCCCCTCCGGTTTTTGTAATTTGCACACAACACACCGTTCGGGCTTCGACCTCATGGCTCGCCGGCTCCACTCCTCCGTGCAGCTTCACGACCTCAACTTCTCTACTGCAAACTGCAGCACGCATCGGCACCGGCACAACCACACATCCCAGTCCTCGTGGGTCTTACAGCATCGACACAACACAGCCTAGTCCTCAAGGTTTGATTTTGTACTGTTTATATTTAAGGATTTTACTTCCCTTGATTTTGTACTGTTTATATATGAGGATTTTGTACTGTTTATATATAATTCTCAAAGATTAGAATATCAGCACATATCTCACATACTTCCCTTGATACTTTGAGTTTTTTTGTTCTGTTTCTTGTATTATAAATTGAATTCTAAGAATGTATGCTTAATTTCTTATAGATATCACCGGATTCACAACAAGTTCTGCCGAGTAATGTCGATTTAGATACTATTGATTTCCCTACTGTGATTGATGAAGGAAACGATAAACATCCCACAAGAAAATGGCAAAGACAATACAAGTCTTGGGTGTGTAAACATCTCACTAGAATTGGCGTTGTAGATGGAAAAGAGGTTTGCAGGTGCAACTATTGTAAGGCACAACTAACATGTGGTACTAAGGGTGGGACTAGTCACCTTGACCGTCACTTGAATCTTGTTTGTCCATACTATAAAAAGAGTCAAAGTGCCAGAATCTATTGAAATTCACAAATCTTGAGCATGGTAGCACGTTCACAACTTGGAAGTTTGAACAAGAGAGAAGTAGGGATGATCTCATGAAATGGATCATTTCTAGTGAGTTGCCTTTCAAGGTTGTAGAAAACCGGAGGTTCTGCATTTTTATAGAATACCTTCAACCCAAGTTCAAGGTGCTTTCAAGATCCACCGTAAAGTGTGATTGCATGAAATTTTATGAGATCGAAAAATTGAAACTAAAGGAGCTTCTTAAGACAACAGGGAGAATTTGCATCACTACAGATATGTGGACATCAATCCAAAACTTAGGGTACATGTCTATTACTGCCCATTTCATTGACAGTCAATGGAAGCTGCATAAGAAAATCATTTGCTTCTGCGTACTATATGCACGCCATACAGGAGATAATATTGCAGAGATGATTGTGAGTCGCTTGAGTGAATGGAATATTGAAAGTTTGTGTACTATAACAGTTGATAATGCCTCCACAAATGATGTTGTTGTACGTAATCTTGTAGATCATTTTGCTACAAAAGATTCCTTGTTGCTAGATGGCACTTTCTTTCATGTAAGTTGTTGGGCACATATCATCAATCTTGTTATGCAGGATGGATTGCTTGAAGTGCAGGACATCACCACCAAAATTCATGATCTTGTAAAATATGTAAAGTATTCCACACGAAGATTTCAAGACTTTAAAGATATGCTCAACAAGAGCGTATTCCTATAACCAAGGGATTGAGATTGGATGTGAGCACAAGGTGGAATTCCACCTATCTTATGCTTGAGTCTGCTATTTTATATCAGAAAGTGTTCAATCGTTTAAAATCTCATGATTACCAATTGGCAGATGCACCGTCTTCAAGTGAATGGAAGAAGGTTGAGATGGTCGTGAGATCTTGGAGAGTTATTATGTTGCCACTAAGGTTTTCTCAGGACATAAATATTCTACTGCAAACTTATTTTTTTCCCTTGATATATGAAACAGAAAGACACTTGAAAACTCTTGTTAATCATGCTGACTCTTCCATTAGAAGTATGGGCACGAAGATGTATTCTAAATTTGACAAGTATTGGCGGGACAAGAATGCCATGATGCCATTGGCAATTGCAATTGTCTTGGATCCGCGCTACAAATTTGATTTCTTGAGCTTCTTATATCAAGAACTTTATCCTGAGGTGGAAGCTATTAAGCTTGTTGAATAAGTAAGAGACATATTTCATATGCTATATGCAGAATACTCCACTAAGTATGCATCATTTTTTGGTGGAGAGTCTTCTACAACAGGTGGACATGAGCAAGAGATTGCACTCACATCAAAGAAAAAAGAGGATGTGAGAAGCAAATTTCTTAAAAAGAAAAGAGAGATTGGGTCTCTCGAGGTAGGAAAATCAGAGATTGATTTATATCTCAAAGATTGTTCAGCAGATATAATTGATGATGATAATTTCGATATCTTGAAGTGGTGGGATGTGAACTCAAGCAAGTATCGCATATTGTCAGTCATGGCTCGTGATATTCTAGCCATTCCAATTTCCTCTGTAGCTTCAGAGAGTGCATTCAGCACGAGCGGCAGAGTTCTAGATACCTACCGAAGCAGGCTCGTTCCAAAGACGGTGGAAGCACTAGTTTGTTTAGGAGATTGGATTCGTGAAGACAAGGAGTCAGATTTGGATTTGGATGAACACGAGGAAGAGGAGCAAGTAGATGAAGAATTACTAGGTTAGCTGAGTTACTATCTTTGGTAAATTAGATGTCCTTAACTTGTACTGAACTTTAATTTTTATTTGTAGATCCAACGACCTCTCAAGCATGACTACCATTTTAAAACCACAACTTGCAAGTATATACATCGTTTGTCTTTGGTAAGTAGATAAAAAACGCAAGATCTTCAAGGACTTCTAATAAGTAATTTAAAGATATTTTTTGACAATTTTAATTTCTATTGCAGGACTTTACATGCTATCTGAAGGTTGCTTAGATGAAAGATCTTCCTTTTGCTTCTCACTCTAGAGACATTTCAACTTTTTGAAAGTGTTATTTATTTCTAGTACGGTTTGGATGGTGAACTCCTTGGCTTGATTAATATTGAACTTCTGTTGGGTTTGATATTCATCCATTTAGCTTTTGTAATATTGAACCTTGCCATGTTTATTTTATCTTGTCTGTTATGAAATTATTTTTAGTTGTCGATATTGCGATTAGTCTTATAATTTCAGGATTGACAGCATAGCTGGGCAACCTCCAGGAGAGTAATTCTAAGAGATGTATGATTCCACAATTAAACACCCTCACCTTACATGCATAATGATAACGCTCCCGCACCCTTAGTTAATTCAGGCAGATTAATGTCCAAATTAATGTTAATAATTCGTTGCAGTCGGATACGAGAAGTTAATCAAAAACCACTTAAATCAGATTTTCGTCAATTTTAAGCGGTGAAATTTTTTTTTACTTGGTGAAGTCCAAGGTCGAACTCAAGGAGGCATCTATCTCCTTAGGTAGATTTCAACAATTTACAAGTGTTTGATATTCGGGGAACAATTTTTTTGGTATTTTTAATTCCTATGCAGACATATGCAGACAATTCTTAGCCAATTTAAAGTCAAATTTAATTGATGTGTCAAACGAAGTCCAAAAATAATGAAAATTGGCCAGAAGATTATTTATGGTGAAAATGACCTACACTAATTTTTTTGGAATTTTTCGACTCAAAATAAATTTTCTGTGAATTAAACAAACAGACAGAGTGATTTTCAATGTTTAATTTTTAAAAAATATCAAACCACAATTTCTCCAAGAACTAAAATTATCCTAGGAAGGTCTAATGATCAGGGACCTAGGAAAATTGACAGAACTTAAATTTGTTGTGAAATGAATTAATTAAAATTAATTAAAGAAAATCACTAAACTATTTATTAAGGCCTCGTTATGCGTGCAAATGATATGAAATTTTTATGGAGTGTTGAAAATAATGTCCTTAAGCTACTGTGAATTTTTTGTGAATTTTGAAGGCACTGATATTTAATTAAAAATCAAAAGGCATCACTGGGCAAAATATGACACAAATGAACCAATTAATTCATTGATAATTCAATTAAGCCAACAAAAATCAGACACGTGTACAAACTGATAGAGGACAAGATTCTCAACAACTTGCAATTTTTAGAATGTCAAAATGATGAAAAATGCATGCTATGGACACGTGCAAACACAAGGGTATAAATGCAATACTGGAAATTAAAATTACAATAAGTAAACGTGCTGACAGGGACTAAAATGCAATTACCTATAATATGCAGGACTTCTATGCAATTTCTCCACGAACCACGTGCTCCTCACGTGATGTCTGCTTCACAGGGTCCTCTTCGCAATTTTGGAAAGCTCCAGGGGCGTCGGTGCAAATAACCCAGGTCGCACGTGCTCCTCACGTGGGGCGACCTAGGTTCGGAGGCCTTCGGAGGCTCGGGCTAGCCTCGGATCTTCTGGAGGCTCGGGCTAGCCTCGGTGCAGCTTCGGTTCACCCGAGCCTAGGCTTGGGAGGCCGAGGCTCGGATGCGTCTACGTGGCAGCCTGAAGGCCCTTGGATCAAGATGATCCAAGGGATGTCGATGAAGGCGCGTGGCGACTTGCGAGGCGTCAGATCAGGGGTGCGATGAACGGTCGAGGACGGGGGCGGCGAAGGGACGCTTGGCGGGGCGAGGGTCGTTCGATCAGATGATCGAACGGTTGCTGCTGCGTCGTCTCGACGGGTCCTCCGCCGCCTGCGGAGGAGAAGGCTGCGCTCCGGTGAAGGCCGCCTAGCTCCGCCTCGGTCACCAGGCGTCGATGAATAACGTCTTCAGCTCCCACGTAGCTCAGAAGAAGCGGGAGTGTACGGTGAGCTCTCCGGTGGTCTCTGGATCCCTGGAGGAGTGCTGGAGCTCCGCGGCGATGAAGCTCGAAGGGAGCTCCGGCAAGGCTCCGGCCAATGAAGGATTGAGGACCTGCGAAGGGTTAGATGGATAGCCGAGGCGTGCAGGTGTTCGTGGAGGTGAGGTGAGTGAGCGGCGAGGCCTACGGTGGAGTGCGATGGTCTGGCGAGTAAGCTCCGGCCAAATGGCGGAGCTGCTCGTCGGAGGAAGGTGGTATGCGTCGTCGGAATGTGCGGAGTGGTCAGCGAGGATCGGAGCTTCGACGCGAAGCTCGCCGAGATGATTGGAAGGTGCGAGGGTGATCAATGACATCGAATAAAAGCAGAGAAAAAGCAAGAAAAAGAAGAAGAAGATCGGAGATCGATGGAGGAAGTTACCTGGGGATTGGAGCTCGGATTTGAGTTCCAGGGTCGTCGCTCGAGGGATCGGTAAGGTCCCGAGCTCGTGCAGCGTCACGGAAGGCAGCTGCGACACGGCGGAGATGCCGTGGATCTCGCCGGAGAAGACGCCTGTCTTCGCTCGAAGAGACGGCCAATTGCTGTCACTAATTGAGAGCTCTGAGCTCGGGGGTTTCTCCTGGAGTGGCGGATGCGGATGAAGGTGGCCGGAGGGGGGGTATTTAAAGGGTGAAGGTGACGGCTGGAGTGGGTGAGTGGCGAAGTTGGTGGCTGTCGTGGGGCGAGTGTGGCGGAGTTGGTGGCGATTGAGGGTGTTGGCGAGGGAGAGGGACAAGTGGGGAGCGTCGTGGCGAGGTCAGCGGCCGGAGGAGAAGGCTGACGTGTGCCCAGAAAAGGAAAGGGGGCGCCCCTCCCGCAAGGCAAGGGACGTGGGGGAGAGGGGCGCCTGGAGGTAGGAGACGAAGTCTCCTCCGTTGGATCGTGTGATCCAACGGTGGAGATTAGATCGTGGTGAGCGGGTGTGATTAGATCGAGGGGAGGCGATCTGAGGGTCGTGGAGCCACCACGTGGCGGGACGAGGTCGAAGCGCGATCCTACGGATGGGATAAAAAGTGGGGGAATGATCGAACGGCTGAGGGGGTAGGCAGCGGCTGCGGTTGAGATGGAGAGTTCAGGTTGCGATCGAACGGCGTAGATGACGCCACGTGGAGGGCTGAGAGTGCGGCGCTAACGGATGGCGGTGATGAGGAGTAGGAGATAATCGGACGGCTGAGGGAGTGAGCGCACGTGGTCACAGAGGGGCCGTTGGATCTGAGGCGCGATCCAACGGTGGGGAGCGAAGGCGGATCAGACAAAGGGCAGCGGGCCGCGTGGCGCAATCAGAGGGCGCCACGTGGCCTGCTGTGAATGGCTGGAAGGGAAAACACGTGTAGAGAGAAGAGGAGGCCGAATTTGGAAAAACTCAAAACATGAAAGTTGTAGATCTTGATGAGATCTACAAGTTTCATGTTTACCAAAGACGGAGATGAGGTCAAATACGGTACATAAATACAAGGATACATAAATATACATATGTAGTATACAAAATGACCCAAAAACCCAAGTTCCTCATACAAGCTCCAATTTCAATGAAATTAGTCTCATTTTGAAGGTCTTTTAATATGTAGTATTCTAAGAGTGAGTAGACCTAATTAGGGGTTTGTATGAGGGCTTTTATGTGTGTTTTAATGTACAAGGGTTCTCAGGATATTTGGGCTATTTTTCAAGGGTGATTTTTGGCATTCTTCCCTATATTATTAAGGAGTATACACATATATTGTAGAGAGGAAGTTATTTGATGAAGAAGTATTTTACAGGGGATTTCTGGCTTCTTATTTCAATGCAGATGAGCTGCTAAAATGCATGAATTATAGATGCATGCATGAGTGTTATTTATGCAAGATAAAAGGGAATATGCCTCTATTTTCTCGGGAACAAGGCTCTATTTTTGACTTTTGATGTGATGAATCACAGATTCATCAACCCCCTATACTTAAACCTTGCTCGTCCCCGAGCAACTAAATGAAATGCAAGAGTGAAATGATTTTGGGTTCCATACCAAGGTCATGAACAAAAGTTGAAAATGGAGCCTGACTCGACCTTTGGATTAATTGTGTGACGGAACCTTATTGGGACCTGAACTTAAGACCTAACAGACTTCAAGTTCCACAAGTCTTCTATTCAAGACGCCTTAACAGTCAGGTCAGAATAATTCCTCAAACGCAAATTTCTGATGACTATGATTCTTACTTGTACTGTGTAAGTGAGATATAGCTCTCCATATCAGAAATGACTCGGAACCAGCCTCCTCTAACAAGGTAACTCAATAACCTGGTCCAGTAACTCTTTCCTCGAGGAGCGGGGTATTCCCTTCTAAGTTCAAGTGCGACCAACCCAAGAGGAGGGGGTAAAGAAAAGAATGGACGGTGGCCAGTGTAGCCATCTATCCCGGGATGCCTGACCAGTGTAGCCAAGTCATCCAGCTGCATTTTCCTTGCTAATATACATACTCCGACAGGTATTATTCTTTTTCTTGGACCTGTCTGATTTTTTTGGAGTTTTTTTTTTTTTTTGAAACTATATTCAAGGTGCAGCATATACATCAGGAGTTTTTCCTCTTGAGCCAGTAGACTATCCCTCTTTTGAAGCATTATTGCAACCCACAGCATCCCGTCCTTAGCCTTCATCATCACTAGACCAAGTTGAGACGCACTTCCTTCACTAGAAGAAGAAGAGAGGTTCCGCCTAGAAGTACTACCCTCATATGCTACCCCAAGCCAAAGGAAACTACTCCTCACCACCTCATCAATGAAGAGCTACGTGCATAGTGTTTGTCCAAGTTAAGTCATTATCTAAAAGAATCCTGCGTATGCACGAGATATTCTACTTAGACTAGTCAAGATGACATGTGAACATAGACTTGCGGACTCAAAGAATTAAGTCTCTTGACCTGAGAAATCTTAACTCCAGTTCCTATAAGGTTCCTCTGAATTTAGGTGGATTAAGGTCAAATCAATTCCATCCTCAATATCTACTCATAACTTGGTTCAGAACCCACTAGCTTTTCACTTTGCATATGCAGAAATATGCAGATGAGATGAGATGTCATGCTATGAAAATGCAGGACTCTTTTTATTAGTTTTTATGCAGGGATGATATGCAAGAGTAAATAAGAAGCCTTTATTTTTGTTTTATTTTTCTGGTATACAACAATTATTTACAAAAGTATGTTTTACAAGAATTTTACAACTTTTTATACAAGTATAGTACATATTATACAAGTATACAAAAATTTTTTTTTTGTTTTTTTCGATTTTTACCCACCCGTAATTATTGCAAAATATATACAACAGTACGCGAAAGTACGAGCTATGGGTAAAGTATATATGTAATATATACACGCCCCCTATACTTAGCGTGTGCTATGTCCTCAGAGCACAAAGAGCGAGGAAAAGACATAGCTCGTGCTAAGCGTAGGAGAGCCAAAAAGAAATAGTAAGTATAGAAGTCGTCTCGCCCCCCTATACTTAGGCTCTGGCAGCCTAAGTGTAGAAGAAGATCAGAAATGGGGCGGACGAGGTTAAGAGGAGAAATGGAGGAGTATCAGTGCGGGCATCGGCCCCCCCTATACTTAGGCTTAGGTCAGCCTAAGTATCGGTAGGAAATGAGTATAAGGACCAATGTGATCTGGAGAATGTACAGTGAATCGACTCGGTTGACCCCTTCCCCCTATACTTAGGATCTGGTCATCCTAAGTACAGTCCGAGATAATGATTCGATGATGTGGGGACGGGTTACTAGAATCGTGAAGGTAAGAATAGGATATACAGGAAGAATGATATATATACAGCTGAGTCGGTCTGAATCTTCTGAAGATGCTGCTGATGGCTGGAGTTC
Organism: Ottelia alismoides; assembly: GCA_037367405.1. Lineage (NCBI taxonomy): Eukaryota > Viridiplantae > Streptophyta > Magnoliopsida > Alismatales > Hydrocharitaceae > Ottelia > Ottelia alismoides. The sequence continues at coordinate 1,031,050 of JAZKJV010006801.1, read as the reverse complement.
ATTGCTGCAAGGTCTCATACGCGGCTTGAGATGTATCTGCTGTATCTGTCTCGCATATGAATACAATCTCCTCCACATGGACTAACTGTTCATTGGATTCGACGAAGTGCTTCAACAGCTGCCCATTTACTAGGAATGTTGGTGCGTCATTTGCGAGATCTGAGATCTCGATACATCCACTATCATGCACCGTTCGGACAATGAATGGTCCCGTCCACTTAGACTTTAGTTTGCCTTGGAAAGTCTTCAGCCTGGCATTGAACAACCATACCTTCTGTCCAGGAACAAAGGTCTTTCGTCTGATATATCTATCGTGCCAACGCTTTACCTTGTCCTTGTACACCACACTGTTGTCGTATGCTCGGTTTCTGATTTCCACAAGCTCATTCAGATCCATGTCTCTTTGTTTCTGGCCTAGGTGTGTGTTCCAGTTGACCTTCTTTATTGCCCATTCTGATTTGTGCACTAACTCTGCGGGCAAATGGCACGGCTTTCCGAATACCATTCGGAATGGGGAGGTGCCTAACGGAGTCTTGTAAGCCGTCCTATATGCCCAGAGGACTTGATCCAAGATCTGAGACCAGTCCTTCCTGTCTGGGCGGACGAGCTTTTGCAATATGGTTTTCACCTCCCTATTCGACACCTCAGCCATACCATTGGTTTGTGGGTGGTAAGGACTAGCGACACGGTGTTCGATGCCGTAGTCCTTCAGGAGTTTCTTCACCTCCCGATTCACAAAGTGGCTACCCCCATCTGATATCATCATTTTGGGGATCCCGAACCTAGAGATTATGTGCTCTCTGATAAATTTACAGACAGTCCTGCTGTCTGCGGCTCGGGTCGGGATAGCCTCCACCCATCTGGACAGATAGTCAACCGCAAGGAGGATGTATTCAAACCCGTGGCTGACAGGGAATGGGCCCATGAAATAGATGCCCCAGGCGTCAAAGACATCACAAATGATGACCGGCTGCATTGGCATCTCATCCTTGGAACCAACGGTTCCTCCCATCCTCTGGCAAACTGGGCACGACTTCGCGAAGGCGGTGGCATCGCGAAACAGAGTCGGCCAGTAAAAGCCACATTGAAGTACCTTCCATGCGGTCCTCTTCCCGGAGTGGTGTCCTCCTGCCTCTAGGCTATGGCATAAAGAAAGGACACTCTGGTATTCCTCTTGAGGAATACAACGTCTCCAGACACAATCCGGTCCTTCAAAGAAAAGGATCGGATCCTCCCAATGGTAGTGTCTAGCGTCCGACTTTAATCGGTCAATTTGGCTCTTGGGCCAATCTTCGGGAACTTTCTTGGAGACAAGATAGTTCACGATATTGGCATACCATGGGAGTGAGTCGATAACAAAAATCGACTCGTCAGGGAAGGAGTCTCGAATCGGGGAAACCTCGGAAGTATTAAGATCTTCGAGACGAGAGAGATGATCGGCTACTACGTTCTTCTTTCCAGGTTTATCACGGATGTCCAAATCAAACTCCTGGAGAAGTAAAATCCAACGAAGAAGACGCGCCTTCGCGTCCTTCTTCTCCATTAAATATCGTAGTGCCGTGTGGTCTGTGAACACAGTTACCTTGGATCCGATTAAATGAGATCTGAATTTGTCCAAGGCAAACACTACCGCAAGCATTTCCTTTTCGGTAACTGTATAGTTACGCTGAGCAGAATCAAGCACTTTGCTTGCGTAGTGAATTGCAAACGGGACGCCATCTCTTCTTTGTCCCAATACAGCCCCCACAGCATAATCTGAGGCGTCCGTCATGATCTCAAAAGGGAGAGACCAATCTGGGGCTTGTAAGATGGGTGCGTCCATGATCATTCCTTGTAATTGCTTAAAGGCCTCAAGACACTTGTGATCGACAATAAACTCCGCGTCTTTGCCTAAAAGCTCAGTTAGCGGCCGGGCAATCTTAGAAAAATCCTTTATAAATCTCCGATAAAATCCGACATGCCCGAGGAACGACCGCAACTGCCGTACGTTGGTTGGTGGCTGGAGTCGTCTGATCACGTCCACCTTGGCAGGGTCAACCTCCATTCCTCTCTTGGAGATGACATGCCCCAACACTATGCCCTCCGTCACCATAAAGTGACTTTTCTCCCAGGAGAGCACCAGATTGACCTCACAACATCTTTTGAGGACTCGGTCCAGATTCCTAAGGCAGGAATCAAAAGAGTCGCCGTGGACCGAGAAGTCATCCATGAAGACTTCCAGGAATTCGCCGACCATTTCGGCGAATACAGCAATCATGCACCTTTGGAAAGTACCTGGAGCATTGCATAGCCCAAAAGGCATGCGCCTGAAAGCATAGGTACCAAAGGGGCATGTGAACGTGGTTTTTTCCTGGTCCTCCGGAGCTATGGCTACTTGATTGTAGCCCGAGAACCCATCAAGAAAACAAAAGAATTCTTTCCCCGCTAGTCTTTCTAAAATCTGATCAATAAATGGCAGGGGGAAATGATCCTTTTTCGTCGCGGCATTCAGGCGTCTGTAATCCACACAGACGCGCCACGACGTGGGTACTCTTGTCACGATCTCCTCTCCGTCCTCATTGGTGGTCGTCTGAATTCCCGACTTTTTCGGGACAACATGGATTGGGGCCACCCACTTAGAATCGGAGATTGGGTAAATGAAACTCGCGTCGCACCATTTTTCTATCTCTTTCTTCACAACCTCTCGTAGATTTGGATTCAACCGACGTTGGAATTCACGAGAGGGTTTGGCTTCGTTCTCCAAGTATATATGGTGCGAACACAGAGCGGGATTTATCCCGTGGAGATCGGAAATGCTCCAGCCTATTGCCTTGCGGTTCTTCTCCAGGATCTCTAGCAAGCGAGACTCCTGCTCCTCGGTCAATTGCGAACTGATAATGACCGGAAATTTTTTGTCCTGGCCCGCAAGGAAGGCATATTTCAGAGTTGTGGGTAAAGGTTTGAGCTCAGGGATGGTATGATCGTCTAAGAAGTCTGGCTCAATCCGATCTGGTTCGGTGTTGGACGTGGCTGGATCCTGTTCTGTAGTGGCTGCCACCAAGCTTGGCTCTGGAGTCGGATCGTCAAAGGTCTCCATGCAATCGGCAAACGCCTCGTCCGACTCGTCTTCCTCATCTTCCGATTGTCCTAAGGATGTAAGGACTGACAGGCCCACTTGGGCCTCTGTGTCATCGAAGATGTAGGGCGATGCAGGCTCAGAGCTGTACTCGTTCCTGAATATCTCGCAGACTGACTCATGCACTGGATCATCTTCAAAGGAGATGGACACATCGGTGCTGGCTGGGTTCTGTCTCCATGGCCCAACTAAGTCTACATGTTCACGGTCTGTTTCGATAGAAGAGTACTCGGTGCTGGATTCGGAGTCTGGTCTCTGCCATCTCGTCTGCTTCATCTCTAGTTCCTCATCTCCGCCTGGAGTTTGGAACTGAATTTTCCCATTCTTATAATCGAATAATGCCCCTGCTGTTCTGAGGAAGGGCCTACCCAAAATGATCTGGGAATCTCTCCAATTACGAGGGGTTTCCATATCGAGGACAGTAAAGTCCACCATGTATTCTTGCCCCTCGACTTTGATCACAATGTTCCTTAACTCTCCTTGGGACTTCTTAGTGGATTTGTCCGCGAACTGAAGAATAGCTCTAGATTTCCTAAGAGGTCCGAGATTGAGCCGCTCATAGAGGGCTGTGGGCATCAAGTTGATCGAGGAACCATTGTCCAGGAGAGTGCGTGCAAACGCGATGTCATCAACATGACTCACTACATAGTGTGCACCCATGTCTCTTCGTTTCTGAGGAAACGAGTTCTTTATTGCACAAGTCGTGGCTACTGATAGAACGTGTTTCTCAACACGGCTTTTGGTCTTCCTGCTAACCCTAGTAGGTGTGCATCGCACCTTAAGGTATTTTTGGAATGCAGGGGTCATTTCCACGAACTTGTCAAAGGGGATTGTGACCTTGATATGTTTGTTACAAAACTCAGCCATCTCAGGGTCATCTTTTTGGATTTTTTTGTTTTTCTTCTTCCCACCCTTGAGAGCTTGGGGGAAAGGGATTATTAACTCAGGTTCTGGAACTGAAATATCTTCATTAGCTGCTGAAACTGAGTTCTGAACAAGACTCTGACTCGGACTTTTATACAGACTCTGACTCTGACTCTGACGAAAGGGAAAATGCTTGGGCGAAACCGGTGATGCTTCCTCCGCTTCTTCTGGCTGGTCCTCCTCAGATGGAGGTGCGGGCTCATCGGTGTCGTCGGACTCTGGATGACTGCGGGGCCGGTGCTTCGAGGACTTAGATGTCCTCTTCTTCTGCTGGTGGTGACGGTGGTGCTCCTCCTCTTCCTCCTCCGAATTCTCCTCAGGTCGAATTTCGGAGGTTCCTGCCTGTTGTGCCCGTGCCCGATCAGGTATGGTCACGGTCCTTCCGCTCCTGAGGGACATATGGTTAACATTATCATACGAAGGGATCTCATGTTCAGATAAATAATTATCTGAATAGTATACCTGATCTCGGGGTCGGTTCTGGCCTTGATGTATGCTATTTGGGTTGGCCTGAACCTGTGCGGGAATTGGAGTCCTTGGCACCATTTGTTGATCCTGAGCACGAGAGACCCGATTGATGTCGGTTCTCATGTCCAGGTAGTCGTTCTGCATCTGCTGGACCCTATCAGACAGGGTCTGGATCGCCAAGGTGAGGGACTCCAATTCGGTGGGCTGGGCTGGCTGCTGAGTGGATGCGGTCCTGAACTGGCCCTGCTGGCCGTGCCGGTACTGCTGCTGATGGGGCGGTGCTGGCCCCTGCTGGTAGGTGCGCTGCTGCGGCTGGTACCCTTGTTCTGGCCTGGACTGATATCGCGGGATTGTGACGGGCCTGGTCTCCTGGTAGACTGGGGTTGGGCGGTGTGCCTGGTCCTTCCCCATCTCGATTTGCCTGACTAGTGGGTCGCGGCTATACCAGAGCCCGTTGATCTCGTAAACGGGCGGAGGCTCCTCGTACTCTGTCTCCACTGGTGGGGGTGCATGATGGTTCTGCTGGGTGTAAGTCTGATCCCAGCTGCTCTGAGACCCCGGTGCCTGTTCCTGTACAAGATGGACTCGATGTACGGGTACAGGTGGTGCAGAAGGGGTGGGTAGCTTAATCTTGGCTACCTTTTCAGAGAGTTCCTCCACCTTCTTGGGAAGGCTCGAAAGAGACTCCATCTCCGCGACTCTCTTGTGGATCTGCTCGACCATAGTAAGCTTGTCTGCAATCATCCCCATGCTGGGAATGAGGTCCTCTGTCAGATCTGCAACAGTCCTTCTAGTCGTCTCATTGGATAGAATCGAGGGAGACGACTGATAGGCCCTTGTGGCCTGCGACCTGCCGGTTTCTGCCATCTGCTCTAGAATTTTCCATACGGCGTGCTCGTTCTTGTTCAGGTAGCTTCCTCCGCAGGCGGCGCTGACTAACCCCTGCATCTCTGGGGTTAGGCCGCAGAACAAGGTCTGGACTAAGATCGCCTTAGAAATGCCGTGGCATGGGCATTTCTGTACTAAGTCATTGAACCTGTCCCACGCCTCGTGGAACGGTTCGCAGGGTCCTTGGGCGAAGCTGGCAATCTTCGTTCGCATCTGATTGGTTCTACTGAGTGGGTAGAACTTCTTTAAGAAGAGGTCCTTGAACTGCATCCAGGTAGTACATACCACCCCTAGGTTTTTCAGCCAATGTGCAGCCTTATCTCCTAAGGCAAACGGGGTGGCTTTCAGCCGGATATAATCTTGGCCAACATTGGGATGGCTCAGATTATTGCAAACTAGTTCGAAGTCACGGAGGAAAGTGTACGGCTCTTCGCTTAGGTTTCCGTTGAACTTCGACAGCAGGCTAAGGAAGTGGGGCTTCAGCTCGAATGCCTGGTCGGGAACTGCAGGTGCTAGCCAATTCTGGATTTCATTCTCCGCCGGGTTATAGGTATCGACCATTGGTCGGTCGATCCCTTCAGCTACTATTATCCGCCCCATTCGTGCAGTGAGATCAGCATTTTTCTGTTCAGCTTCAACAAGGCGTCTTAGAATCTGTCTCATCTGGTCCTCATCAGGCGGCATCTTTGGTGGCATTTCTTCCTCTACTTCTGGGGATTGGAAAATAAGGTCGGTGTTAGAGGTTGAATCAAGGAAGGGATAACCGAGGCAATGATCTTCCTCGGTAATCTCAGAGGAGATACAAGGGTTGGTTTGAGAGTAACCACCCTGGGCAGGAGGGAACCAGGACTCAAGAGGGTCATGAGTCCTGGGTGGTCCAAGGTGCGCTCGGACCGGAAAAGACGAGTTACGTGGGGGACTCATAGAGAGATCAGTGAACGGTGCGTCGAGATCTCCCCAGTTACTCATCTTGGTGAAGCAAGAAGAAGATAGGATTTTACTCCTACCTGAAGCAAGCACAAGATCAATCCAAGACCCTGGATTCACACTCAACACAGTGAAGGACTCAAAAGTTGAGTCCAATTTATCTTGTAGTTTTTAAGTGTGATTTTCAAGCAAATCTAGCAAGGATTACGCGGCCTAGAGGGAAGTCGGCTCAGAGCCGGATGCGTCTTCCCTGTCTATCCTGTCGTCTAAGATACCGCCGCTCCTTCCTTTCTTCGCTCCTATCCCAAGCCGATGGACTCAGTGACCATGCCCCTATCTACCTGCAAGCAGGCGGAGGCTGACAAGGCTGGAACTTCGCCCCGGAGGGTTACTGGCAACTTGTCGCGAAGTACCGCAATTTCGCCCCTATCTACCTGAGACAGGCGGAGGCTACTTGGTACTAGTCAAAGAATCTGAAAATATTCGGCTCGTGATATTTGCTAGGATCAGTTGGAACGTGATATGGAAGACGGGGATTTGGGCTCTACCTTAGGGTGTTCACACACACTCAGGTACCCTCACTCAGCCTGAAAACAAGGTCGGGGATTAGTCTCCCGCAAACAATTTTCAGCTTTTATTCCCTTTTTATGGTCAATACTGTTAGCAGTCCCTGTTTTAAAATTAGGTTATCACTGTAATTAATCACCACAAAGCACGCCTATCGGACAGTCCCAATTTCCTTTTTAATTAAGTGAGAAAATCAGAGGGGGGGGGGGAAATCGAGAAAAGCCGATGCAAGTTGAAATCTATGATGCGTATACCAAGTAGAGAATACTTACAGTGGTCCTTCGCTTCTTGATGCAGGATGCTATACAGAATTGAAAACTCTACCCTACATGCAAATGCAAGCGATGAAAGCCGCTCCTAGACAGGCAGTTCTATTAACGTGAAGAACGGTTTAATTTGAACTAAGTCCTGCGGTCTAGGTGCGTCTAATAAGTGTGTTGTGTGGTCCTATTGATTACGAGCACACACAAGTCCTAGAGTGGCTCGAGGAGCCGCTAGTGCAAGCTAAATTACCAATCACCCACACAGCACACGGGACACAGATTCCACTATATTTACACGCGCGAGATCCCAAATGGGAACCGCTGGAAATAATGCAAAAGAAAAATAATTAAAAAGAATACAATGCCTCTCTTTCTCTCCACACAATCTAAATGCTAAGTCCTCGAAGCGTCGCCGACTCCTCGCGGTCCTCGCACAAAAATTAAATGAAGGTCAGAGAGTGACACAAAAATAATGCAAAGGAAATAAATGAGAGAAATAATCACAAGAAAAATCGGGGGTCAGACTACCCGGGGATTAGAAGATCAAACACTCAAAAATATGATGTAAATTAACCTAAGCCGTGCCTCCCCGGCAACGGCGCCATTTTGATAACGCTCCCGCACCCTTAGTTAATTCAGGCAGATTAATGTCCAAATTAATGTTAATAATTCGTTGCAGTCGGATACGAGAAGTTAATCAAAAACCACTTAAATCAGATTTTCGTCAATTTTAAGCGGTGAAATTTTTTTTTACTTGGTGAAGTTCAAGGTCGAACTCAGGGAGGCATCTATCTCCTTAGGTAGATTTCAACAATTTACAAGTGTTTGATATTCGGGGAACAATTTTTTTGGTATTTTTAATTCCTATGCAGACATATGCAGACAATTCTTAGCCAATTTAAAGTCAAATTTAATTGATGTGTCAAACGAAGTCCAAAAATAATGAAAATTGGCCAGAAGATTATTTATGATGAAAATGACCTACACTAATTTTTTTGGAATTTTTCGACTCAAAATAAATTTTCTGTGAATTAAACAAACAGACAGAGTGATTTTCAATGTTTAATTTTTAAAAAATATCAAACCACAATTTCTCCAAGAACTAAAATTATCCTAGGAAGGTCTAATGATCAGGGACCTAGGAAAATTGACAGAACTTAAATTTGTTGTGAAATGAATTAATTAAAATTAATTAAAGAAAATCACTAAACTATTTATTGAGGCCTCGTTATGCGTGCAAATGATATGAAATTTTTATGGAGTGTTGAAAATAATGTCCTTAAGCTACTGTGAATTTTTTGTGAATTTTGAAGGCACTGATATTTAATTAAAAATCAAAAGGCATCACTGGGCAAAATATGACACAAATGAACCAATTAATTCATTGATAATTCAATTAAGCCAACAAAAATCAGACACGTGTACAAACTGATAGAGGACAAGATTCTCAACAACTTGCAATTTTTAGAATGTCAAAATGATGAAAAATGCATGCTATGGACACGTGCAAACACAAGGGTATAAATGCAATACTGGAAATTAAAATTACAATAAGTAAACGTGCTGACAGGGACTAAAATGCAATTACCTATAATATGCAGGACTTCTATGCAATTTCTCCACGAACCACGTGCTCCTCACGTGATGTCTGCTTCACAGGGTCCTCTTCGCAATTTTGGAAAGCTCCAGGGGCGTCGGTGCAAATAACCCAGGTCGCACGTGCTCCTCACGTGGGGCGACCTAGGTTCGGAGGCCTTCGGAGGCTCGGGCTAGCCTCGGATCTTCTGGAGGCTCGGGCTAGCCTCGGTGCAGCTTCGGTTCACCCGAGCCTAGGCTTGGGAGGCCGAGGCTCGGATGCGTCTACGTGGCAGCCTGAAGGCCCTTGGATCAAGATGATCCAAGGGATGTCGATGAAGGCGCGTGGCGACTTGCGAGGCGTCAGATCAGGGGTGCGATGAACGGTCGAGGACGGGGGCGGCGAAGGGACGCTTGGCGGGGCGAGGGCCGTTCGATCAGATGATCGAACGGTTGCTGCTGCGTCGTCTCGACGGGTCCTCCGCCGCCTGCGGAGGAGAAGGCTGCGCTCCGGTGAAGGCCGCCTAGCTCCGCCTCGGTCACCAGGCGTCGATGAAGAACGTCTTCAGCTCCCACGTAGCTCAGAAGAAGCGGGAGTGTACGGCGAGCTCTCCGGTGGTCTCTGGATCCCTGGAGGAGTGCTGGAGCTCCGCGGCGATGAAGCTCGAAGGGAGCTCCGGCAAGGCTCCGGCCAATGAAGGATTGAGGACCTGCGAAGGGTTAGATGGATAGCCGAGGCGTGCAGGTGTTCGTGGAGGTGAGGTGAGTGAGCGGCGAGGCCTACGGTGGAGTGCGATGGTCTGGCGAGTAAGCTCCGGCCAAATGGCGGAGCTGCTCGTCGGAGGAAGGTGGTATGCGTCGTCGGAATGTGCGGAGTGGTCAGCGAGGATCGGAGCTTCGACGCGAAGCTCGCCGAGATGATTGGAAGGTGCGAGGGTGATCAATGACAGCGAATAAAAGCAGAGAAAAAGCAAGAAAAAGAAGAAGAAGATCGGAGATCGATGGAGGAAGTTACCTGGGGATTGGAGCTCGGATTTGAGTTCCAGGGTCGTCGCTCGAGGGATCGGTAAGGTCCCGAGCTCGTGCAGCGTCACGGAAGGCAGCTGCGACACGGCGGAGATGCCGTGGATCTCGCCGGAGAAGACGCCTGTCTTCGCTCGAAGAGACGGCCAATTGCTGTCACTAATTGAGAGCTCTGAGCTCGGGGGTTTCTCCTGGAGTGGCGGATGCGGATGAAGGTGGCCGGAGGGGGGGTATTTAAAGGGTGAAGGTGACGGCTGGAGTGGGTGAGTGGCGAAGTTGGTGGCTGTCGTGGGGCGAGTGTGGCGGAGTTGGTGGCGATTGAGGGTGTTGGCGAGGGAGAGGGACAAGTGGGGAGCGTCGTGGCGAGGTCAGCGGCCGGAGGAGAAGGCTGACGTGTGCCCAGAAAAGGAAAGGGGGCGCCCCTCCCGCAAGGCAAGGGACGTGGGGGAGAGGGGCGCCTGGAGGTAGGAGACGAAGTCTCCTCCGTTGGATCGTGTGATCCAACGGTGGAGATTAGATCGTGGTGAGCGGGTGTGATTAGATCGAGGGGAGGCGATCTGAGGGTCGTGGAGCCACCACGTGGCGGGACGAGGTCGAAGCGCGATCCTACGGATGGGATAAAAAGTGGGGGAATGATCGAACGGCTGAGGGGGTAGGCAGCGGCTGCGGTTGAGATGGAGAGTTCAGGTTGCGATCGAACGGCGTAGATGACGCCACGTGGAGGGCTGAGAGTGCGGCGCTAACGGATGGCGGTGATGAGGAGTAGGAGATAATCGGACGACTGAGGGAGTGAGCGCACGTGGTCACAGAGGGGCCGTTGGATCTGAGGCGCGATCCAACGGTGGGGAGCGAAGGCGGATCAGACAAAGGGCAGCGGGCCGCGTGGCGCAATCAGAGGGCGCCACGTGGCCTGCTGTGAATGGCTGGAAGGGAAAACACGTGTAGAGAGAAGAGGAGGCCGAATTTGGAAAAACTCAAAACATGAAAGTTGTAGATCTTGATGAGATCTACAAGTCTCATGTTTACCAAAGACGGAGATGAGGTCAAATACGGTACATAAATACAAGGATACATAAATATACATATGTAGTATACAAAATGACCCAAAAACCCAAGTTCCTCATACAAGCTCCAATTTCAATGAAATTAGTCTCATTTTGAAGGTCTTTTAATATGTAGTATTCTAAGAGTGAGTAGACCTAATTAGGGGTTTGTATGAGGGCTTTTATGTGTGTTTTAATGTACAAGGGTTCTCAGGATATTTGGGCTATTTTTCAAGGGTGATTTTTGGCATTCTTCCCTATATTATTAAGGAGTATACACATATATTGTAGAGAGGAAGTTATTTGATGAAGAAGTATTTTACAGGGGATTTCTGGCTTCTTATTTCAATGCAGATGAGCTGCTAAAATGCATGAATTATGGATGCATGCATGAGTGTTATTTATGCAAGATAAAAGGGAATATGCCTCTATTTTCTCGGGAACAAGGCTCTATTTTTGACTTTTGATGTGATGAATCACAGATTCATCACATAATCCAAAGGCCGCATCGGACAATGGCCTTGAAAAAAATATATTCATGGAGGATGCAACCTTTGGATTATGCAATCGCCAAAATTACTCTTCTTTAGTTTCTTAATAAATTTGTTGTCAACAACGTGCAGGGGATAACTCAAGCAGATGATATTAAGATTCATATTCAACTTGCTCAAATCCCAGTTCCAAGAATTTTTCAGGTACAACATTTGCTAATCACATTTGATATGTTATTATATTTGTATTGTCTCAGCATGAACATATTTTTTACATTTGATTCATCTTTTTCTTTCTTTATATTTTTGTATTGTTTAATTTTATTAAACCACACAGTTTGCCCACTCTTTAAGTAACAAAGTTATATAAATTCAGCTTTAAAATACGAAAAAAGTAATAGACTTTGATACATGCACATTTATATGGGCCGGCCCGGCCCAAGCCCGACCCATGAAAATTGGGCCGGGCTTGGGCTTGGGCCGCCGAAAATAAAAAAACATGGGCCTTGGGCCCGACCCAAGGCCCGAAATTTTATATGGGCCTTGGCCAGGGCCCTCCAGGGCCCGGCCCAACCCGATCCATGCTCATCCCTAGCTGCCACGTCGCCATCTCCTTCCACCCCCAGCCACCATCAGATCTCGCAAGGATCTAACGCCTCTCATCACGCCACGTCGACTTCATCGCCACCGTTGGACCATCACGATCTGACGGTCCCTAGGTGTGCCATTACAGCAGCTCTAGATGCTGTTGTATTCACCTTGATCCAGCGGTCTAGATCGTGCCATGTTGCGAGCTCCAAGCCTCTTCCTCGACCCGAAGCTCGGAGCACCCGAAGCACATCCGAAGATGATCTGAGCCTCCAAGGCTTCCCGAGCCTCCGCCCGAGCCTCGAAGACATCCGAGCCTAGTCCCACACGTGCTCTCTACGTGAGGGGCTGGGTATTTTTCATAGAGACCCTCTGAAGTTTTGGAAATTACAATTTAGTCCCTGCCAGGCGTGTCACGCAAGGAGCACGTGACTTTGTGAGAAATTTGCATCCACCTCCCAGTATTATAGGTAATTGCATTTAAGTCCCTGTTAGCACGTTTAATTTTAAGTAATTTTATTTCATATATTTGCAATTTGGTCCATGTCTTTGCACGCATATATAGGTGTCCATTTGGCATTATTTTTCAATTCCAAAAATTGCATGATGTAGCTTATCTTGTCCTTTATCTTATGTGACACGAGTTCCAATTTTATGGCATCCTTGGAATTTAATATTATCAAAATTGGTGAACTTTTCCATATTTTACCCACTGTGTGCCTATTAATTCATATTAAACTCCTCGTTGCTCTAAAAATCACCAAAAAAATCACATTAGACTTACGATAAATTAATTTACATTATGCCCAAAAATCATTGCATTCGCACGTATCACGAGGCCTGAATAAATTAATTAGTGATTTCCTTAATTGATTTTTAATAAATTCAGTTCACAGAGAATTTTAAGTTTATTAATTTTCCTGGATTCATGATACTTAGATCTATCTAGGATAATTTTTGTATATAGAAATAGTGTGTTTTGGTATTTATTAAAATTAATTTTGTAAAAATCACCTTGCATTCATATTTTATTCACAGTAAAATCATAAAGTGTCAGAAAAATCCAAAAAAAAACAATGTAGCTTAATTTCATTGCATGTCATATTCTAGCCAAGTTTCATAATTTTTGGACTTCATTTGATCACATTTCTGATTTAACTTGTAAAAACTGGCCTGAAATTGCATTTGTTTGTCCTTCATTGCATAAAATTTGCTAAAAAAATGCCAAAAATACTCCTCTGAAAATCTGACCTTCGAATTCCCTTAAAATTTACCTAAGCAGTCAGCTGCCTCCCTGAGTTCGACCTTGGGCTTGCCCAAGTAAAATAAAACTGCCGCTCGTAATTAAATAAACATTAATTAAAAGTGGTATTTTTGATGTATCCTTAATTATCCAACTACAGCGAACATAAATATTAATTTGATCATTAATTTGATTGAATTAACAAGGGTGGTCTCACGCTCGTCAGAATGGCACCATTGTCGGGGATGCACGGCTTAGGTTAATTTCTAGAGAATTTTTGAGTGTTAGATTTTCCATCCCCGGGTAGTCTGATTCCCAGCTTTCTTGTTAATATTTTTTCTATCCTTTAATTCTGAGTATTTTGTGTCGTCCTTTATCTGACCTCAATTTGTTTTTGTGCGAGGAACACGAGGAGTCGAAGGCGCTTAGAGGAGCTTGCATTTTGAACATTTTGAGTGAATGTGAGGACTTGTAATCTTGTTATTTTTGCATTCTTTCCAGCGGTTCCCGTTTGGGTTCTTGCGTGTGTAAAAATAGTGGAAACGTGTCCCCATGTGCTGTGTGGATTGCTTTTTAGATTAGGCTTGCATTAGCGGCTCGTCGATCCACTTTAGGACTTGCTTGTGCTCGTAATATCCTAGGACCACACATCACACATAAAAGACGCACTTAGACCACAGATCTAGCTAAATTTAATCGGTGCTTCACTCACTAATAGAACTGCTTGTCTAGGAGCGGATTTTATCGTCTGCATTTGCATATAGTGTAAAAAGTTTTCAATTCTGTTCTGCATTCTGCATAAAAGAGAAGGGATCAATGTAAGTCTTCTCAACATGACATACCATCATTGATTTATCGTGCATCGACTTTTCTCGACTCATTTCTCTTGGTTTTTCAAAACTTAGGTAAAGAGGAAATTGGGACTAGACGATAGGTGTGCCATGTGGTTGGACTTAATCAGTGATAACCTAACTTAAAATTGCGACTACTAAACAAAATTGACCAAAAAATCAATAAAATCAGAAATTCTGCTTGCGGGAAGTTAACCCCGACCTTATTTTCAGGCTGAGTGAGGGTACTAGAGTGTGTGAACACCCTAGGGCAGAGCCAAAAATCTCTGCTTTCCATATCGCGTATCCCGATCCGAGCAAATATCAACGGCCGAGCTTTGGGTTCGACTGACCAGCGCCAAGTAGCCTTCGCCTACTCTGATAAGTAGATAGGGGCAAAATTGTGGTGCATCGCGACAAGTTGCTAGTAGCCTCCGCCTGTGCTTGCAGGTAGATATGGGCAAAGTTATAGCCTTGTCAGCCTCCACCTACTATGTAGGTAGATAGGGGCAGGTCCTTGAACTTTCGGCTGGGGATAGGAGCGAAGAAAGGAAGGGCGTTGGTATCTAAGGCGACAGGTTAAACAGGGAGACGCATCCGGCTTGTAGCCGACTCCCCTCTAGGTCGCGTAACCTTTGCTATTTGTCTGACAAACTCACACTTAAAATCAACCAGATTAATCAGACTCAGTTTCGAGTCCTTCACCGCGTTGAGTGTGAAAGATTCAATTGCTTACTTTGGGTAGGAGTAAAATCCTATCTTCCACTTAGAACTTCCGATTCTTCTTCTCGCCAATCCAAGATGACTGACTGGGGGGATATCAACTCCCTTTTCGCCAATCTTTCTTTGAGCCCCCCACGAATCTCATCTTCACCGGGCCAAGCGTAACTTGGACCAACCAGAGCTCATGACCCTCTTGAGTTCTGGATCCCTCAAATCCAGGGTGGTTACTCTCAAACCAACCCTTTTCTCTCCTCTGATCTCACCGAGGAAGACCATCGCCTCGGTAAGAATCCCTTCCTTAATATGTCCTCTAACTAAGACCATCTTCTTTACCCAGGACAAGAGAACAGAATGCCGAAGAAAAATCCTGACGAGGTAGAACATAGAGAGGACCCCATGATTCAAGTATTAGCCCGGCTAGCTAGAGCCGAACAACTAAATGCATAATTAACGGCTAGACTGGGACAGGTGATCGAGGCTGAAGGAATTAACCGACCAATGGTAGATGCCTATAATCCTGTGGAGAATGAAATACATAGTTGGCTAGTACCTGAGGTCCCCCCTGAAGCATTTGAGCTGAAACCCCACTTTCCGAGCTTGCTGCCAAAGTTCACGGAAATGCCAATGAAGAGCCATATGCCTTCCTCAGAGACTTTGAGCTGATTTGCGACAACCTTAGTCACCATAGGGTTGGGCAAGACATTAGGCTGAAGGCCACCCCGTTTGCCTTAGGAGACAAGGCCGCACATTGGTTGAAGAATCTAGGGGTGAGATGTACTACCCGGATGTAGTTCAAGGACCTATTGTTGAAGAAGTTCTACCCAATCAGTAGGATTAACCAGATGAGAACCAAGATCGCTAGTTTCTCCTAGGGACCCAATGAACCATTCCATGAAGCTTGGGATAGATTTAATGATCTGACTCAGAAATGCTCGTGCCACGGCATTACAAAAGCGATCTTAGTCCAGACCTTGTTCTGCGGCATGACCCCGGAGATGCAGGGGTTAGTAAGTGCCGCATGTGGAGGAAGCTATCTGAACAAAAATGAAGATGTTGTATGGAAGATCCTAGAGCATATGATGGAAACAGACCGATCTCAGGCCACCAGGGCCTATCAGTTGTCTCCTTCAAGCCTATCCAACGAGACAACCTGGAGGACTGTAGCAGATCTGACATACGACCTCATCCCCAACATGGGGATAATAGCAGACAAATTAACCATGGTCGAGCAGATTCACAAGAGGGTCACTGACCTTGAGGCACTCTCGCGATTGCCGAAGCAAGTGGAGGAACTTACTTAGAAGGTAGCCAAGATACGGCTACATGCCCCTTCTGCACCACCTGTACATGTACATCGAGTTCATCTTGTACAAGAACAGGCACCGGAGCCTTAGAGTAGCTGGGTAGAGGAGCAGACATACACTCAGCAGGACCAGCACACACCCCCACAAGTGGAGACAGGATACGAGGAGCCTCCGCAGGTGTTCGAGATCAATGGGCTGTGGTACAGCCAAGACCCGGTCGGTAGACAGTCGAGGATAGGGAACGGTCTGCCCCATCGACCTTCCCTAGCTTACCAAGAAACCAGCTCCGTCCCTGCACCGCGCTTCGTACAGTCCCGGCCTGGATTAGGGTACCATCCTCAATAGCACCAGTACCAGCAGCACACATTCCACTCGGGCCAGCAGGGCCCTCCACCTTCCCATCAGCAGCAGCAGTACAAGCATGGCCAGCAGGGCCAGTACAAGAACTCGTCCTAGAATCAGCACCAACCAGCCCAGCCCACCGGTGGATTGGAGTCCCTCACCTTGGCGATCCAAACCCTGACTGATAGGGTTCAACAGATTCAGAATGACTATATGGATATGAGAATCGATTTAAATCGTGTCTCCCGTATCCAGGACCAGCAGATGGCGCCAAAGACCCCAATTCCCGTCCAGGTTCAGGCCAACCCGAATAGCTTGAATCAAGGACAGAACCGACCACGATATCAGGTATACTATTCAGACAACTCTTTATCTAAACATGAGATCCTTTCATATGATAATGTAAATCATACGTACCTCAGGAGTGGAAGGACCTTGATTGTACCTGATCGGGCACGGGCATCGGAGGAAGAAGCCGCCAAGTCTCTACCTGAGGAGAACTTGGTGGCAGAGGAGCAGCATCACCATCACCACCGGTAGAAGAAGAGGATTTCTGAGTCCTCCAAGAAGCAGGAGAACCACACCAGTAGTGAGTGCGGTGAGACCGATGAAGAGCTCATACCTCCATCTGAGGAGGATGTCCCAGCAGTGGCGGAGAATGCATCACCGGTTTCGCTGAAGAAATTTTCTTTTCATCATAATCATAGTCAGAGTCTGAGTCAGTCTCAGTTTTGGAGTCATGTACAGAACTCAGTTCCACTTTTAAATGAAAAATCTTTCAGTTTCAGAATCTGAGTTGGCATCAATAATCCCTTTCCCCTAATCTCTTAAGGGTGGAAAGAAGAAAAACAGAAAAATACAAAAAGATGACTCTGAGATGGCAGAGTTTTGTAATAAACACATCAAGGTCACAATCCCTTTTGACAAGTATGTGGAGATGACACCTGCATTTCAGAAATACCTTAAGGTGAGATGCACACCTGCTAGGGCCAGCAAGAAGACCAAAAGGTGTGTTGAGAAACACGTTCTGTCAATAGCCACTACTTGCATAATAAAGAACTTGTTTCTAAGGAAACGAAGAGATATAGGTGCACATTATGTGGTGAGTCGTGTCGATAACACTGCGTTTTCACGCACTCTCCTTGACAACAGATCCTCAATTAACTTAATGCCTACAACCCTCTATGAGTGACTTAATCTCGGACCTCTTAGTTTGTAGAAAAATCAACCAAGAGGTCCCAAGGAGAATTGAGGAACGTTGTCATCAAAGTCGAGGGTCATGAGTACATGGTGGACTTTACCGTCCTTGATATGAAGACCCCTCGTAATTGGAGAGATTCCAAAATCATATTAGCAAGGCCCTTCCTTAGAACATCAGGGGCCTTTTTTGATTATAAGATTGGGAAAATCCAGTTCCAAACTCCAGGCGGAGACGAGGAACTTAAGATGAAGCAGACCAGATGGTAGAGATCGGATTCAGAATCCAGCACTGAGTACTCTTCTTCCGAAGCAGATTTCATTCATGTAGACACTATTGGGCCATGAAGACAGAACCTAGCGAGCACCGATGAGTCCCTCTCCTCCAGAGAAGATCTTGTGCATGAGTCAGTTTGCGAGGCCTTTAGAAACGAGTACAGCATAGAATATGCATCCCCCTACATCTTCGATGACTTAGACGCCCAGTTGGGCCTGTCAGTCCTTCCCTCTTTAGGACAATTAGAAGATGAGGATGACGAGTCGGACGTGGCTTTTGTTGATTGCTTGGATACCTTTGATGATCCGACTCCATAGCCGAATGACTTGGTGGCTGCAATTTCAAAGACTGATCCAGCAACTACCAGCACAGAGCCAGATTCAATTGAGCCAGACTTCCTTGATGATCAAACATTACCTGAGCTCAAACCTTTACCCACAACACTTAAGTATGCCTTCCTTACGGGACAAGAGAAGAAGTATCCGGTCATCATCAGCTCGTGATTGACTGATGAGTAGGAATCTCGCTTGCTAGAGATCCTCGAGAAAACAACAAGGTGATAGGCTGGAGCATCTCCGATCTCTACAGGATAAATCCTGCTCTGTGTTCGCACCATATCTACTTGGAGAATGAGGCTAAACCCTCTCGTGAATTCCAACGTCGGTTGAATCCAAATTTACGAGAGGTAGTGAAGAAGGAGATGGAGAAATGGTGCGACGCGAGTTTTATTTATCCCATCTCCGACTCCAAATGGGTGGCCCCAATCCATGTTGTGTCGAAAAAAATCAAGAATTCAGATGACCACCAATGAAGATGGAGAGGAGATCGTGACGAGAGTACCCACGTCGTGGCGCGTCTGTGTGGATTACAGATGCATGAATGCTGCGACGAAGAAGGATCATTTCCCCCTACCATTCATTGATCAGATCTTAGAGAGATTAGCGAGGAAAGAATTCTTCTGCCTCTTGGATGGGTTCTCGGGCTACAATCAAGTATCCATATCTCCAGAGGACCAGGAAAAGACCATGTTTACATGCCCCTTTGGTACCTATGCTTTTAGGCGCATGCCCTTTGGGTTATGCAATGCTCCCGGTACTTTTCAAAGGTGCATGATTGTTTTATTCGCCGAAATGGTCGGCGAATTCCTGGAAGTCTTCATGGATGACTTCTCGGTCCACGGCGATTCCTTTGATTCCAGTCTTAGGAATCTGGACTATGTCCTCAAACTATGTTGTGAGGTCAATCTGGTGCTCTCCTGGGAGAAAAGTCACTTCATGGAGACGTAGGGCATTGTGTTGGGGCATGTCATCTCCAAAAGAGGAATGGAGGTTGACCCTACCAAGGTGGATGTAATCAGACAACTCCAGCCACCAACCAACGTGAAAATAGTTGCGGTCTTTCCTCGGGCATGTCGGATTTTATCGAAGATTTATCAAGGATTTTTTTAAGATTGCCCGACCGCTAACTGAGCTTTTAGGCAAGGACATGGAGTTCATTGTTGATCACAAATATCTCGAGGCCTTTAAGCTACTACAAGGAATGATCATGGACGTCCCGATCCTACAAACTCCAGATTGGTCTCTGCCTTTTGAGATCATGGCAGATGCCTCAGACTTTGCTGTTGGGGCTGTGTTAGGACAGAGGAGGGATGGCGTCCCGTTCTCCATACACTACGCAAGCAAAGTGCTTGATACCACTCAGCGTAACTATATAGTTATGGAAAAGGAGATGCTTGCGGTAATGTTTGCCTTGGATAAATTCAGATCTCACTTAATCGGATCCAAGGTAATTGTGTTCACTGACCACACAACACTACGTTACTTAATGAAAAAGAAGGACGCGAAGGCGCGCCTTCTTAGGTGGATTTTGCTTATCCAGGAGTTTGATTTGGACATTCGCGATAAACCTGGAAAGAAGAACGTAGTAGCTGATCACCTCTCCCATCTCGAGGATCTTAATGCTTCTGAGGATTCAGTGATTCGAGACTCCTTCCCTGAAGAGTCGATTTTTGTTGTTGACTCACTCCCATAGTACGTCAATATCGTGAATTATCTTGTCTCCATAAAGGTTCCCGAAGATTGGCCCAAGATCCACATAGATCGACTGAAGTCGGATTCGAGACATTACCACTGGGAGGATCCGATCCTTTCCTTTGAAGGGTCAGATTGTGTCTGGAGATGATGTATTCCTCAGGAGGAATATCAGAGTGTCCTTTCTTTATTCCACAGTCTGGAGGCGGGCGGACACCACTCAGGGAAGAGGACCGCCTGGAAGGTACTTCAGTGTGGCTTATACTGATCGACTCTGTTTTCACGATGCCATCACCTTTGCGAAGTCGTGCCCAGTATGCCAGTGAATGGGAGGAACTGTTGGTTCCAAGGATGAGATGCCGATGCAACATGTCATCATTTGTGATGTCTTTGACGTCTGGGGCATCGACTTCATGGGCCCATTCCCTGTTAGCCACAGATTCGAATACATCCTTCTGGCGGTAGACTACCTGTCAAGGTGGGTGGAGGCTATTCCAACCCGAGCAGCAGACAGCATGACTGTTTGTAAATTCATCAGAGATCACATCATCTATAGGTTCGGGATTCCCAAAATATTGATATCAGATGGGGGTAGCCACTTTGTAAACCGAGATGTGAAGAAGCTCTTGAAGGATTACGGTATCGAACATCGTGTCGCTAGTCCTTACCACCCACAGACCAATGGTATGGCTAAGATGTCGAATAGGGAGGTGAAAACCATATTGCAGAAGCTTGTCTGCCCAGACAGGAAGGACTGGTCTCAGATCTTGGATCAAGTCCTGTGGGCTTATAGGACAGCTTACAAGACACCGTTAGGAACCTCCCCATTCAGGATGGTATTCGGGAAGCCGTGCCATTTGCCTGCAGAATTAGTGCACAAATCAGAATGGGCAATCAAAAAGGTCAACTGGAACACACACCTAGGGCAGAAACAGAGAAATATGGATCTGAATGAGCTTTTGGGAGTCAGAAACCGAATATATAACAACAGTTTGGTGTACAAGGACATAGTCAAGCATTGGCATGATAGATATATCAGACTAAAGACCTTTGTTCCTGGATAGAAGGTATGGTTGTTCAATGCAAGGCTGAAGGTTTTCCAAGACAAGCTGAAATCCAAGTGGACGGGCCCATTCATTGTCCGTGTTGTGCATGATAGTGGATGTGTTGAGATCTCAGATCTACAGATGATGCACAGACGTTCATAGTCAATGGACAACTGTTGAAGCACTTCGTCGAACCCAATAAATAGTTAGTCCATATTGAGGAGATTGTATTCATGCGTGAGACAGATTCAGCAGATACACATAGAGCCGCGCATGAGACCTTGCAGCAGTGAACTCTCGCCATCAGCATCATCTAGAAAGATTCAGACCGCGATCCTTGTATATATCCATCACTCCTGTACATTCTTCCTCTCCCTCCCGTGACTCTAATCACTCACCCCAACTTCATATATTTTCATCTACTATACTTAGGATGACCAGATCCTAAGTATAGGGGGAGTCACATGAGTCCATTTACTATACATCCTACATATCACATCAGTCCTCATACCACTTCCGTCCTATACTTAGGCTGACATGAGCCTAAGTATAGGGGGGACCGATGCCCATATTGTGTATGTATTCATTCACTTTCCCCCTTGACCTCGTCCACCCCGTTTTTGATCCTCTTCTACACTTAGGCTGCCAGAGCCTAAGTATAGGGGTGCAGGACGACTATATACATTTTTGCTCTTTTGGCTCTCATACGCTTAGCACGAGCTATGTCTTCTTCCTCGCCTTTTGTGCTCTGAGGACATAGCACACACTAAGTATAGGGGGCGTGTATATATTACATATATACTTTACCCATAGCTCGTATTTTCACGTATTTTTGTATATACCACGCAATAATTAAGGGATGGGTGAAGGTAAAAATGAAAAAAATTGTAAAATACATGTATACATGTATATTGTATAACACTAGTATAATCTGTATAATACTTATCAAACTTTTGTAAATTGTTGTAACATAAACTTTTGTAAATTGTTGTACATAGGATGTATACCAAATATTTGAAAAAATGGAAAAATCAAAATCAAAGGCTTCTTATTTATTCTTGAACATCATCTCTGCATCTGAAAAGAAAGAAAGAAAAGGAGTCTTGCATTTCATTCATCTACATAGCATGTCATCTACATCTCATCTGTATATTTTGCATATGCAGGGTGAAAAGCTAGTGGGTTCTGAACCAAGTTATGAGTAGATGTTGAGAAAGGACTTGATTTGACCTTAATCCACCTAATTTCAGAGGAATCTTATAGGAGCTGGAGTTAAGATTTCTCAGGTCAAGTGACTTAATTATTTGAGTCCGCAAGTATATGTTCACGTGTCATCTTGATTAGTCTAAGTAGAATATCTCATGCACACGCATGATTCTTATAGACATTGACCTAATTGGATAAGCACTATGCACGTAGCTTTTATTGATGAGGTGGTGAGGAGGTAGAATCCTTTAGCTTGGAGTAGCACACGGGTGGAAACATCCGTCCTCCTCTAGGGAGGGAAGTGCATCTCAACCTAGTCTGGTGGTGTTGACATCTAAGGACGGATGTTGTGGGTTGCAATAATGCTTCAAAAGAGGGATAGTCTACTGGCTCAAGAGGAAAAACTCCTGATGTACATGCTGCACCTTGTATATAGTTCAAATATATACACACACATGCAATAACTCAAAAAAAGTAGATAGGTCAGACAGAAAATAAAATACATGTCGGAGTATGTATATTAGCAAGAAGTCTGCAGGTGGATGACTTGGCTACACTGGTCAGGCATCCCAGGATAGGTAGCTACACTGGCTGCCATCCATTCTTTTCTCTACCCCCTCCTCTTGAGCTGGTCACACTTGAACTTAGAAGGGAATACCCCGCTCCTCGAGGAAAGAGTTACTGGACTGGGGAATTAGAGTTACCTTGTTAGAGGAGGCTAGTTCTGAGCCATTTCTGATGTGGAGAGCTATTTTACACTTACACAGTACAAGTAAGAATCATAGTCATCAGAAATTTGCGTTTGAGGATTTGTTCTGACCTGACAGTTGAGGAGTCTTGAATAGAAGACTTGTGGAACATGAAGTCTGTTAGGTCTTAAGTTCAGATCCCAATAAGGTTCCGCCACATTGCTAATCCAAAGGTCGAGTCAAGCTCCATTTTCAACTTTTGTTCATGACCTTGGTATGGAACCCAAAATCATTTCACTTTTGCATTTCATTTTAGTTGCTCGGGGACGAGCAAAGTTTAAGTATAGGGGGTTGATGAATCTGTAATTCATCAATCTTAGAGTTGAAAATAGAGTCATGTTCCCGAGTAATTAGCTACATATTTCCCCTTATCTCGCATAATTCCCATTCATACATGCATGCATAATATCTGCATTTTAGCATTCATATTTGCATAAAATAAGAAGCCAAATTCACTTGTAATTATTCACCTATTTATTTGTATTTTTATACTCACTCCAAAGTCAATAAAACCATCTCTATGTTGTGCATATTACTGACTAATAATACAAGGAAAAGGGCAAAATTCCTAAATTGTAAAATTACCCAATAAAACCCCAAACCTAATTGGAGACCTCAGACCTTAGAATGCAAATCTCTATCTCATACAACCTCTGATCTAGGTCTACTCACTTTTAGATTAATACATATTTAGAGACCTTCAAAATGAGACCAATTTCATTTAAATCGGAGCTCGTATGCAAAACTTGGGTTTTGGGGCCCCATTATACATTATATGTATATATATTTGTACCCTTGAATTTTTGTATCCTAATTGACCTCATCTCCGTTTTTGGTCAACATGAAACTTGTAGACCACATCAAGATATAAAACTTTCAAGTTTTGAGTTTTCCCAAATTCGACCATCTTCTCTCTCTTATTCCACATTTTTTTCTCGGCCATTCAGATCAGGACACGTGGCACCCTTTGGTTGCGCCACGCAACCCGCTCACATCGCACCACGCACCCCTCTTCTTCCGCCATCCGATCCCTTCCTTTCTTCCCAGATCTGAGCCATCCATTCGTGCATCTGATCTCATCCATCCGATCTTCCCCAGATCAAATCTTGGCCATCCGTTGGCGCCTCGCCCTCAGCATGCCACGTGTTGACTTATGAGCCCTCTGATCTCCTTCAGAAACCTCCATCCCCATTGCATAATTCTGCACTATCCCAGGCCCTTTGATCAGATCCACCAGATCTTATCCCAGCCGTCCCTTAACGCCTTCACCTGCGCCCACCACATGTCACTTCCCTAGCCCTCCGATCAAACCACTTCGATCTAATCCAGACCCTTCCCTTATGTCCTTCTCCTGCCCATTGGATCACTCGATCCAACGGTCCAGAGACCATCTTCTACCTCGCGCCCACCTTCCTCGCGCACGTCGCCCACTCCGCGCACCCTCCGCCCCCTTCCTATTTTTGGCTCCACTTCAGCCATCCTCTCCGCCCCCTATCACCGCCACCACATCGCCCATACCACCCTCATCCTCGCCGACCTCCACAACCTCCATGAACTTCGCCCACGTCGCTTCACGACCTCCACGAACCACGTCACCCCATCACCTGCACCCTCACCTCCTTCCTATAAATTCCCCGCCTCCGACCACCTTCGACCCTATCCGCCAACACGAGAGGTACCTCCGAGCTCATAGCTCTTCATTTGTGATAGAAATAGAGGGCTAAATCGAGCGAAGACGATCGATCACCTGCAACGAGATCCACGACCCTGCCGCACCGTGTTGCAGCTCCTCCAGCGAGCTGCTTGAGCTCAGGCTAGCTACCGGCCCTCGAGCGATGACCAGGAGTTCCTCCTAGAGCTTCAGACCCCAGGTAGCCTCCTCCATCCTCTTCCGATCTCCCTTCGTCTCTTCTCACAATTTTCTCATAATTTCTACAGTGTCTGTGATCACATCCACTCTGTTTCAATCATCCACCGAGCTCCACCTTGGAGCTCCGACCTTCGCGCACCTATTAAATCGCCCCACACTCCCCTCCGACCAAAGCTCCGCTGCCACGGCAGAGGTGCATCACCGGACCACCCCCGCTCCGTTTCAGGCCTCACCACACTCACAGTCCTCTTCACGAACACACCGCACATGTTTTTCTGCACAGACTAACCCTGTAGGCACCTTCATGTTCATTGGTCGAATCCCATGCCGGAGCTGCCCCGAGCTTCATCTTCTCTGACCTCTGACTAACTTGAGCAGTTTCTAACACCTTCGGAAGTATTCTGACGTGTCCACAAGTCCCTTGGGCCATCAAGCAGTCTACGATGAACTTCCACGACCTCAGGCAGAGGAGGCATAGCCAGGAGCTCGATCTGGAGCCCCGCCAAGTCCGTTGCAGGAGGCGGCAGACCGGAGAAGATGACAAGCAACCACCGTTGGATCGCCTCGATCAGACAGCCCTCGCCACGCCACGTCGCCTCGAGTGCATCACCGTTAGATCATTCAGATCGAGCTACTCTTGTTGCGCCACGTAGTCGCTGCCCCGAGCTCCAGTCCCCGTTGGATTAGGAGGATCCCACGACCCTTACGCTGCTACGTCACCATCTCCTTCCACGCTCAGCCACCGTCAGATCTTGCAAGGATCTGACGCCTCTCATAATGCCACATTGACTTCATCGCCATCGTTGGACCATCACGATCTGACGGTCCCTAGGTGTGCTACGACAACAGCTCCAGCCTCCATTGGATTCACCTTCATCCAACGGTCTAGATCGTGCCACATTGCGCGCTCCGAGCCTCTTCCCCAACCCTAGGCTCGGAGTACCCAAAGCACATCCGAAGCCGATCCGAGCCTCCAAGGCTTCCCGAGCCTCCGCCCAAGCCTCGAAGACGTCCGAGCCTAGTCCCGCACGTGCTCCCCATGTGAGGGGCTGGGTATTTTGCACAGAGACCCTCGAAGTTTTGGAAATTACAATTTGGTCCCTACCAGGCGTGTCATGCGAGGAGTGCGCGACTTTGTGGGAAATTTGCATCCACCTCTCTTGCATTATAGGTAATTGCATTTAAGTCCCTATCAGCACGTTTAATTTTAAGTAATTTTATTTTTGTATTTTCAATTTGGTCCATGTCTTTGCACACATATTTAGGTGTCTATTTGGCATTATTTTTCAATTCCAAAAATTGCATGATGTAGCTTATCTTGTCCTTTATCTTATGTGACATGCGTCCCAATTTTGTGACATCCTTGGAATTTAATATTATTAAATTGGCGAACTTTTCCATATTTCACCCATTGTTTGCCTTTTAATTCATATTAAATTCCTCATTGCTTTAAAAATCACCAAAAAATCACATTAGACTTAGGATAAATTAGTTTACATTATGCCCAAAAATCATTACATTCACACTCATCACGAGGCCTGAATAAAGTAATTAGTGGTTTCCTTAATTGATTTTTAATAGGTCCAATTCACATAGAATTTTAGGTTTATTAATTTTCCTGGATTCATCATATTAGATCTATCTAGGATAATTTTTGTATCTAAAAATAATGTGATTTGGTATTTATTAAAATTAATTTTTTAAAAATCACCTTGCATTCATATTTTATTCACAGTAAATTCATAAAGTGTCAAAAAAATCCAAAAAAAATTAGTGTAGCTTAATTTCATTGGAAGTCATATTCTGGCCAAGTTTCATAATTTTTGGACTTCATTTGACCACATTTCCGATTTAACTTGTAAAAACTGACCTGAAATTGCATTTGTTTGTCCTTCATTGCATAAAATTTGCTAAAAAAATACCAAAAATGCTCCTCTAAAAATCCGACCTCCGAATTCTCTTAAAATTTACCTAAGGAGACAGCTGCCTCCTTGAGTTTGACCTTGGGATTGCCCAAGTAAAATAAATCCATCGTTCGTAGTTAACTAAACATTAATTAAAAGTGGTATTTTTGACGTAGCATTGATTATCCGACTGCAACGAACATAACTATTAGTTTGATCGTTAATTTGATTGAATTAACAAGGGTGGTCTTACGCTCGTCACATACCTCACTTCTATTCTTTCTTCTCACCCCGATCATCTCATTTCTTGCTCATCTGCTATACTTAGGTCCTCAAAAGCCTAAGTATATAGGGATGAGTTGACTTCCTATTTTTGTCACTCTACTATACTTGGTATGAACTATGTCTTCATTCCACCGTGTGCCATGGGGACATAACACATGCTAAGTATTGGGTGGTGTATATATATTATATAATTTACCCATGACAAAGGAGGACACAATCTCTAAAATCAATAGAAACGTAGAAGCGTTGAAGAAAGAGAACAGAAAAGCCTGAGAAAAAGCAAAGATTGAATGTGCTAGACGTGGTATAGAGGTGTATTCAAGTGGCAATGATCTCAAGGACAGTAACTACATTAGGGAGCCAACACCTCCTATATAGTTGGAGTCACTCTCACTTCCCCCTTCTAATGACCTCTTACCTTCCGAGTATGTTCATGTGTAGAACCCAAACCCCATTCCTGAAAAAACCAAAAAAATAAAAGAAGAAAATCCCAGAATCACAAAAAAATGAAAAATATGAAAAATTTGTAAAAATCAAGGGCATGAAGGAATTGGATGGTTACTTGGGTCATGTTCAAGGAGAAGAGTTTGTCAACAAGATCATTTTATAAACTTCCCTGAATAAATGCCATGGAATACTGCCTTGACCTCGAAGAATTTGTGAAGAGAAAATTTATGCACAAAAGGTCAGGAAACAAGAGACCTAGAGTTGAAAAGCATGTAGTATCTATGGCCCTCCTTGGTGTTGAGGAAATTCAAGAGCCACATAGTGAAGCGACTACCTAGGGTTGAATGTAAACTCGAAGATACCCTCTTCATCCATGCTCGGATCGATGATGACTCCACAATGAAATCTTCTAAGAGCTTAATCTCAAACCTATTACGAAGACAAGACAGATCGTTCAGCTTGACGATTGAACAATCAAACGAGCGATAAGGACTATTTATGTCATTATCACTTTTCAAGGTACTCCACTTGAGGTAAATTTTACAGTCATTGATACATAGCATCAGGGGAGTTGTCCGAATCTTAAATTATTATAGGGAAGCCATTTTTAGCATCCGCTAAGATGGTAATTGATTGTGAGACTAATGAATTAAGTTTCCAGCAATGGGCCGACCAACACATACGCAAACCTCTGAGAATACACCCAACCCTAAGACAACCCACAAGGACCTCGACAGTCGTGACCCACAAGAAACCAATAAGACACACTCGGGTTTAGTCGATCCCGGACTAACCCTTTCTTCACTTCTTCCCCTACCGAGGAAGATATTATTCTTGGTTCTATGAGTGAGATACTGGTTGTGAGACTGACCTCTGATTCTCCCCGTACTGACATGAAAAACCACCTGACTACGTCTAAAACCACCCACCGAACTTAGACACACACCAAGATTGTGATCGCATCCTCTAGTCGAATTTCTTATGAGAAGAAGAAGAGTATTGATACCTTGAGTCGTTCTCCCGAATAGCTGAAGGAGTCTCAATCTCCTCTGCCTCACTGTGCTTCATGTATAGACAAACCGACTAAGATGGTCACCTTCGATCTTTGGAACAAGGTGATTTCCAAGGATAATTAGTCGAATTCCTCATCTGATTATGAGGTGGTAATTCATGTAAGCACAATCAGTACGACTTTTATCAAAGAACATATACCTTTATTTGACAATAGTTGGAGATCCTCTGCATGCGACTGCTATTCTTCCGAGGATGACTCCGACGATGGTTGGGATTTTTCATCTTCTTCTTCACCCCGTTCTTCATCTGTATACTCTATCCCACCAAACTTATGCAAGGAGGGTTGTCGAAAACCTCCTTAACCCCTTGTACATCCATTCCGAACCTATTCGGCCCCCCACCTGTGATTACTCTTCCATATATTAGGCTGACCTGAGCCTAAGTATGGGATGTCAGTATCATTGTGCATACCTCACTTTTATTCTCTCTTCTCACTCTCGACCTTCTCATTTCTTGTTCTCTTGCTATACTTAGGCCCTCAAAAGCCTAAGTATAAGGGGAGGGGGGGTGGTTAGTCGACTTCTTATTTTTGTCACTCAATTAAAAACGACCCATGGGGACATAAAAAACCATCTGGTTATGCCTAAAGAAACCACCCACAGAACCCAGACCATGCCAAGACCACGGCCGCATCCTCTAGTAAGTTTTCTAATGAGTAGAAGACGAATATGGATACCTTGAGACGTTCTCCCAAACCACAAGGTGGTTCAATCTACGTCGCCTCTCTATGCTTAAGGTATATACAAGCCAACAAAGAAGGTCACCTTTACTCTTTGGAAGAACATGATTTCCAAGGATTCTTCTCAAATTCCCCATCTGATCCTGAGGTGGTAATTCAAGTAAGCACAAACAATATGACTTTTATCAAAGAAGATGTGCCTTTAGCCGACAATAGTTGGATATCCTCTTCATGTGAATACTATTCTTCTAAGGATGACTCTGACGATGGCTCAGATTATTCATCATCTTCTTCTTCACCCCATTCTTCGTCTCTATACACTAACCCACCACACTTCTGCAAGAAGGCTTGTTTAAAACTCCTTGACCCCTTGTACATCCATCTCGGATATATTCGGTCCCCCACCTATGATTACTCTACCATACTTTGGTTAACCTGAGCTTAAGTATGGGGGTTAATATCATTGTGCATACCTCACTTATATTTTTTTTCTCACCCTCGATCGTCTCATTTCTTGCTCTTTTGCAATACTTAAGCCCTCAAAAGCCTAAGTATAGGGGCTGAGTCTCTATGTTTGGTACAAGTTTTGTCTTTATTCCACTGTGTACCATGAGGACACAGTACATGCTAAGTATAGGGGTTGTATATATGCTATATAATTTACTCATGACAGAGGAGGATGCAATCTCTAAAAATCAAAAGAAACGTAGAAGCTTTGAAGAAAGAGATCAGAGAAGCCTGATAAAAAGCAAAGATTAGAGGTGCTAGACGTGGTATAGAGGTGTATTCAATAGTGATGATCTCAAGGACCATAAAGACATTAGGGAACCAACACCTCGTATACATCTAGAGTCAGTCTCACTTCCCCCCTTTCTATTGACCCCTCGCCTTTCAAGTCTGTGGTTGTACAGATCCCTAATCCCATTCCTGAAAAAACCAAAAAATTGGAAAACCCCCATGAAATCACAAAAAATGGAAAATCATGAAATCATGAAAACCCATAAAACTCAAGGGCATGAAGAAATTGGATGATTAGTTAGGTCCTGCTCAAGAGGAAGAGTTTGTTAACAAGACCAATCATGAACTTCCCCAAATAAAGGCCAAGGAACACTGTCCTGACCTCAAATAATTTGCGAAGAGAAAATTGGTGCACAAAAGGTCAGACAACAAGAAACATGGAGTTGAAAAGCATGAAGTATCTATGGCCTCCTTTATGGTGTTGAGGAAAGGCA
The DNA here is from genome assembly GCA_037367405.1 of Ottelia alismoides. Taxonomy (NCBI): domain Eukaryota; kingdom Viridiplantae; phylum Streptophyta; class Magnoliopsida; order Alismatales; family Hydrocharitaceae; genus Ottelia; species Ottelia alismoides. The sequence goes on along the minus strand of JAZKJV010006801.1, from coordinate 1,000,740 downwards.
AGAGTCGCAGAGTGAAGTGGCTACCTCGGGTTTAATGTAAACTGGGAGATACATTCTTCACCCGTGCTCGGATAAATGATGACTCCAAATGGACATTGTCCCAACCATTGTCTTCTATGAGCATGATCTCTGACCTATAAAGAAGATGAGGCAGATCATTCAGCTTGATGATCGAACTATCAAATGGGAAAGAGGGATTGTCTCTATCATCATCAATTTCCAAGATGCTCCACTTGAGGTAGGCTTTACAATCATTAATAAAGAGCATCATGGGGAATTGTCCCAGTCTCCAATTATTATTGGGAAGCCGTTTTTAACCTCCACTAAAGCGGTAATTGATTGTGAGACTAAGGAAATTAAGTTTCTAGCATTGGGCCCACCCACACACACTCAGACCTCGGAGAATACACCCGACCCTAAGATAGCCCACGAGGACCTCAACAACTGTGACCCGCAAGAAACTAATAAGACACCCTTAGGGTTTAGTCGGGCCCAGACTAACCCATTCTTCGCTTCTCCCCCAACTGAGGAAGATCTTATTCTTGGTTCTACACCTAAGATACTGACTGTGGCTGTCCTCTGATTTTCCCCCACACCGACATAAAAAAACCACCTGGCTACGCCCAAAGAAACCACCTACAGAACCAGACCCACACCAAGATCATGACCACATCCTCTAGTAGGTTTTTAATGAGAAGATAAAGAGCATGGATACTTGAGACGTTCACCTGAACCACATAAGGTGATTCAATCTCCTCTGCCTCTCGATGCTTCATGTATGGGACGGACAACTAAGAAGGTCACCTTTGATCTTGTGAACAAGGTGATTTCCAAGGATTCTTCGTCAAATTTCTCGTATGATTTAGAGGTGATGATTCAAGTAAGCATAATCGGTATGGTTTTATCAATAAACATGTACCTTTAGCTGACAATAGTTGGAGATCCTATGCATGTGACTACTATTCTTCTGAGGACGACTTTGACGATGACTGAGATTCTTCTTCTTCATACCATTCTTTATCTCTATACTCTAACCCACCATACTTATGCAAGAAGGTTTGTCAAAAACCTCCCTGACCCCTTGTACATCCATCCTGGATCTTCAGTTCCCCGCCTATGATTACTCTTCCAAACTTATGCTGACCTGAGCTAAGTATGGGTGGACGATATCATTATGCATACCTCACTTCTATTCTTTCTTCTAACTCTCAGCTGCTTAATTTCATGCTCTTATGTTATACTTGGGCCCTCAAAAGCCTAAGTATAGGGGGATGAGTCGACTTCCTATTTTCGTCACTCAATTATGCTTGGTACGAGCTATGTCTTCATTCCACCTTGTGCCTTGGGGACATATCACATGCTAAGTACATATGCTAAATTTAAAAACGACGAGCTACTTTTCAGTGAGGGATCTATGGTCTCCCTTAGCAGATTGGGTGGTTAAAGGATAACACATAAGGCACCATCCTGAAGTAACACGGGTAGCCGTTCTACGATCCGTACTTACATCCAAAATGGTGACGAATCTCCATTTTATCACCTTTATTCTTTCATTTTGGCCTTAAATCCCTAGCTAAATGCCTGTATACAACATTAAATTGTACAAAATAACACCCATTTATTGACATACATATACTGTATAAAATACTATATTTAATTCTAAAATTCAAGAATAAAGGAAAGAAAAGAAAATGAAGAAAGCGTCAAAGACACTGAGTGACCCTGGAACCCGAGACCTAGTCATCATGATGACTTGGCCAACAAGGAATAAAGTAGGGGGAGATAGGGTAGATAAATTGTATAGATCATACAACAAAAACCCTGATTTTTATTCATCAATAATAGGATTTTGTGACCTATTTTATTTCCCCATTTTTATACCTCAAATAGTAAAACCCTCTACATGAATATTTTACGAAAAATACAAAATTTATTTCACATTAAAATAATACACAATGCACCTGGGACGTAGAGAACAAAAAGTCGCAAAGAAAATTTCCCAAACATGTATCTCCTCCATACAGACTCAAAATTGACCAAACTCACATTTATTGTTCATAAAATAAATTATCTATTTTATGATTATGGTTTCATTTAATTTGAAGTTGAGATGCACAACTTGGCTTTGGGTTCCCAGTCGTACTATATACATGTATATAATAATCAATATATTTATTCTTTATATTTTAACTTCTTTATAAATTTATATATTTGTAAATATTACACAAAACATATTTTGATAATAAAACTCGAATAGAAAATTTAAAAAATCATAAAAATAAATACTGTATTATAATATATAGGTAAACTATACCTATATAATACATATACAAAGTATTTAAGTAAATAAATATATGAAGAATATACAATAAAATATGTAAAATGTAATTAAATAAGTTATACATATAGAAATTATGTACATGAAATAATAAAATACACAATACAAAATGAAAATGAAATATTGAAATACATGCATATTTACCCATATATACATGTAAATATGAGCACCTAATAAACTAATTCATATGAATAAATAAAAATAAGAATAAAATGCTACATAAAATTGCAAACATTTTTTATGTTTTAACCAAAAATTAATAAAATTTATTAATTTTAACTGAATTAATAAAGAATTTCTAGCATTCTTTTTCCTGGTTGGTCCACGTGGACCAACGAAGAGACCTCATTATTGACTAAGCGGGTCAACTATATGGACTTCAGCCCTTTCCCATGTCAGACTCGCGACCACCCTGACTTAGCCATTTTCCCACGCCACCTCCATTCTTTTTCCTCCTCGAGCACCTTGTCTCTCTGATCTAACCACAATCTTAAGCTTCGCCCATCACCTAGCACCCACCAACCCTTCTTCTCCCGCACGCTACCTCCCCTCGAAGTCAGCCTCTTCCTTGTGTATAAATACTCCATGGTTGACCCCCTTTGCTTTTTGATCCGTTGCTTCTCACTGGAACCCTTAAAACATAACACGATCGTATTGGGCTTGGTGACAGCATGCTCTACGAGAGGTTTGCAACGCATAGGAGTTGTGGAGGACATGATCCAGTTGTGTCGAGCATCTCCGGCGAGCTTCTATGCTCCCTGTTCTCCGAGAAGGTATGAGTGCTTTTCTTGCATTTATAGGTATATTTCCGTTCCTATGGAGTAAAGTAACGTTTAATTTCGACCATTAGGTTCTTGTTTAGCATAATTTTAGGATTCAAATTAGCTGGAGCCTTAAGCTCCAACTCAAATTCCCTGTGATCACGACTATCTCTGACCCACCTTTCACTCCATATTCAATCCCCATCATCTTTCCTCATTTCCCCCTTGTTCCCTCCCTCGATTTTGTGAGAATTGAGGTCCGACGAGCTCCCAGTCGCCTCCTCCGTCAGAGCTTCAATGCCTCGTTCATTCCCTCGCTTCCAAGCTTCAATCTTGGGTTGAGGATCTTCGCCTCGAGCCATTTTATCATTTTGTGCATGACTTGGGACTTAACGAACCACCTGGAGACACATCCAAGCTCTAAACAGAGCTCCAGGTGACACCGAGCTCCATGCCCCCTCCAACGGGGCTCGAACATCTGTGAAGAGCCCTGCAGGCGCGGGAGGCTGGCAGGAGGAGAAGGAGACCATCAACAAAGGAAGAGGAGTCCAGAGGACTCTGGAATCCATGATCAAAGTTCGAGGAAGACGACGTTCTTCCTCATCTTATCAGAGCCGTCATATCGAAGCCTCTCTCCAGATTCTATCTCATCCTTTCGATCAAGAGCGAAGCAGTATGCCTCCCCCATCGACATATCAGGCCAGGTGGACCTCCAGGAGCCCTCTGATTGCACACCTTAGTGGGTAAATATATAAGTAACCCCTAAGCTTTCTATATTTGTAAAACAATACTGTAAATATTAAGTTAAGTGTTACATTTTGTGTAAAAATTGTACGGACCTCCTGGTTTTATTGTTATTTGCATTTAGGTCCGTGCTAGCTCAACTCACATGGTGACCCATGTGAGGTGGAGAACTTGCAAGGGAGCCCTCCCGGGTCCTTGTATTTATATTCAGTACTAAATTGTAAAAATAGTGTAATATTTTGGGTATTTTTATAGAGAGACTCTTGTAATTTATTTTTATTACAAAAATCCCCAACCAGTATTGTAATTACTTATTTGCATTTCTATTTTCCTTAAATAACTCTTGTACTCTATAAAATTTGGAAAAATTACAGGATATGTTTTAAATAATGATGATGTATGCCTATATTTTTTATATTTTATTATAATTCCTAATTATTAAAATAGATTAGGAATTATTTATTCTATATTTTGCTCTAAAAATACAAAAAATACAAAATAAACTTTAAAAACTCCAAAAAAAATTACCTAGTATATATTACTATATAATATACCCCATATCAAAAATCATAAAAAATACAAAAGAAAACCTTAAAAAATCAAAAACCTTAAAAACTCTATAAAAATCAGTAAAAATTATACAAAAATCTAAAAATAGTTTTCCATCGTATAATTTTATTTATATTATATAATGTATATTTAAATTAGTTTTGGGAATTTTTGAAATATGGTAGTTTTTTAAAACCCAAAACAATCTAGTTTATTTATTATAGTTATTGTTTTGTATATTTAAATCAATTAAAAATACTTAAAAATTAGCAAAAATTACAAGAAAAATAACAAAAATAGAGAAAAATTATAAAAATACAAAAACATTTTATTTTGTAATTTCGAGGTAATGTAGTTATATCTATAATTATAAAACCATATATAAACTATTTATGCTATATATTAGTTATACACTTGTCGTAATTATTTTTATTAATTATAATTACCATATATATATATATTTAAAACCATTAAAAATAAAAAAGACTATTCTTATATATACTTACTGAATTTTTATATTATTATATATATCCTATATAGTATTTATAATATACATTTTAATATATATATATATATATATATCGATATATGTATGCATTATCTCCTTAAAAACAAAAAGGAACTAAAAATTTACAAAATTATAAAAGAAACTAAAATACAAATGTCAAAAATATAAAATTATAAAATATAAAAACCATAAAAATATATAATTAAAAACCCACAAAAATTCAAATTGCCAAAAAAATAAAAAAATAATTATTGAATATTTTTATCAATAGACAATAATTACCATATATGTGACTTGCTCTCAATGGTTCAAGACTTACAGTTGTCTATACACATATTTATGCAGGGTATAATAATTTTCACCTGCATTCCTTTGTTGTCCATCTATATCGTGGGTTGATTGTTGATCTGTTGATAGGTTAACGTGTCGAGTGCCGAGAGAGGGCCGATACATCGATTGTCAGATCCGACTTGTTGGACATTGCCGGCTCCTCCAAGACCGGATATTAGACCCCTCTCACCGATAGCAACTATCAATTGGCTAAAAGTAGATGCAACTAGTCGTATGAGTTTAGACCAGTCATTGTTTCACTCTAAAGAAATTTAACTTAAGGTTTTATCCCTGACACCTTTACAACATACAAGACTTGTGTATTCCAGACTACTTGGTTTAGAGTGACACTTGAGTCTAGGTCTCAACACTCTTGTTCATAGGATCCTAAGACTTAAATACTCAGCGTCCCTAGTTAGAAGATATACGTGCTATATTGCATGTAGAATCTCAAAAGCTCAGAGGAGTATGACCATAACAACACTTGCACAATGATATTATATTTGTGATGAGAGGTTAGAGTTCGGATCTGATTCTTGAGGATGGGACTTGATTAAGGGCCACTTTATGAAACTTGAGTGTCAGCATGTAAACCCGTATGGGGACAAGGTCCCTGTACTAATCTTAAATCAACCTAGTTGCTAGTGCGCGTTAAAAATCTTAAAATGTGGATCATCATGCTCCAACTTGGTAAAGCAGTGGATATTGCCAGACCTTTATCATTCCAAAAATCAAAGAAAAGATCGTAATTTCCAAGAAATTTTCCATAAAAGAGCTGAATAACCGGCGAGCGCTCCCAACATTTTCAAAGTGTCCACTTGGACTAGAACTATTAGGACACAAGAGTCGGGCGAGCATGAAAAAAGGAAACTACATCGTAAATGTTACAAGTCTGGGTGTAGAAGGTACCTTAGGTACTCAAAAAAGGCACAACCCGGTGCTTCCCAGAGAAAACAGGTGTAGACAACTCCTAAATATCTTGACGGACATGTCGATTCACAACCAAAAATACATGTGTCTGTAATAAAGGCACCCAAGAGATCCTTGTTCCAGTGAGAGGAGAAAAGAAAAGACGTAGTCCTACTTCCTCTATACTTGACATGTTCACCACTACACTTTCAAGTCTAACAACTAAAGAGCAGATGAATTGACGGGAGACTCGGTTACTGGACCAACATTGAGGATTGGATCCTTAGAAGAGCCTCTTAGACTAGGGCTTCGAGAAAGCAAAACTATACACAAGAGAATGGATTCAACACAACTAAATCATACATGCTATACATATATGTATCAATGGAGAGTATGATAAGTAGAAATGTTGAGTTCCTTTTGGACGAGACTTGGTTAGACTTAGATTTAAGGGTCATCGGAAACTCATGGACTGATCTTCAAGTATGGTATTCACACATGCACAGTCAGGGATTCAACTTCTAACTCAATAATTGCTTGGGGGCGAGTAAAGGTCTAACTATAGGGGGTGATGAATCCATGATTCATCTACTTTGTATGACGGTCTTAGCAAAATCCCCTTAGTAAATCATCCAATAAACTCTCTAAATTGATATAATTAAGTTTACTAATAGGGTATGAAATTATGGCCAATTCTTGTATATAAATAAACCCTGATGTCCAATTGACTTGTACTTATTATTTTATTTACAAAATCTAACAGTTTTAAGTTAATTCATTTTTAATTATATTCTTCCAATCATTTATTAAATTGATAAAAAGAAACAAAACCCATAAAATCATAAAATCAAGAGAAAACAAAAATTTCTTACTTTGTATATATAGTACATACAATGTTTTGTTTATTTCACCTCTTTCTTAACCTATACAAATCCATAAAAATTAAATTAATCACGTATAGTATATATATTAATATTTAGCAAAGCAACAAATTTAAAATACAAAAAATACAAAAAATAAAATATGAGGGATTAATTGTCAAATTAATACCTATACAAAAATACATTTTGTACATCTTCTTTTGCTTTTGGGTCCTTCATGAAAGTTGTAGATCCCATTGAGACCAACAACTTTCATGTTGACCACTTTTTCATTTAACCTTTTATTTTATTTTATTTTTCATTTTTCTTTCATTTTTATCGTTGAGGTCAACCATCAACATATGATCGCCTTCTGATTCGCCCACATCACGTCCCACTCATCCCATCTCTCCAACACCTCACCACCAATCAGAGCCTTCACCCTGTTGACCTCAGGTCAACATCCCCTCCCCTTCGGTCGTTATGACCCACACACACGTGACCCGATCTTCTCCCTTGGATACCCACCTCTCCTCTCCATTACTCGCCATTGTAACTCCGTGTACGTAACCCTCATTCGACCGCCACCTTCGATGAGCCATCAATGCACCTATAAAATCTCATCGCACCCTCTCGTGTCGCTATCCATCTTTTCATACCTTCCTTATACAACTCCGTTCCTCTTCCTAGTGAAAGCACTTGAGAGGGTCTTCTTAGCTGGGCTACGACGAGGGGAAGTGGTGCGAACCACGACCTCCTTTCTACGACAGTGTAGCAGCCCTCCGAGATGTAGAGCTCGAGCTCTTACTCGCCAGAGCTCTCGAGCAAGGACCTACAGGATCTTTAGCTCCTCTTCCAGGGGACTACTCGAACATTGCCACTCACCTTCCCCTACATGAGTCTCAACTCCTCCATCAGGAGACCCTCTTTGCTTCATCCGCCTTTCAGCCTCACCACACCACCCAACTCCGCCTTCTCTCGCATCTTTGGGTGACTTCTACTTCTTCTTCTTTCCATTTTGGGTTCACTGCTACACCTCGATCACTCACTCTACATCCCTTCACCCATTCAACCGTCGCAATCCTCATCTTCTCTCCCTCTAGTTCTCCTTCTACCTCCCATGTCCCCTCACCTCTGGCCTTGCTCAAGCAGGAGATTGAGCTCCTATCCCTCTCCATTCGCAGGAGCACCGCTCCCCCCTTCCTCTCTCCTTTGTTGAGCTAACCTATAGGAACCCACATCAGAAGCACTTTCTAGAGCTCTGTCGCAACATCACCTCTTTCCCAAGCGGTCACTGATGAATCTATGATTCATCACTCTAAAAATTGAAAATAGAGCTTTGTTCCCGAGTAATTAGATTCATTTCATCACCTATATTGCATAATTAGCATTCATGCATGCATAGATAACATTTTCATTTCAGCATTCACATCTGCATTAAATAAGAAGCAAAAGTCACTTGTAAAAATCACCTATATATATATTTTATAGTAACTCCAAACTCCATAAATTCAATTCCATAGTGTATATATTACTAACATTAATACAAGAAAAATACCAAAAAAAAATACTAACTTGTAAAATTGACCAATAAAACCCGAGTCCAAGTTTGAGACCATGGACCTCAAAATGAACATATCTCTCTCATACAACCTTCGATTTATGTCTACCCACTTTTAAAATAATATACATTCATAGACCTTCAAAATGAGATCAATTTCATTAGAATTGGAGCACGTATGCAAAACGTGGGTTTTGGGTCCCCTTTGTATACTCTATGTATTTGTATTTATACCCTTGTATTTTATCACTTCATTTGACCTCGTTTCTGTTTTTGGTCAACAAAAAATTGTAGATCTCATCGAGATCTACAACTTTCATGTTTTGAGTTTTTCCAAATTCGATCATTTTCCCCCTCTTATTTCACCTTCTTCTTCGCAATAATCTGATTGGGCCACGTGGCGACTTCTGGTTGCGCCACGCAGCCCATCTACCCATTTGCCAAGCACCCTCCCCTCTTTGCCGTTGGATCGGGCTCAAGAGCCCCAATCTCGACCGTTCAAGGACGCATCATCTTGCAGCCGTCGGATCAAACTCCAGATCTCATCTCACCCATCCGCAAGCATCGCGTTCTCCTGTGGCCATGTGTCACGCCCCCATCCGTCTGATTCGTCTCCAATGCTGTGATCTCCACCGCACACTCCTACGCTACTCTCGACCCTTCGATCCACACCTTATTCCACATCTAGACCATCCGATAGCGGCCATCTCTCAAGATGACACGTGGCTCCATCAACGCCATCCGATCTCCTCCATGCGCTTCAGATCTCAACCGATCATCTCGCTTCACATCTTGACCCTTCGATCAAGGTCTGATCTCCATCACGACCGTTTGCCAGCGCCGCACCCACATCCCACCATGTGGCTCATCCATCGGCCTTCGATGGCTCTGCTGGGATTTAATCCTAACCCCTCCCTCGTGCCCCGCTCAGAGCCGTTGGATCACTAGGTCCAACGGTCAAGAGTTCGTCTCCTACCTCCGAAAAGGCCTCGCCCACGTCGCCCCACCTCGCGCTCCATCTCCGCCCTTTCTATTTTCTCCGCTTCGTCAGCCACCATCTCCACTTCCCAACGAGCCCACGTCCAAGACCCGATGTCCCTCACCCTCGCGGGAGACCACCTCGGCCATGATTCCCTCTCTCTCGCGCCATAATCTCCACGAACACCTTAACCCCATTGCTCGGACCTCCACTTTCTCTCTATAAATACATCACCTCCAGCCATCGTAACCCCTATCCGCCCTTGCACGAGATAACCTAGATCTCTTCTACACCTATTTGTGACAGAGATCAGGCGTGAAATCAAGCGAAGACAATGGTCCTTCTCCGGTGAGATCTACGGCGAGCTTCGCCGTGCAAGAAGCTTCACCGACGAGCTACTAGAGCTCGGGCTTCTACCGTCCCTCGAGCGACGACCGGAGCCTCACCCTCGAGCCTCCATTCCCAGGTAGCACCCTCCATCTTCTTCTCTGACCTCCATCTTGTCCCCCTCCGATTTTCTTCTATTTTTCCTGACCTCCTCGCTCGACATCACCCTCCACCGCCCATCGATCGAGCTCTGCCTTGGAACTCCCATCTCTGCGTATCATTCTGTTTGCCTTCACGACTCATCGAATTACTTCCGACCACCGCTCCGCCCCTCTCGGCGGAGGAGCATGCCGACCGCACCACCTCTTCACGCCTTAAGGTCTCCAATACTCTTTGCACACCACACGAGCACGAGCACCATTGATTTTTGGCTATCACTAACATTGCGGGACCACAATCGTCACTGGCCTGACATCTCAGTGGAGCTGCTTCGAGCTCCTTCATCCCTGACATACCAGCCCCGTCCGCCTTTTCCAGGAAGCCCGGCTTCTTTGCCAAGCTTCCACGGTGGTGTCCAACCACTCCGGAGCTCCCAACGATCTACACCGAGCGAGGAAGAGGGTGGCGGAGCTGCAGACCCTTCGCCGGAGCGCTGAAGTCGCCGCCACCGCAGTAGCGGAAGAGGAGGAACTCAGCCTACAGTTGTCGTTGGATTCACCCCCCGGTGATCATCCAACGGCCATCGTTTGTCCACATCGTTATCGTCAGCAGCTCCAGATACCGTTGGATCCATCTCGATCTAACGGTCCGCCTTTCTCCACATCTTCAGCTCCATCAACCATTGGATCCATCTCGATCTGACAGACTCAAGGCGTGCCACGTTGCCCGCTCCAGCCTCCGTTGGATCATCTCGATCTGACGGACCCTCGGTCGCCACGTCGCTTCCTCTGACCTCCTCCCTGCCCCTTAGGCTCGGAGCTTTCGAGCCAACTCCGAAGCACGTCCGAGCCTGCAGAAGACCCGAGCCACCGTCCGAGTCTCCGACGCTTCTCGAGCCTAGCACCTCACGTGGTACTCACATGCGGTCTGGGAATTTTACACCGAGGCCCCCTACAACTTTTCCATATTGTATTCCAGTCCCTACCAGGCGCGTAACGTGAGGCGTATGTGTTCCACAGGAGAATTTGCATATATACCCCCTGCATTATATGTAATTACATTTTAGTCCCTGTATGCACGTTTTGATTTAATCAATTTTAATTCATGTTTGCATTTTGGTCCCTGTGTTTTCACGTTTATTTAAACCTCAATTAGTTATCATTTGTCATTTTAGAAATTGCGTGTTGTAGAGAAACTTGTGCTTTATCATTGTGGACACTTGTCATATTTTTGAGAGCTTCGAGGAATTTAATACTTTTATTTTTTTGGAAATTTAAATAGTTTTGCAACTGTGTGCTTTTAATTCCATATTAAATTATTTGTTGCTCCAAAAATCCCCAAAAAATCACAATAGATCTAGCTTAAGTAGTTCTACTCTGTGCCCAAAAATAACATCATTTGCACGCATAACGTGATCTTAATAAATTAATAAATATTTTGCTTAATAGGTCCAAAATTAATCATTTTGTGGATTAATAATTTTCCAAGATTCATCTCACATAGACCCATCAAGGTTAATTTTTGTATCTGAAAATGATTTGATTTGGTATTTATTAAAATTAATTTCGCAAAAACTACCCTGCATTCATTTTTAATTCATATTTAATTCATTTAGAGTCGAAAAATTCCAAAAAAATTTCAGTACCTCCATTTCATTGCATTTCATATTCTTGCCAAGTTCATCATTTTTTGGACTTAATTTGACCATACTTCAAAATTAACTTCGAATTTGGCTCGAACTGCATCGCATTTTTCTTAATTACATAAAAATACTAAAAAATATTCTCATGAAAATCTAACATTGAAATTGACTTCAAATTAACCTAAGGAAAAAGCTGTCTCCCTGTGATCGACCTTGGGCTTGCCCAAGTAAAATAAAAAAATTGCCGCTTGCGTTTAATTCGACATTAATCCAAGTGGTTTTTGATCAGTCTCGATTTATCCGACTACAACGAACACACATTGAATTTGATCAATAATTAGGTTGAATTAGGCAGGGTAGATTGCATGGCTCGTCAGATGGCACCGTTGCCGGGGAGGTATGGGTTAGGTTAATTTTTAGGAAATTTGGATTTTAGGTTTTCCATCCCTGGGTAGTCTGATTCCCAGCTTTTCTTGTGAATATTTTCTATTCAATTTTATTTTTTATTTGGATTCATACTTTATCTGACCATCATTTATTTTCGTGCGAGGAATACAAGGAGTCAAAGGCGCTTCTCCATGCGAGCCGAGGAACCTGCATTAAAATAAATTGAGTGTTTTTAAGAGGACTTGTAAAATTTTTTATTTTTGTTTTGCATTTCCAGTGGTTCTCGTTTGGGTTCTCGTGCGTGTAAGTCATAATAAAACGAGTCCCTCGTGTGCTGTGTAGTTGCTTAACGTAGGATAGGACCTGCACTTGCAGCTCTTAGAGCTCTCTTAGGACTGTTTGCGCTCGTAATATCTAGGACCACACTTCACACTTAAAAGACGCACTTAGACCACATGACTTAGTCAAATCTAACTGGTTCTTTACTCGCTAATAGAATTATTTATCTAGGAGCGGCTTTTTCGTTTGCCTTTCATATAGATAAAATTCAATTCTGTTTTGCATCCTGCATATAAAGCGCGAGGATCACTGTAAGTCTTCTGAACTTGGCATACATCATTGTTTTATCGTGCATTGTCTTTTCTCGACTCTTTCTCCCTTGGTTTTTCAAACTTAGGTTTAAAGAAAATTGGGACTGAACGATAGATGTGCCTTGTGTGTGGACTAATCAAGTGGTTATCTAACTTAAAATCGAGGTTGCTAAACAAAATTGACCAAAAAAATCAAATAAAATAAAAAATTTTGTTTGCGGGAGATTAACCCCGACCTTGATTTCAGGCTGAGTGAGGGTACATGAGTGTGTGTGCATACCCTAAGGCAGAGCCAAAAATCCCCGCCTTCCATATCGCATACCCCGATCCGAGCAAATATCACAGGTTAAACTATGGGTTCAACTGACCAGCGCCAAGTAGCCTCTACCTACTCCGGTAGGTAGATAGGGGCGAAATTGCGGTGCACCGCAACAAGTTCCTAGTAGCCTCCACCTGCTCCGATAGGTAGATAGGGGTGAAGTTACAGCCTTATTAGCCTTCGCCTACTTTGGTAGGTAGATAGGGGCAGGTCCTTGAACTCTCAGCTAGGGATAGGAGCGAAGAAAGGAAAGGTGTTGGTATCTTAGGCGACATGTTAAACAGGGGAGACGCATCCGGCTTTGAGCCGACTTCCCTATAGGCCACGTAACCTTTGCTACTTGCTTGAAAAATCACACTTAAAATCAACCAGACTAATCGAACTCGATTTCGAGTCCTTCACCATGTTGAGTGTGAAAATCAGGGTTTTTGATTTATTTGCTTGCATCAGGTAGGAGTAAAATACTATCTTCACTTATACTCTTGACTCTTCCTTCTGCCATCAAGATGATTGACTGGGGGATATCCACTCACACTTCGTAAATCTCTCTTTGAACCCCTCGCGAAGTTCATCTTCATCGGCTCAAGCGCAACTTGGGCTAACCCGATCTCATGACCCTCTTGAGTTCATGATCCATCACCCTCAGGATGGTTACCCTGAAACCATCCCTTTTCTCTCCTCTAATCTCACCGAGGAAAACCATTGCCTCGGTGAGAATGTCTTAATTAATACGTCCTCTAACTTAGACCAAATTCTTTACCTAGAAGAAGAGGACGAACTAGAAACAAAAATGTTGAAGAAACACCCAGACGAAGCGGACCCCAGAGATGATCCTATGCACCAAGTCCTGGCCCGATTAGCTAGAGTTGAGCAGCTGAATGCAGAACTTATGGCTAGGATGGGACATGTGAACGAGGTAGGTGGAATTGACTGACCGATGGTAGATGCCTACAACCCCGCCGAGAATGAAATACACAGTTGGCTTGTACCTAAGGTTTCCCCTGAAGCGTTCGAGCTGAAGCCCCATTTTCTGAGTCTGCTATCGATGTTTAATGGGAATGCCAATGAGGAACCATATGCTTTCCTTAGAGACTTCGAGCTAGTATGCAACAACCTTAGTCACCCTAGGGTTGGACAAGATTACATCAGGCTGAAGGCTACCCTGTTTACCTTAGGAGATAAGGCTGCTCATTGGCAGAAGAATCTCGGAGTTAGATGTACGAACTAGATGCAATTCAAAGACTTATTCTTGAAGAAGTTCTACCCACTCCGTAGGACTAACCAGATGAGGACCAAGATCGCTAGTTTTTCCCAGGGCCCCGACAAACCATTTCTTGAAGCCTAGGATAGATTCAATGACTTGACTCGGAAATGGCCCTGCCATGGCATTACCAAAGCGATCTTAGTCCATACCTTGTTCTGTGGCATGACCCCAGAAATGCAGGGGTTAGTGAGTGCAGCCTGTGAGGAAGCTATCTCAATAAGAACAAAGATGCCGTATGTAAGATTCTGGAGCAGATGGCGGAAACAGGCAGATTTCAGGCCACTAGGGCCTATCAGTTGTCTCCCTCAAGCCTATCTAATGAGACAACTAGGAGGACTGTAACAGATCTAACAGATGACCTCATCCACAACATGGGGATAATAACTGATAAGCTCACCATGGTAGAGCAGATTTACAAGAGGGTCGCTGACCTTGAGGCACTTTCGCGATTGCCAAAACAAGTAGAGGAATTGACTGAGAAGGTAACCAAGATACGACTACCTGCCCCTTCTGCACCACCTGTACATATACATCGAGTTCATCTTGTACAGGAGCAGGTACATGGGCCTCAGAGTAGTTGGGTTGAGGAGAATCAATACACTCAGCAGGAGCAGCACACACCCCCATAGGTGGAGATAGTCTACGAGGAGCCTCCGCAGGTGTTCAAGATTAATGAGCTGTGGTAAAGCCATGACCCCATCGGTAGACTGTCAGGGATAGGGAACGGTCAACCACATCGACCTTCCCTATATTACTAGGAAACCAGCTCTGTCCCCGCACCACGCTTTGTATAGTCCCGACCCGGATAAGGGTACCAGCCTCAGCAGCACCAGCAGCAACGCACATTCCACTCAGGCCAGCAGGGCCCTCCACCACCTTCCCAGCCGTAGCAGTATCGGCACGGCCAGCATGGCCAATATAGACAGCCAAATCACTCGTCCTCTAGTCAGCAGTAGCAAGCCATGCCCACCAATGAATTGGAGTCCCTCACCTTAGCCATCCAGACCCTTACTGATTGGGTCCAGCAGATACATAATGACTACCTGGATATCAGAACTGATATGAATCGTGTTTCACGTACCCAGGTTCAACAGATGGTGCAAAAGACCTTAATTCCCGCCCAGGTTCAGGCCAACCCAAAAAGCCTGAATCAGGGTCAGCACCGACCACACGATCAGGTATACTATTCAGATTATTCTCTATCTGAACACGAGATGGCGTACGATACTGTCAATCATATGTCCCTCAGGAGCAAAAGGACCGTGACCGTACCTGATCAGGTGCGGGCACAAGAAGAAGACGCTGCTAAGTCTCTACCTAAGGAGAACTTGGAGGCAGAGGAGCAACATCACCATCACCATCACCAGCAGAATAAGAGGATTTCCATGTCCTCAAGAAAGAAGAAGGAGAGGAGCACTGACAGTGAATCCGGTGAACCAGATGAGGAGCCTACACCTCCATCTGAGGAGGCCGCACCTGAAGTCGTGGAAGACGCATCACTTGTTTCGTCGAAGGAATTTCTTTTTCGTCCGAGTCAAAGTTGGAGTGAGAGTCAAAGTCTTTTAAAGAACTCAGTTTCCCATTTAAATGAAAATCTTTCAGTTTTAGAATCTGAGTTGTCGTCAATAATCCCTTTCCCCCGTACCCTTAAGGGTGGAAAGAAGAAAATCAAAAATCCAAACAGATGACCTTGAGATGGCAGAGTTCTGCAACAAGTATATCAAGGTCACAATCCCCTTCGATAAGTATATGGACATGACACCTGCATTTCAAAAGTACTTTAAGGTGAGATGCACACCTACTAGGGTCAGCAGGAAAATCAAAAGCCGTGTTGAGAAGCATGTTTTGTCAGTAGCCACTACTTGCACCATTAAGAATGTGTTTCCAAGGAAATGAAGGGATATGGGTGCCTATTATGTGGTGAGTCATGTCGATGACAATGCGTTTGCACACACTTTCCTAGATAATGGATCCTCAATTAATCTGATGCCCACAACCCTCTATGAGCTGCTAAATCTAGGACCTCTTTGGAAATCTAGAGCCTTCCTCCAACTCGCAGACAAATCAACCAAAAGGTCTCGGGGAGAATTGAGGAACGTTATCATCAAAGTTGAGGGTCAGGATTATGTGGTGGACTTTATAGTCCTTGATATGGAGACCCCTTGAAATTGGAGAGATTCCCAGATCATACTAGGAAGGCCCTTCCTTAGAATAGCAGGGGCTTTATTTGATTATAAGATCGGGAAGATTCAGTTCCAAACTCCAGGCGGAGATGAGGAACTTGAAATGAAGTAGACAAGGTGGCTGAGGCCAGATTCTGAATCTAGCACCGAGTACTCTTCATCAGAAGCAGATTGTGTTCATGTAGACACTGTTGGGCCATGGAGACAGAACCTAGCTAGCACTGATGAATCCCTCTCCTTTGGAGAAGATCTTGTGCATGAGACAGTTTGCGAGAACCTTAGGAGCGAGTACAACACAGAAAGTGCATCCCCCTACATCTTCGATGACGTAGAGGCCTAGCTGGGCCTGTCAATCCTTCCCTCTTTAGGACAATCAGAAGATGAGGATGATGAGTCGGACGTGGCTTTTGCCGATTGCTTGGATACTTTTGACGATCTGACTCCAGAGCTGAATGAGTTGGTGGCAGTACCTTCAGAGATAGATCCAGCCACTACCAGCACAGAGCCAGAACTGATTGAGCCAGACTTCCTTGATGATCAAACCTTACCTGAGCTCAAACCATTACCCACAACCCTTAAATACGCCTTCTTTGTGGGACAAGAGAGGAAATATCTGGTCATCATCAGTTCGCGATTGACCGGGGAGCAGGAATCTCGCTTGCTAGAGATCCTGGAGAAAAACCTCAAGGCGATAGGCTGGAGCATCTTCGATCTCCACGGAATAAATCCCGCTCTGTGTTCGCACCATATCTACTTAGAGAATGAGAATAAACCCTCTCGTGAATTCCAACGTCGGTTGAATCCAAATTTATGAGAGATCGTGAAGAAGGAGATTGAGAAATGGTGTGACGTGGGTTTCATTTATCCCATATTTGACTCCAAGTAGGTGGCACCTATCCATGTTGTCCCGAAAAAGTCAGGAATTCAGACGACCACCAATAAGGACGGAGAGGAGATCGTGACATAAGTACCTACGCCGTGGCGTGTCTGTGTGGATTACAGACGCCTGAATGCCACGACAAAGAAGAATCATTTCCCCCTACTACTCATTGATCAGATCCTAGAAAGATTAGCGGGAAAATAATTCTTCTGCTTTTTAGATGGGTTCTCAGGCTACAACCAAGTAGCCATTACTCCTGAGGACCAGGAGAAAACTACGTTCACATGCCCTCTCGGTACCTATGCTTTCAGGCGCATGCCCTTTGAGTTATGCAATGCTCCCAATAGATTTCAAAGGTGCATGATTGCAGTATTCGCCGATATGGTCAGTGAATTCCTGGAAGTCTTCATGGATGACCTCTCAGTCCACGATGATTTCTTCGATTCCTATCTTAGGAATCTGGACCGAGTCCTCAAAAAGATGTTGTGAGGTTAATCTTGTGCTCTCCTAGGAGAAAAGTCGCTTCATGGTGACGGAGGGTATTGTGTTGGGGCATGTCATCTCCAGGAGAGGAATGGAGGTTGACCCTGCCAAGGTGGATGTGATCAGATGACTCCAGCCACCAACCAACGTGAAACAGTTGCGATCATTCCTTGGGCATGTTGGATTTTATCGGAGATTTATCAAAGATTTTTTGAAGATTGCTCGACCGCTAACTGAGCTTTTAGGCAAAGACATGGAGTTCATTGTCGATCATAAACGTCTTGAAGCTTTTAAGCAACTTCAAGAGATGATCATGGACGCCCTGATCTTACAAGCCCCAAACTGGTCTCTTCCTTTGAGATCATGACAGACGCCTCAGATTTCACTGTTGGGGCTGTATTAGGACAAAGGAAGGATGGAGTCCCATTTGCCATACACTACGCAAGCAAAGTGCTTGATACCGCTCACCATAACTATACAGATACCGAAAAGGAGATGCTTGCAGTAGTATTCGCCTTGGATAAGTTCAGATCGCATCTAATTGAATCTAAGGTGATTGTGTTTACAGAGCATACAACACTACTGTACTTAATGGAAAAGAAGGACGTAAAGGCGCGCCTTCTTAGGTGGATTTTATTCATCTAGGAATTTGATTTGGACATTAGAGATAAACCTGGAAAGAAGAACATAGTGGCTGATCACCTCTCCTGTCTCAAAAATCTTGATGCTTCTGATGATACGCCTATTCGAGACTCCTTCCTTGACGAGTTGGTTTTTGTTATCGACTCACTTCTATGGTATGCCAATATAGTGAACTATCTTGTCTCCAAGAAAGTTCCCGAAAATTGGCTCAAGAGCCACATAGACCGACTTAAGTCAGATGCAAGACATTACCATTGGGAGGATCCGATCCTCTTCTTTGAAGGACCAGATTGTGTCTGGAGGAGGTATATTCCTCAGGAGGAATATCTGAGTGTCCTTACTTTATGCCATAGTCAAGAGGCAGGAGGACAACACTCTGGGAAGAGGACCGCATGGAAGATACTTCAATGTAGCTTATTTTGGCCGACTCTGTTTCACAATGCGCTCATCTTTGCGAATTCGTGCCCAGTATGCCAACAAATGGGAGGAACCGTTGGTTCCAAGGAAGAGATGCCTATGCAGCCTGTCATCATTTGTGATGTCTTTGACGTCAGGGGCATCGACTTCATGGGCCCATTCCCGATTAAACATGGATTCGAGTATATCCTTCTTGCGGTGGATTATTTGTCAATGTGGGTTGAGGCTATCCCTACCCAAGCTGCAGACAACATGACTGTTTGTAAATTCATTAGAGATCACATCATCTCTAGGTTCGGGATCCCCAAAGTATTGATATCTGATGGGGGTAGCCATTTTGTGAATAGAGAAGTGAAGAAACTCTTAAGGGATTACGACATCGACCACCGTATTGCTAGTCCTGACCACTCACAAACCAATGGCATGGCAGAGGTGTCGAATAGGGAGGTGAAGACCACATTGCATAAGCTTGTCTGCCCAGACAGGAAGGAATGGTCTTAGATTTTGGATCAAGTCCTTTGGGCTTACAAGACAGCTTACAAGACACCTTTAGGAACCTCCTCATTCAGAATAGTGTTTGGGAAGCCATGCCATTTACCCGCAGAGTTAGTGCATAAATCCGAATGGGAAATCAAGAAGGCCAACTGAAACACACACCTAGGGTAGAAATAGAGACAGATGGATCTAAATGAACTTGTGGAGGTCAGAAACCGAGCATATGACAATAGTTTGGTGTACAAGGACAAGGTAAAGCGTTGGCACGATAGATATATCAAACGAAAGACCTTTGTTCCTGAACAGAAGATATGGTTGTTTAATGAAAGGTTGAAGGTTTTCCAAGGTAAGTTGGAATCCAAGTGGACAGGTCCGTTCATGGTCCATGTTGGGCATGATAGTTTATGTGTAGATATTTCAGATCTTACAGATGGAGTACATACATCCCTAGTAAATGGACAACTCCTGAAACACTTTGTCGAACCCAATGAATAGGTTGTCCATGTTGAGGAGATTGTTTTCATGCGCGAGGCAGACTCAGTAGACACATATAAAGCCGTGCATGAGACCTTGCAACAGTGAGCTCTCGCCATCAGCAGCATCGAAAAGATTCAGATCATGATCCTTGTATATACTCACCCTTTATGTATATATTTTCATTCCCTCCTCCTGTGACTCCAGTCACTCGCCCCGGCTCCATATCTTGTCATTTTATGACTATACTTAGGATGACCAGATCCTAAGTATAGGGGGGAGAGTGATCCGATTCTCTTCACCAGATCCTATCGATTCTCACACTCACTCCTGTCCTATACTTAGACTGACCAGAGCCTAAGTATGGGGGGGACCGATGCCCACCTAGGGATGAGCATGGGCCGGGTTGGGCCGGGCCCTGGAGGGCCCTGGCCCAGGCCCATATAAAATTTCGGGCCTTGGGCCGGGCCCAAGGCCCATGTTTTTTTATTTTCGGCAGCCCAAGCCCAAGCCCGGCCCAATTTTCATGGGCAGGGCTTGGGCCGGGCCGGCCCATATAAATGTTCATGTATCAAATTCTAGTACTTTTTTTGTGTTTTAAAGCTGAATTTATATAACTTTGTCACTTAAAGAGTGGGCAAATTGTGTGGTTTAATAAAATTAAACAATACAAAAATATAAAGAAAGAAAAAGATGAATCAAATGCAAAAAATATGTTCATGCTGAGACAATACAAATATAATAGCATATCAAATGTGATTAGCAAATGTTGTACCTAACAAATTCTTGGAACTGGGATTTGAGCAAGTTGAATATGAATCTTAATATCATCTGCTTGAGTTATCCCCTGCACGTTGTTGATAACAAATTTATTAAGAAACTAAAGAAGAGTAATTTTGGCGATTGCATAATCCAAAGGTTGCATCCTCCATGAATATATTTTTTTCAAGGCCATTGTCCGATGCGGCCTTTGGATTATGCATGTAAGGTGAGGGTGTTTAATTGTGGAATCATACATCTCTTAGAATTACTCTCCTGGAGGTTGCCCAGCTATGCTGTCAATCCTGAAATTATAAGACTAACCGCAATATCGACAACTAAACATAATTTCATAACAGACAAGATAAAATAAACATGGCAAGGTTCAATATTACAAAAGCTAAATGGATGAATATCAAACCCAACAGAAGTTCAATATTAATCAAGCCAAGTAGTTCACCATCCAAACCATACTAGAAATAAATAACACTTTCAAAAAGTTGAAATGTCTCTAGAGTGAGAAGCAAAAGGAAGATCTTTCATCTAAGCAACCTTCAGATAGCATGTAAAGTCCTGCAATAGAAATTAAAATTGTCAAAAAATATCTTTATATTACTTATTAGAAGTCCTCGAAGATCTTGTGTTTTTTATCTACTTACCAAAGACAAACGCTGTATATACTTGCAAGTTGTGGTTTTAAAATGGTAGTCATGCTTGAGAGGTCGTTGGATCTACAAATAAAAATTAAAATTTGGTACAAGTTAAGGACATCTAATTTACCAAAGATAGTAACTCAGCTAACCTAGTAATTCTTCATCTACTTGCTCCTCTTCCTCGTGTTCATCCAAATCCAAATCCGACTCCTCGTCTTCACGAATCCAATCTCCTAAACAAACTAGTGCTTCCATCGTCTTTGGAACGAGCCTGCTTCGGTAGGTATCTAGAACTCTGCCGCTCGTGCTGAATGCACTCTCTGAAGCTACAGAGGAAATTGGAATGGCTAGAATATCACGAGCCATGAATGACAATATGCGATACTTGCTTGAGTTCACATCCCACCACTTCAAGATATCAAATTTATCATCATCAATTATATATGCTGAACAATCTTCGAGATATAAATCAATCTCTGATTTTCCTACCTTGAGAGACCCAATCTCTCTTTTCTTTTTAAGAAATTTGCTTCTCACATCCTCTTTTTTCTTTGATGTGAGTGCAATCTCTTGCTCATGTCCACCTGTTGTAGAAGACTCTCCACCAAAAAATGATGCATACTTAGTGGAGTATTCTGCATATAGCCTATGAAATATGTCTCTTACTCATTCAACAAGCTCAATAGCTTCCACCTCAGGATAAAGTTCTTGATATAAGAAGCTCAAGAAATCAAATTTGTAGCGCGGATCCAAGACAATTGCAATTGCCAATGGCATCATGGCATTCTTGTCCCGCCAATACTTGTCAAATTTACATCTTCGTGCCCATACTTTTAATGGAAGAGTCAGCATGATTAACATGAGTTTGCAAGTGTCTTTCTATTTCATATATCAAGGAAAAAAATAAGTTTGCAGTAGAATATTTCTGTCCAGAGAAAACCTTAGTGGCAACATAAAAACTCTCCAAGATCTCACGACCATCTCAACCTTCTTCCATTCACTTGCAGACGGTGCATCTGCCAATTGGTAGTCATGAGATTTTAAACGATTGAACACTTTCTGATATAAAATAGCGGACTCAAGCATAAGATAGGTGGAATTCCACCTTGTGCTCACATCCAATCTCAATCCCTTGGTTATAGGAATACGCTCTTGTTGAGCGATACCTTTAAAGTCTTGAAATCTTCATGTGGAATACTTTACATATTTTACAAAGATCACGAATTTTGGTGGTGATGTCCTGCACTTCAAGCAATCCATCCTGCACAACAAGATTGATGATATGTGCCCAACACCTTACATGAAAGAAAGTGCCATCTAGCAACAAGCAATCTTTTGTTGCAAAATCATCTACAAGATTACGTTGAATAACATCATTTGTGGAGGCATTATCAACTGTTATTGTACACAAACTTTCAATATTCCATTCACTCAAGCGACTCACAATCATCTCTGCAATATTATCTCCTGTGTGGCGTGCATATAATACGCAGAAGCAAATGATTTTCTTATGCAGCTTCCATTGACTGTCAATGAAATGGGCAGTAATAGACATGTACCCTAAGTTTTGGATTGATGTCCACATATCTGTAGTGATACAAATTCTCCCTGTTGTCTTAAGAAGCTCCTTTAGTTTCAATTTTTCGATCTCATAAAATTTCATGCAATCATGCTTTACGGTGGATCTTGAAAGCACCTTGAACTTGGGTTGAAGGTATTCTATAAAAATGCAGAACCTCCGATTTTCTACAACCTTGAAAGGCAACTCACTAGAAATGATCCATTTCATGAGATCATCCCTACTTCTCTCTTATTCAAGCTTCCAAGTTGTGAATGTGCTACCATGCTCAAGATTTGTGAATTTCAATAGATTCTGGCACTTTGACTCTTTTTTATAGTATGGACACACAAGATTCAAGTGACGGTCAAGGTGACTAGTCCCACCCTTAGTACCACATGTTAGTTGTGCCTTACAATAGTTGCACCTGCAAACCTCTTTTCCATCTACAACGCCAATTCTAGTGAGATGTTTCCACACCCAAGACTTGTATTATCTTTGCCGTTTTCTTGTGGGATGTTTATCATTTCCTTCATCAATCACAATAGGGAAATCAATAGTATCTAAATCGACATTACTCGGCAGAATTTGTTGTGAATCCGGTGACATCTATAAGAAATTAAGCATACATTCTTAGAATTCAATTTATAATACAAGAAACAGAACATAAAAACTCAAAGTATCAAGGGAAGTATGTGAGATATGTGCTGATATTCTAATCTTTGAGAATTATGTATAAACAGTACAAAATCCTTATATATAAACAGTACAAAATCAAGGGAAGTAAAATCCTTAAATATAAACAGTACAAAATCAAACCTTGAGGACTAGGCTGTGCTGTGTCGGTGCTGCAAGAACCACGAGGACTGGGCTGTGTTGCTGTGCTGGTGCCGATGCGTGCTGTAGTTTGCAGCAGAGAAGTTGAGGTCGTGAAGCTGCACGGAGGAGTGGAGCCGGCGAGCCGTGAGATCGAAGCCCGAACGGTGTGCTGTGTGCAGATTACAAAAACCGGAGGGGAGGAGACACGACGGGAAGCCGGAGGGGAGGAGACACGGCAGCGAGGTTGGCAACGCTGTCCACTCGTTGGAGTGGGAGGGGGTCTGGACTGGTAGCGGTGCTTCGGTTGGACTGGTAGCGGTGCTTCGGTTGGGTCTGGAATAATGAACCGAAGGGGCACGTTGCACGCACAACACAAAACAAAGGAGGGGCGCGTCACCACTATCCAGCCTTAGTTGTATAATTTTTAATTTGAAGAGGAGGCAGGTCACTAATGAAAAATGGAATGGGAAGGGTCGGCCATCTTGGGCCATTATTTGGGCCGGGCCTTGGGCCTTGTATCAGGTCGTTATTCGGGCCGGGCCTCGGGCCTTGTTGCGGGCCATTACTTGGGCTGGGCTTTCGGGCTGAGCAGGCTGGGTCGACTCAAGCCCGAGCCCGACCCAAAATTATTTTGGGCCTAGATATCTAGCCCAGGCCCGTCCCAATGCTAACTTGGGCTTGGGCCGGGTCAGGCTTTTTGGGCTGGACTTCGGGCTGGGCTGGGCCGACCCAGCCCAATGCTCATCCCTATGCCCACCATGTGCATATACTCATCCATTTCCCCTATTGACCTCGTCCGTCCCATTTTTGATCTTCTTCTACACTTAGGCTGCCAAAGCCTAAGTATAGGGGGGCGGGACGACTTCTATACTTTTTATTCTTTTAGATCTCCTACGCTTAGCACGAACTATGCCTTTTCCTCGCTTTTCGTGCTCTGAGGACATAGCACACTCTAAGTATAGGGGCGTGTATATATTAAATATATACTTTAACTTTCACGTATTTTTGTATATACTATACAATAATTATGGGGTGGGTAAAAATTGGATTTTTTGGTAAAATACATGTATATTTGTAATACTCTTGTATAATTTTATAAAAAATACATCAAAAATCAAAAGGCTTCTTATTTACTCTTGCATATCATCTCTGCTTTTAAAAAGAAAGAAAAAAAGAGTCTTGCATTCATCTACATAGCATATCATCTGCACCTCATCTGCATATCTAGCATATGCAAGGTGAAAAGTTAGCGGGTTCTGAACCAAGTTATGAATAGATATCG
The DNA here is from genome assembly GCA_037367405.1 of Ottelia alismoides. Taxonomy (NCBI): domain Eukaryota; kingdom Viridiplantae; phylum Streptophyta; class Magnoliopsida; order Alismatales; family Hydrocharitaceae; genus Ottelia; species Ottelia alismoides. Next base: position 975,868 of record JAZKJV010006801.1, on the reverse strand, counting down.
AGGATGGACTTGATTTGACCTTAATCTACCTAATTTCAGAGGAACCTTATAGGAACAGTAGTTAAGATTTTTCAGGTCAAGTGACTTAATTCTTTGAGTCTGCAAGTCTATGTTCACATGTCATCTTGACTAGTCTAAATAGGATATCTCGTACACACGCATGATTCTTTTAGATAGTGACCTAACTTGGACAAGCACCATGCATGTAGCTCTTCATTGGATGAGGTGGTGCATTTTAGCATTCACATCTGCATTAAATAAGAAGACAAAGTCACTTGTAAAAATCACCTATTTGTATATATTTTATACTAACTCCAAACTCCATAAATTCAACTCCATAGTGTATATATTACTAACACTAATACAAGAAAAATATCAAAAAAATGATAACTTGTAAAATTGACCAATAAAACCCGAGTCCAAATTTGAGACCATGGACCTTAAAATAAACATATCTCTCTCATACAACCTCCGATTTAGGTCTACTCCCTTTTAAAATAATATATATTCATATATCTTTAAAATGTGACCAATTTCATTAGAATCGGAGCTCGTATGCAAAACTTGGGTTTCGAGTCCCCTTTGTATGCTGTATCTATTTGTATTTATACCATTGTATTTTATCACTTTATTTGACCTCATTTCCATTTCTGTCAACATGAAACTCGTAGATCTCATCGAGATCTACAACTTTCATGTTTTGAGTTTTTCCGAATTCGGCCATTTTCCCCTCTTATTTCACCTTCTTCTTCGCAATAATCTGATTGGGCCATGTGGCACCTTCTGGTTGTGCCACGTGGCCCATCTACCCTCTTGCCACGCGCCCTCCCCTCTTTACCGTTGGATCGGGCTCAAGCGCCTCAATCTCGACCATCCAAGAACGCATCATCTTGCAGCCGGCGGATCAAACTCCAGATCTCATCTCACCCGTCTGCAAGCGTCGCGATCCTCCTGTGGCCACGTGTCACGCCCCCATCCGTCAGATTCATCTCCAGTGCTGTGATCTCCACCGCACACTCCTATGCTTCTCTCGACCCTTCGATCCACACCTTACTTCACATCTAGACCATCAAATAGCACCCATCTCTTAAGATGACATGTGGCTCCATCAATGCCATCCGATCTCCTCCATGCGCTTCAGATCTCAACCGATCATCTCCCTTCAAAACTTGACCCTTCGATCAAGGTCTGATCTCCATCACGACCGTTCGCCAACACCACACCCACATCCCACCACGTGGCACATCCATCGCCCTTCGATGGCACTGTTGGGATTTAATCCTAACCACTCCCTTGCATCCCGCTCGGAGCCATTGGATCACTAGATCCAACGGTCAAGAGTTCGTCTCCTACCTCCGAAATGGCCTCGCCCACATCACCCCACCTCGCGCTCTATCTCTTCCTTTTCTATTTTCTCCGCTTCGTCAGCCACCATCTCCACTTCCCGACGAGCCCACGTCCAAGACCCAACGTCCCTCACCCTCGTGGGAGACCACCTCAACCATGATTCCCTCTCTCTCGTGCCATAAGAGCCACGCACACCTCAGCCCCATCGCCCGGACCTCCACCTTCTCTCTATAAATACAGCACCTCCGGCCATCGTAATCCCTATCCGCCCTAGCACGGGATACCCTAGAGCTCTTCTACACCTATCCATGACAGAGATCAGGCGTGAAATCGAGCGAAGACAGTGGTCCTTCTTCGGCGAGATCCACGACGAGCTTCGTCGTGCAAGCAGCTTCACCGACAAGCTGCTAGAGCTCGGGCTTCTACCGTCCCTCGAGAGACAACCTAAGACTCACCCTCGAGCCTCCAATTTCCAGGTAGCACCCTCCATCTTCTTCTCCGACCTCCATCTTGTCCCCCTCTGATTTTCTTCTATTTTTCCCGACCTCCTCGCTCGACATCACCCTCCACCGCCCATCGATCGAGCTCCGCCTTGGAGCTCCCATCTTCGTGCATCATTCCGTTCACCTTCACGACCCATCAAATCACTTCCGACCACCGCTCCGCCCCTCCCGGCGGAGGAGCACGCCGACCACGCCACCTCTTCACACCTTAAGGCCTCCAGTACTCTCTGCACACCACGCGGGCACGAGCACCATCGATTTTTGGCTATCACTAACATTACAAGACCACAATCGTCACTGGTCGGACATCTCGCCAGAGCTGCTTCGAGCTCCTTCGTCGCCGACATACCAGCCCCGTCCGCATCTTCCAGGAAGCCCGGCTTCTCCGCCAAGCTTCCACGGTGGTGTCCAGCCACTCCGGATCTCCCAACGATCTACACCAAGCGAGGAAGAGGGCGGCGGAGCTGCGGACCCTTTGTCGGAGCGTTGAAGTCGCCTCCACCCCATCGGCGGAAGAGGAGGAACTCATCCTACAGTTGCCGTTGGATTCACCCCAGTGATCATCCAACAGCCATCGTTCGTCCACGACTCTATCGTCAGCAGCTCCAAATACCGTTGGATCCATCTCGATCTAAAGTCCGCCTTTTGCCATGTCTTCAGCTCCATCAACAATTGGATCCATCTCGATCTGACGGACCCAAGGCGCGCCACGTCGCTCGCTCCATCCTCCATTGGATCATCTCGATCTGACGGACCCTCATTCGCCACGTCGCTTCCTCCGAGCCTCCTCCCCGCCCCTTAAGCTTGGAGCTTCCGAGCCAACTCCGAAGCACGTCCGAGCCTGCAGAAGACCCGAGCCACCGTCCGAGCCTCCGACGCTTCCCGAGCCTAGCACCTCACGTGGTCCTCACGTGCGGTCTGGGCATTTTACATTGAGGCCCCTGCAAGTTTTCCAAATTACATTCTAGTCCCTGCCTGGTGCGTCACGTGAGGTGCACGTATTCCAGTGGAGAATTTGCACATATACCCCCTGCTTTATAGGTAATTGCATCTTAGTCCCTGTACACACGTTTTGATTTAATCAATTTTAATTCCTATTTGCATTTTGGTCCTTGTATTTGCACGTTTATTTAAACATAAATTAGTCATCATTTTGTCATTTTAAAAATTACATGTTGTAGAGAAACTTGTGCTTTATCATTGTGGACACTTGTCATATTTTTAAGAGCTTCAAAGAATTTAATATTATTATATTTGTGGAAATTTACATAGTTTTGCCACTGTATGCTTTTAATTCCATATTAAATTATTGTTGCTCCAAAAATCACCAAAAAATCACAATAGATCTAGTTTGAGTTGTTCTACTTCTGCCCAAAAATCACATCATTTGTACGCATAACGAGGCCTTAATAAATTAATTAGTATTTTGCTTAATTGATTTTTAATATGTCCCAAATTAATCATTTTTTAGGATTAATATTTTTCCTGGATTCATCTCAAATAGACCATCTATGTTAATTTTTGTATCTGAAAATGATTTGATTTGGTATTTATTAAAATTAATTTCACAAAAACTACCTTGTATTCATTTTTACTTTATATTTAATTCATTTTAATTTATATTTAATTCATTTAGAGTCGAAAAATCCCAAAAAAATTGCAGTACCTCCATTTCATTGCATTTCATATTCTGCCAAGTTTCATCATTTTTTGGACTTAATTTGACCATACTTCAAATTTAACCTCGAATTTGGCTCGAATTGCATTGCATTTTTCTTAATTGCATAAAAAATACAAAAAAATATTCTCCTGAAAATCTAACATCGAAATTGACTTCAAATTAACCTAAGGAAAATGCTGCCTCCCTGAGTTTGACCTTGGGCTTGCCCAAGTAAAATAAAAAAATTACCGCTTGTATTTAATTCGACATTAATCTAAGTGGTTTTTGATCAGTCCCGATTTATCCGACTACAATGAATGCATATTGAATTTGATCGATAATTCGGTTGAATTAGGCAAGGTAGATCGCAGGGCTCGTCAGCCACCCATAGCCACTTGAATTCCTCCACGTTCCTTGCTTTGCCAGAGTCAGATCGAGAGAGGGGCCTCTCCTTCCGAGCTTCATCAATAGAGGGTTTACCCCCCCCCCCCGAGCACCACCGGTTGATTGAGACCCTCCCTCCTCGCTTTGTGCCATTGGAGGAGGAGGAGCTCCTAGACAGCTGCGGAGCTTCAACCACCAACGTTCTCCGTCGAGCGTTGCCTCTCCATGCTGCCGCCCTAGCTGAGGAAGATGAAGCCCTGTAGTCTCTAGGTATCGTAGGATCCTTCCAGATCCCACGACCCTCATCGGATGTTTGTGGACCACACGATCGGTTTGAGTGCGCCTTCTCTACCGTCAGATCGAGCTCCACCCAAGCCTCCTACTTTAGGTGGGCTCGAACCTCGCGATGAGCACCATGTGGAGATCCAGCCATAACTTCGATCCAAGCCACCCTATTTTGACCTTGGTCACGTGAAAGAGGCACGTTACTTGGGCTATTTGCAAAGAAACTCTCCCAAGTCTCGAGAATCACAAATAGACCCCCTCTTGAGGTAAATTTAAGAAGAGGCCCCTCTAATTTTTATTTATTGTAGATAAGACCCCCCATGAACCATTTTATGATAGAAACTTCACTTTATTTTGCATTTTAGCTCATGAAATCTCAAATTTGCCTATCTCTCTCAATTTATATCCAAACATTATATATTTTATGTCAATTTGAAGCTTGTTTTATGCTCTTTCATTCTATATCATTTGTGGATAGGTTAAATGCTTATAGAATTAAATTATTATTTGGAGATTAAACTGATCTATGTAGGCTCCTTAAATGATTGTTTTTGCAATTATTTTTTTGAGGAATTTAAACTTTTTGCTGGGGCTCAATTGAGGAGGGTCAATTAATTTATTTTCATGATATCTTTGATGAGTTAAAATTATTCTTTGTCGAATAAATATTACATGGAATAAATAAATTCTTGAGGTTGAAAATTCATTAAATTCATGCTAAGATTGAGATAGATTTTTATGCATGATTAATATCCTGCAGCTCTGAATTTTAATTAAAGAATATTTATTGGATCTTGGATCTGTAATACTTTTGAGGATTATTTTATCGATCTTATTTATTAAGAGGAGTAAAATTCATAACCTCAGATCTATCTACCCTTTTCTTTATTTCTTTTTAATTTCATTTTATTTTTTGCATCCATCCTTGCATTATCCTTGGATATAAAAATTATGACTGCAAATAGTTAAATAAGCTACACAGCTAAAGAACACCATTCCTTAAGTTAGACCTTGGTAGACTTGCCAAGCTAAATTTGTCACATATTCATAGTTGTGATTTTTGATCACCAGTTTCCTATCTCGCTATACTATGATAATTCAACATTTTTAAGAGAGGTAGAAAAATGGTCCATCAACGACCACCTTCCATTATTCTCGAAATATGGGGCAAACCAACAATATCCTATCTTTCACTAACAACATCCCGAAACTTCCCTCATAAAACTAAGATGAGTAACCAACTCGAGTGATTATCTCTCATTAGTCACTCGTGTTAATCCTATGATGCAAAGCGAAAACCAGACTACCAAGTGCACATCTCAGAAGGCGACGTCTCGCGGCAACCTGACAAGAACCTCGAGCGATGTCGAGAACTACGCATCACCCAGTCCAGGAAACTGGGGTCGCAACCATCTAGTCTTCTACCCAGGGCCCCAATGTTGCTATCCTCGTCGACATTTACTCCTCTACCCAGGGCAATACAGGAAAACTGCACCATATGCACAACAACCCTCAACATGTTAGAACTCCTCGACCATGGAGACCACCAAAGCATAAGGCACGCAAGGCAAGAGCTCTGATTGCGACATAACTAGATGCCATACAGATTCAAAGTACTCGGATCTGGAGCTAGATGGTATTTTGATCATGGACTTTTCTACTTAGATTCTTAACTTACTCCTAATTCACTTAGATTGAGATCATTTATCCTGATTTATAGATTAGTACCATGAATTGTTATTGTAGTTAGGTAATTAATTAATACAAATGTTCATCAGGTAAATCATTCAATTTATCGAGCACTGAATTCTTGTTTGTTATTTCCGTACTACCACTATTGATCTATCAATCACCTAGTCATTGCCGATCAGAACTGATCGATCATTTGAATTAAGTGGTCGATCATACATGATCGATCAACCATAATAACATGGTCGATCATGAGCCTTGATTTTTCTCCCCTTCCAATTTGCTTAAGTTCACTTTAACCCTTATAACATGATTTGGACTCCATTAACCACATAGGTTTAAAACATCTTATTTACTTGAATTTCCTCATCTGGGATTAATCAAGGTCTGATTTGATCAATATTGATCGATCAGAACCATAATGTTGGTCAATCATTAGCATTGATCAATTATGATAAATAGTATGATCGATTATGCATGATCGATCATTCCATTTACATGGTCAATCATATGCCTGAAACAATGAGCTTCTGCTCCAATTTCGACACCAAATCTTCTTCTTCATTCCTAATGCATGGATAGAGCATAACTTAAGGATAAATATGACACATAATTCATATTTTTTACCCAACGGATCTCTCAAAAATCGTAAAATAAGGCAACTATAAGAGAGAAAATCTGACTTTGCATGTGTGATTCTGGATGATCCAGACCGCTAATCAACACAGAAACAATGAATACACGATGTGCGAAAAAACATACGACCTAATAACAACGTGGGAATTCAAAATCTGTACCTTTGAGGGGGCCATTCTCCATATTCCTCCACCTTGAAATCACTGATTTCGTGACACCTCGCGTGAAACACATGCGAGTACGATGCATGCCTCAACACGCTCTTCGAACCAACATCTTCGAATCACTAATCCGAGGTTGGCACGATGACGACATTCTGGCGAGCTTGGGGGGACTCTTTGACGATGATCTTGAATATAACAGGTAAGTGGGTCAGCCACTTAACTTTATACAAGCTCGGGTTCACGGCTCAAAAGCCATAAACCGTCGTATTTTGCACGTAGCTTTCGCATACAGTGTCCGTTTTCGATGCTCCTGGGCTCGTTGGAAAGTCTCAAAGAGTACTATGAAATATAGTACTTATTTCTCCATTTTGGGTATTGGATCAGGTTGAAATTTGAGTTTTATTTTTTAGATATTTACATCCATAACCCTGAGTAATTTCGTAATTACCACAAGAACCCTCGATAATTCACAATTACATGAGTAACCCCAAATAATCCTTAACTATTACATGTAGGGATGCAACCGGATGCGAATATATCCGTATCCGTCCGCTGCCGTATCCGTTTTTAAGTGGATACAGATATACATTTTCGGATTTTAGCGGATACAGATACGGGTACTAGTTTTAATTTTTTTGCGGATACATATTCGGATACGGATATCATTATAGATTTTTTTGGATACGGATACAGATGTATATATTTTTCGCGGATACGGATATGGATATCCATATTATCAAGTCACTTATGACATGTACATCTTATCCACTTTATTTTGAGTTGAATCTTATCCAGTTTAGTTTGAGTTTGTAGAATTTGATTTTTGAACTATTGCGGAACTACTTTAAATCATCTTTTTTCTTTTATGGAACTTTGTTGTTAGATTATCTACTCATGAAAAAACTTTAGTTTATAGTTGTCTGTTTATATTTTGGGTCAACAAGATATGCAATATTTCAGCTTCACAAATGTTTTGTATGCCTCAATGTAGCGCTGACACGAAATTGTACCTCATCATGAAATATAAAAAAAAAAGATAATAAATTTTTATAATTTATCATAATGTCTTTTCATGAAATATACCATATCACCTTTATCTTATTAGTTGGTTACAATGTTACAGTATTACCTATATTTTGGAAACATTTCAAATGAAGGAATACAGAGGTGTGCCATCGTACAATTTTATTATATGCTATTTAATTTATTTCATTCAATATTTTAATTTATTTTCTTATTTATTATGTACCATTGTAAGTTTATTGAATTTAGGATTAGTGATCCATCAATTACAAGTTCGTAAAGACATCGTTTCTAATTAAAAGTATGAGAAGGCACTTAATATTTATAGGATAATCCGTATCCGTTTCTTAAATATCTGTATCCGAATCATAATTATCCGATTCCGAATCAGTATCCTTATTTAAGGGTACGGTATTCAATTTTCAATATCCGTATGATATCCGTTTCCGTATATTGAAACAGATGATATGGTGATACCTATATCCGTATCCGTCCGTTTGCATCCCTAATTACATGACATGATCCCATGTTATGTTACGTTAGACATGACCGTTACATTTGACGGTTTCCATTAGAAAATGACAAAATTACTCCTAATGCTCAGTCGTATTTACAAATCATGCTATCTCGTTATAGTATGCAGAGCTGCAGGTCGACGAGTCTGCATTACCACGACAGAGGGAGAGGGCGTATGCATGGTCGAGGACGGAGCCCTTGTGGAGCGAGGAAGCCGCCTACGGAAGGCGTGGAGGAGGAGCTGCCCCCGGTGATTAATCGCCTCCCCCACCTGTTCGCCTGCGAGCTCCAGCTCCCCCAGCCGCCCGCGCACCTCTGCCTTGCAAGCCTCTGTCCTCAGTCCTCACGCGCCTCTGTCCTGCAAGGCTCAGGCAGAGCTCCCCCCAAGCCGCCTGCACACCTCTGCCTTGCAAGCGCCAAGCGGAACCTCAAGCTCCAGTCTGTGACCCCGCTACCCCCCCTCCGTGCCCCGGCTGCATGCGCCTCTTCTTCGCAAGTCTGAGGTGGAGCTTCTTGATGAATCCACATTTCATCATCTTCATTCTATCATTTTGGCATCAAAAACCCTAGCAAATGCATGTAAATAGCATTAAATCCATAATCTTAGCATTCATGCATGTGCATCCACATAGTGTATAAAATACTGTAATTAAGCCAAAATTATAGAATAAATAAAAGAAAAGAAAAAGAATAAAATATTGTAAATATTTTATGACCCAATACCCCGAGACCTAGGCATCTTGATGAATAGGTCGACAAGGAATAAAGTAGGGGGAGATAAGGGTCAAATACAATAAATATTAATTCATTCTTTATTCATTTTGGGACCTATTTTTGGTTCCACTTTTTATACATCAAATAAAGAAACTTTGTACATGAAAGTTGTAGATAAATAAATAAATAAAAATACAAAATTAATTTCATTGAAAAATAATGTACAGATAAAAAGTTATGATCTGAATAAGATTCCAGAACTCTAACTTCCCAGGCCTGTATCTTGCAAATAAAAATTCGAAATATACCAAACTCACCTTTAATTGTATATAGCATAAAATAATCTATTTAATGGAGGTGGTTTCGTATTTTTCGGAGTTACGGTTTGAAAGTTGAGTTTTGGACCCTACTTGTAATCTGATTAAAATATTCAATTTATTATTTATTCATTATTTTTGTATTTTTATATTTTTATATTTATGTAAATATTACTTGTAATATATTTGTACATTAAAATCAGAATAAAAACCTAAATAAAACTCAAAATAAAAATACTTGTATATCTAATATATAGGTAATATACCTATGAGGGGTATAAAAGTAAACTTGTAAAAATATACCTAATAAAAATAAATAAAAATTACCATAAAATACTTCATACCATTACAAATACTTTTTATTTGAAAATAATCAAAAATTAATTAAATTTTTATCTATTTTTAATTGATTTTCTAAGTTTTTCTCCAGGCTTTTTCCTGGTTGGTCCACGTGGACTAACCAGGGGGCAACAAGAGTTGACCTTCGGTCAACTCTCTGCCCAACACCTGGATTGTGTCAGAGGCATGGTTTGAATCGTTTTCTCATTTTTTTTTCAAGGGATCTCCTTGCACCTTCTTGTGATAGCATCTTCACAACTTTTGTTCATCATACAACAGTGATTCACGCTGGGGGATCTTCTCGATTTCTGGAGCACTGTGGCGCGCCATATGCTTCAATCTTTGCGCCCTGTCACACCTTGGTTCAAAACCAAACCCATCACCCCCTCTCACCCTTGAACCCTCTTTGACCCGTCTTGGCCAAACTTCGTCGAGCTCTGGATCGAGTAAGGTGATAGAGAGCTCTCTAGCTTCTCGTAGGCGCGGTTAGGCGGTCGAGGCGGAGCTTCCACCCATCTCCGGCGGTCCACGCTGCCGTGAGGTTTCTTCTTCGTGGCTCCGGCCACTGAGGTCTTTTTTTATCGTTTTTCTTAGCGTAGTGATAACCCTAGTTTCATTTTCCTCAATTATTTCGTATTCTAATCACGCCAGTAGCTATCATCTCGCCCATTGAAGCTCGCCGGAGCCCCGCTCCGACGAACCTTCCCACGCACGTTTCGCCTTCGATTCCACCTAATAACGGCCCAGATTCTTCCATCTCGCCTCTCTGTGCTTCTGCTCATCTTTGCAGGATCTGGAAGACCCCATCTGAGGGGTGCTCTATCCAAAAGACGACCTCCAGGTCCACCTCCGCCGCTAGCCCTCGCCGGAGCTCCTTGGAGCATTTTGAAGTTCCGAATCAAGAGGGAGGTGTCCTGGGAGGTTCTTTGCGCCATTGGAGGGGAGTGGACAACAAGGAGCTTGCAGATTTTGTCGGATCAACCTCACCAACGCCGTGTTCATCGGCTGTTCTTGCTGCACCTCTCCAGACCATCGATCTAGCCCTGTTCTTCCAAGGGACTCCGCAACCGTTCGTTCAGCGCTGCCCAGAACCGTCGATGCAGACCTGATGATTTAATCACAACCCCTCATCTGCGAAGGGGTACCACTACTCAGGGGATTGCCATGTGTATTAGTAAAGCCACATCTGCCGTCCGATTACCCTTGGATTTGGGTATTTTGCCTAAACGCCCAAACCAAGTTTTTTGTAATTAGTTTTAATCCTCAAACATTCATTTGCCGTACTATTATTCTTGTGACATTTGCATGTAGCCCCCCCTGCATTTGCGTAATCACTTTTTGACCCCTTCCAGGTCACGTGCTTAACGCACGTGACTTGGAAATTTTGCGGAAATATCCAGGGGGCTTTTCCTATTTATATTTGGTCCAAATTATTTTATATGCAGTTCTATTATTTTGGATATTTTGTAATTCAACCCCTGTGGTCTTTGATTATTGCGTAGAAGCCCCTGCCCGGCGCACGTGCCATCACGCGTGACCTTGGCATTTTTGCAGGATTAGCCCGGGAATTTTGGCTATTGATACTTAGTCTACAAACTTTGCTAATTAGTTAATATTTTCTGGAAACTTTTCACTCAGGCCCTTGAACTTCTCGCATATGACCAAAACACCCCAGCTAATGTGACTTTTCTTTTTGCTATCTCTAATTATTTAAGGCATCATATTACCTCCAAAAAATCCCCAAAATTCACATTAAGCTCCTGTTAACTTGAACTTGCATGATATATTTTTGTATTTTATTTTTATTGCATTTCAATATTTATTAAAAATTAAAAACATGCATTTTAGCTACTGTCTAGCTTAGAAAATACAAAAAAATATATTAAAATACCTCAAAAAATTCCAAAAAAAATACCTACTGTGTATTTTATCATATTTTAGTTTCAGTCCAAAAATCACTAAAAATTTCAAAAGAAAAACCTTAAAAATTAGAAAATACCCAAAAACTTCCAAAAAATCTAAAAAAATTATAGGAAACTCAAAAAAATTGTAAACTCAAGTTCTGTGGATTCCCTATTTTATTATCTTTATTTCAAAGTTAGTTTGGAAAATTTTTGTGGCTGTTTGACATTTTTCATTCATATTTTACTCAGTCAGTAGCTAAGTCACTGTTTTCCTTTATTTTGCCATTTAAAAATACCAAAAAATTCTGAAAAATACCCAAAAATCACAAAAAAAGTAAAAGTCATAAAAATACCAAAAATATTTTATTTCTGAAGTTTTGAGCATTTTTACGTATTTTTATAAATATTGTATCACCTCTTTTATTATATAGTTTATATATTCCAACATTGAAAAAGAAAATAAAAAAATATAAAATATAAAAAGAAAATATAAAATCAGAAAATTAAAAATCAAAATACAAAATTAAAAATTAAATAAAAAAATTAAAAAATTTAAAAACCAAGATATTTGCATTGCATAGTGTAGACAACATATCACACACACACACACACACACACACACACACACACACTTGTGGATTTACCCTGCCTTGCTCCCTGTGTTCGAACTCTCTATGTACTTGCTTTCTATACATCATTTATGTAGAGTTAAAAATAAATTTTAACTTCACATCTGCTTGTCATTTCTTGATATCTATAGTGTGGGTTAATTGTTGATTTTATACGAGATTCATTTGAGGGTCGCCACAGCGACGGTTGCCTCCGCCTTGTGTGAGACACCATTTAGATCCCGTCAATTTCGTGATTATCACTCCTCCCCCCGAGCCCTCGCTCGCCATGAACCTCCCCCCTCCCCCCCTCCCCCGCGCAAGCTCTAGCTTCCCCGCCTATGCCGCTTCTTCCTTGCAAGCTGGAGGTGGAGCTCCTCCTCCCCATGAGCCCTCGCTCGCCTGGAAGTTTCATCCCCCCTCCCCCGCGTGCTCGCTCGAAAGCTCACCCCCCCCCCCCCCCCCCCCCGCGCGCTCGCTCGGAAGCTCCCCCCTGCTAGCTCGTCCGGAAGCTCCAGCGCCTCCCTCCCCTCCTCTGCTCCCCCGCAAGCTCCAGCGCTCTACCATGCAAACCCCAGGTCGGACCTGTGAGCACCTCCGCCTGCCTGCCCTCGTTGCAGGCCTGCTCCATGATCGAACTCACCTCCTCCTCTCCTCTCATTCCTTTATTTTTTATTAATCTCAGCCGTTAGATCACGAATTGGTTAGATCAACTCAACCATCTGGTTGAGTTAATGAACTAAACTAACGGAAGGTTATGAATGTAAAACGGAATGGTTATTCAGGGTCTTGGATGTAATTTGTGATTATCGAGGGTTCCTGAGGTAATTACGAAATCACTCAGGGTTATGGGTGTAAATATCCCTTTACTTTTTTAGTATATTGGATTTCCCAGTCCCCACTTTACCTTAACGGAAGGACATACCTGTGAATTTTGTAAGAAGGTAGGGACACAACTGATATTTCAGGACATAAATGATATTGCATAACTTAAGAAGGGCACAAGCGATAAAAATCCTTAATAGAAACCATGACCAATCACACACAAACCAGTTTGAACTACTAAGCTAAATAACAAAAAAACCTATACATGAAGTAAACCAAGTATCTATAAGCACACATAAACATGTCTCTATCAACAAAATGGGAAGTTATAAATTAAAGTTGTACAAAAATTACGTACAACAAACTAACATTAGACAAACAAATGTTTGTAACAAAAAAGTTCTATACAGAAATGATTCTAATACTGTAAGCTAAGGTAAGCAGTCACTTGCAAAAATGTATAAAAATAAATCTCAGAAAAAGATTCTTATATCAACACAAATCTGTGGAAGATATATGCATCAAATATATTATGTGATTCGGCTGATTTTTATAGGAGGCATTTCATATTCATCTGCTGATGTATCTTTGTCAGTCTCCTTTTTGATTTTCTTTTACAACATCAATTCGTACATTGTAAATTAATAACCATCTTACTTATAAATAACTACAAGTTGATGATGATAACTAAATACACGAATATACATATAAGTTTAAAAAATGCGCTCACCTTTTTGTAGAAGAACTTGTGGTATCAAAATGTTCTTTTCCCGAGGTTGATGTTGTTACAGAAGAAGCTGGTTCACAATAATTCTCTGATTTATTGAATTAATTAGTAATCACAAAGTACTGAAGAAGTTGTATCAGGAGTAATTTGAACAACTTTTGCTTGTTTTTCCCCCTGAAAGCACGAAATCCTGAAAGTATTCTTAAAATATATATCTAGCTAAGCAGACGCTACAACACCGGTGGTAAAACCAATCTATCATAATTGGGATTAGCAGCAAGTGGAGAAACCAAATCAGCTACTAAAATCCAAATATGATAAACAGACAGATTTGGCCGACCCGACATGGGTCATCAGAGAGTCTCATTCCCGGAGACCCGCTGCCTCCTAGGCTTCTGTACATGTACTCTTGTTTTTCTCATAGTGAAACCTCTCTTTGCCCGTGATTTTTTCTCATTACACTGGTAGAATTTTTCCAAGTAAATCGGGCATGTTCTTCATACTTGCCCGTGGATTGCGTGTTTGGATCATCTTTGATAGTTCCATTATGGGGAGGGTTTGCTTTCTGCAAGTCCCTTGTAGAAGAATAGTTTTGATCATGGTGCCTGATTTTAGGTTGATATCAACCGTGCGATTTTTATCCTCACTTTGGAGGGTTTCCCCCATCATATGTGGTTGGATTTTATTCTACTATTGTAGTTGTATGGACGACATATATGTTCCCATTACATCGCCCTTAAATGAGCTGTGTTGTTTTTCATATCCAACTCATCATAGAAGCAAATAATATTGGGCATTTTTCATATTTTGCACTGGAGTTGAATATGTAAGAAAGCTACAATAATCTGTGTATAGAGAAGCATTGTATGGATACATGACTCTGTGGAAATTTGCCAACTTTAATAGATTTTGTTGTATTTAATTATCTCCTGAAGCTCATCAGTGGTGAACTCTCCCTTGCATCTTTCTCTCCACCTGATTAGTCTTTTGTCCAGTAAATAAGTTCTCGCAAATTCTTCGTGTTGATTCTGGAATAATAGGATCATGTTTTTCTGTGACCAGAGGAGGCCATGAGCACCGCAACTGCCACGATAAACATCAAGAGCATGCTCACGAGCAGCGTATACGTCTTCTTCGACGATCTTCGGTATTCTCCGAAGAGGAATATCCCCCAAAACGTGCTCACAAGGGGTAATGCCTAACATCAGATCAAATTCCAAGTCAGTTCATATCCACAGACAAGAAATTTTAAAACAAGGTTACTGTATGTATAAACTCAAGGGAGTAAAGTGACAGATGCCAAGCTGACACATTAAAACTTAAAGGTGAAAGGGTTCCCCATTAGACAATCTGATATCACAATCCAGTGAACTTTAGAATGGATATGCATTCAGTATTTTGACCACCAGGCATTTATAATCGCGTCGGTGAAATAGAGAAAAGAACTTGTTATGAACATACACTACCGGCTCCATACCCATCCTTACACACACAAAATCCTTCATAAAGGAATACGTTCTTTAAGCTTTGGAAAAAACATTGAACAGTATTATTTAATACATATCTAACATTATTTCAGACAATGAAAAACCTAATGGAAAGATCAAGTTGAAATTAGGGTGCATACATAGAGATTTCACATCCATAGACCTTCTAAATTACTAAGGACCACATTTAAAACATTTTGATATGCATTACCCTCATATGATTACTCGCTAACATTTAACCAGACACCCATCAACTTACCGAGGACCCATTCTCCTAGAGAAGAATATTTTTGCATTATTCTTATTTAGAACTATTTTTCATGCATAATTTAACCTCCTGACAAGTAATAATATGTCAGAATGCTGCAACTATACAACTAGCTTAACAACCTTCCTTGCCAATTCAAGACCAGTGAATCTTAATGAGGAATTTTCCAGACATAGCAAAACAAATGATGGGGGTTATTACTAACCTGAACTGCATCGGCAGCAGCATATCCGGCAGCCTGGCCTCCCATGAACTGGAATCCGTTGCCGAAGCCGCACAATAACCCCGCTAATAAGGCCCAATGCCGTCCGTTCCAATCATTCAAATATGCCGTAAATGACGATTTAGGCAGCCCAAGCACAGGTTTATATAAAAACCATATGTTCAACACTATTGCAAGGACAAAGCAAGAGACCGAGAAGTAAAAAAATGCAGTATAGACCACCAGATGAGGCACTCCTTCCTTCAGAGTGTGCCACTGGTCATTTGTTGCCAAATTGAATGCTGGAGAAAACAGAGAGAAGCAAACTCCCGCAAAAAAGGTGATGCCAAGGCCTATGAATGTGCTTGAGCCAAACACCTGTTGTTACAATCGTTAGTTTAATTTTGTAGTGAGACGATGTGCCGCGTCAAATGAAGAGGTTGGTATACCTTAATTGATCTCTGATTTTCAAGTTCAATGAGGAATTCTGCTGAGCCAACTTTTGGTTTTTCTTCTTTAAGATTGGAGCTGGACTTCAGCCCGCCTGACCCGTTTTCCAATTCATCCAATGAACCTACAAGTGATTCTAAGTTGAATTCAAATTCATTAAAGTAGGATAGATCAAAATATTTTAGATCAAAAATAGCTAAGCATAAACCTTTCTCTGAGGCGTTTTTTCCATACACAGCAAGTTGAGTGGCCCTGGGTAAATCAAGAGACAATTATTATTTTGCATTAGTGTTAACTGCAGAATCAGGTACAATCACAAATAATGAAGTAATCATTGCTAAAAAATGACGAAACAATCAACACCACAGAAGATGACAAATAATGTGGTTCTTTGCATTGTTTTTAAAAACGCGCCTCGAGGCGCTGAGGCGTACGCCTCGAGGCGTTTTTCTAGGAAAAACGCCTCGAGGCTATAGCCTCATGCAGTCTCAGTGAGGCTTAAGCCTCGAGGCTTATGAGGCGCGCCTCGAGGCGTAAGCCTCGAGGCGTTGCTTCGAGGCGTAGCCTCATTTATGTGTTGATTTTTTGAATTTTTTCTGCAATATTTTTTTCTTTTCTTTTTAATTATGGGCTTTTCATCTTTCATAGACAAGTATGTTCAAGTCCTTAAGCTGACAATTCACTAAAATGCATTTTTTTAGTTTATTAAAGTATTGAGCTTATTTTTACTTTGTTATGCATGCTCTTTATATATCAACATGAACAAAAATTTGGATCTTGAGATATTAAATCTAATGCCTCTACTCTTAATATGCATCTTGTGTTACATCTAGCCCCTTTAGTAAATTTTATTCAAGACTTTAAATTTTGCAGAGAGTTACCTATTATTGTGCTTGCATATTTATATTTACTTGACTCCTTACTGATTTAGAGTCCAAAAAAGAGTGTTATATAACAACTTCGATGTTTAAACCATGATATTAGCCTTAAAATGTCATGGAGTTATGTATTTACTCATAACTATTAAATTTCTAGAACTTGAAAATTGTAATTATGATTAGTTATGATGTTTTATGAAAAAATTTCTTCCACGAATGAGGCTTACGCCTCAATACGCCTCGAGGCTTACGCCTCGAGGCAATACTGGGAAAACGCCTCGATACGCCTCACGCTTTTTAAAACCTTGGTTCTTTGAAGGTGGAGCTGCCTACCTATTACTCTCATTTAAGAAAAACGAGTATGGCCATACATCCATATTCTCTTACTATTTTTCAATTTGAGCAGTTTGACTTTAAACACAAACCGAGCACCAAAGGGATCCTTGCTAGACTCGATTAACCGAAGAATTAACCAAACACTTCTCAATCACTAGAATGCAATGAACTCTGGGGGACGTCGGCATATTGTTGGGAACAAGCAGTCCCACAAACGATGCGGAAGCGTATCGAATCGAATAACTTGACGGATTAACAAAATCAAACCAAATGACACAAGAATTACAAGTAATCGGGCACAAAATGCAATCACAAGCACAACAAGCAACTACAAAGTGCACGAGAGATTTTAACATCGAAACCCCTAAAATGAGGGGGAAAAACCACGGACCCTACTCGACTCGATCAAACTTCTACACTAGATACAGTGAGCAAAGTGTTTTCCCTAGAGGCTATACAAAGCCAAAATCTTCTTCAAAAGGTGTATCAACAAAGAAACACAACGAAAAAATTAAAGAGGGAGAAGATGGGGAAATGTAACCCAAAGATGGCTCCCAAACCAAGCTCACATCAGCTCCAATTCAACATCTCCATGACAAGATCTCGAGCGGCAATATGCGGCCCTATCCAAGGGAGGAACATATTAGAGGAAGTTTTTTTTTAAAAAAAACGGTGGGATGGGCCTCCTTGAGAGAGCCATCCAAAGAATATATTACTAATAAATAAATAATTACACCCGTCAGGAGTCTAAAAGGGCCTTGGCATGTCCGAGTACATTTTCAGGATAGAATCTCGACCCCTCAAAAATCACATTGTTTCTGTAAGCCAGATGCACCAGATCGCCGCACAAATCTTCTGTCTTTCCAGCTCTGAACCCGTCCACCTCCTGCACGATTCCCAGAACCTGACCTTATTAGCGTAATCAAGGCCTGAAACTGACATTCGTTGCCACACATCGACAGAGCTAGGGCACACGAAAAAAAGATGATCCACGTCTTCCTGCTATGCCCCACATCTACTAGACAGATCCGCATTCCCAGGGAAGAGCCTCGCTCTTCTCACCGCCGTCAACACCCGCTCCCTTCTCAGGAGCCATAGAAACACCTTTACCCTCGACGAAATCCTCCATGACCATATCATTGCGCAGTCTCTAGACACCAAGGACTCCATATTGGGGGCATGCGCCACCAAGAAACTATATGCTTTCCGAATCGAAAAGTGACCATCCCTCCATATCCACGAGTCCCGCCCCTCCGCTGGCCCCGTCCGATTGCACAATCGATCCGACATGCTAAGGAAATCCTCCGCCCTCCGATCTGATAACTCGGAAACAAAGGTAGGCGAACAGGAGCCATTCGTCCACATCTCAGCTACACTTCTCTCCTTATCCGAAGCCAGTGCGAATAACCTTGGATAACGATCACAGAAAGCACCCCCATCATCCAATTGTCTTTCCAAAATCGAAAACTACGCCCATCCCCAAGCAACGGGCGCAAGTGACCCCTGACATCCAGCAGGACCGAGCACACCCCTTTCCAGAAAGTAGATGAAGATCCCCCTCCCCCTGCACGGATCGTCAAGTCGGAAGAAACACCATAGATTGATCTGATCAGGGTGGAGCACAGATCCGTGTTAGGGCCCCAGATCCTGACAGCCCACTTCGCCAACAACGCCCTATTCATATCACCCAGCTTCAGAACCCCCAAGCCACCTTCCTTAGTCGGAGTAGAGACCGATGACCAGTCAACTAAATGCACACCTTTGTCCCCATGCGAAGACGACCAGAAGAAACGACTCATCAGAGATTCCAACTTGGAATGGATACCCATCGGCAGGGCCCTCGTAGACATGAAGAAGACCGGAATGGCAGACAGATCCGCTCTAGTCATAACCAAGCGTCCACCCTTAGACAGAAACGCCGCCTTCCAGCCGGACAATTTTCTTTCCAGCTTTTCCACCAATGGCAACCAGTCGACCTGACGCAATCTTCCCGTCAAAAGGGGCAGCCCCGGATAAGTGATACGCAGGGACCTCAATGGCGTATCCAGAAATGCACTACAAACCATGCGTCAACATCCGACAATTGAAGGGTACAAAGACCGATTTGGCACCATTCATCCTCGGGCCTGAGAGATCCCTAAATATATCAAGCACTGCCTTCACAGCTCTGCACTCCTCCACCCCGCCCTCCACGAAGAACATCGTGTCATCTGCGTACTGCAGGAGAGGAATAGAAAGACCACCTTTGGAGTACCTTCTGAAAAAGCCACCCACCTCCGCTACCTTAGCCATAACCGCCAACGCGTCCACCGTCACGACAAACAACAAAGGAGCCAGTGGACACCCTTGTCGCACACCTCTCTACGGTTGGAAGAATCCACCCTCCTGTTTCCCATTTACCAGAACCGACAACGAAGTGGTAGTGACGCACCTCTTCATCCAGTCGATCCATTCGTCCGGGAAACCTCTTCGTACCAGGGAAGCCCAAATAAACCTCCAGCACACGCTGCCATAAGCCTTCGAGAAGTTGACCTTCCAGAGAAATCCCTTGGTCCCCCTTCTCACCCAATCGGCCGCCATTTCTGCCGCCATCACTGCACCATCCGGAAGCTGCCGTCCTGGAATAAATGCAGATTGCAGAGGAAGAATAAGGTCATCTAAAACATCACGCGGACAATTGGCCAACACCTTTGTCAGAATGAGGTAAACAACATTCGACAGGGCAATGGGACGAAAATCCTCTACCCGCACAACCCCCTCCGTCTTCGGCAACAAGAATAGCAATGCTCTGTTAAGCTTCTCCATCCCTCTGTTTCCTCCTCTAAATTCATAAAGCATGGCCAAGACATCATCTTCCAGCACATCCTAGAACTCCCTAAAGAAGGAGACGGGAAAGCCATCTGGTCCAGGACAACCATCGGCATTCAGGTCGAACACCGCTTCACGGACCTCCTCTCTCGAAAACTCCTTCACAAGTGTCATACGCTGCTCACTGCTCAGTAACTCTGGTACCCCACCCGGACTATGTAGCCCCAGAAGACGGTAAACGCCTGCTGAAGCTGCGGAAATGATCCAGCAGCACCTTCCCAATCTCCCCATTGCCTAGCACCGTATCATCACCCGACTTGAGCTCGTGAATCATATTACATCTTCTCCTACCACTCGCTACTGCATGGAAAAAGAGGATGTTCGCATCTCCCTCCTTTATCCACCTCTGCTTGGATCACTGGCGCTATTCCACTTCTTTTCGTCTGTCCTCCTCCACCACCACCCGATGCGCCGCATCCCGCAACAGTGCCTCCTCATTGCTCAGGAAACGGGCGTCCTCCACTCCATCTAGCCTCACAATTTCTGCCATAGCCAACTCTCGCCTCTCCCTTCTGCTCCTTCTCAACTCCCTTTTATGGACCATCAGACGTTCTCGCAACAACTTTAGTTTCAGAGCCATCCGCTGCGTCGCCGAGCCCTCCACACACAGGGATCACCAAAACTGAGAGACGAGATCCTTGATGCCGTCATCCCGAAACCAGGACCTCTCGAATCTAAACATCGACCTAGGGATCACACCCCCTCCCGAATCTCAAAATATAGGAGTATGATCAGACCGCGATCTAGGAAGAGCTGTAGCCATAGCAAGGGGAAATCTCTTCAGAACCTCAACAGAGACCAGGAACCTGTCCAGTCTTGATCTCGAAGACACCCCTCGCCAAGTGAATTTCCTGTTGCCCACATCGACCACCTGCAATGCCAGGTGACTCACACAACTCCCAAACCCATCCGAACCTGGGTCTCTTCCACCACGATCACTCGACCGATCCGAGGCGTACAAGGTCACATTGAAATCCCCACCGACCACCCAAGGGGTATTCGGGAATCTCCTCCTGGACGTCTGCATCTCCTCCCACAGAATATCACAACGCCCTCCTCCAGGCATCCCGTAAACTGAGGTAACCAAAATTCTGCCAGCCCCTGATCTACATTCAAGTAACACTGAAATAGATCTGGAGCCAACATACTCACCGGCAACTGAGAACATTTCTCCATCCCAAGCCAGGATCAAGCTGCCTGCGCTACCCACAGAGTCAACTGCTCTGAACTCCGACAATTAAGATCTTCCAACCAACCTCCAAGTCACTGATTCATACCTCACCAGTTTTGATTCCTGCAAGAAGACCACATTTGCACCCCATGAACCCAAGAGGTCAAATATTGCCCTCCTCTTCTCCCTGTCCCCCAACCCCCTCACATTCCTCGAGACCAACTTCATTTGGACCTACTTGGAGGGTTTCTACTGGGCAAGGTTACCCCAAGACATTCCGCAACCCGCACGTGAATGTCAGTCGGTGTGCCAGACTGCTTCGAACTCCCCTCTACGCAACTCCTATCCTCTACAACGGGGACAGGAAGAATCGACAATCTCCGCTTCGTAGGGGACAGGACATTCTCCCTTGTCCTCCATCTCATGCTCTAGCCACATTGTGGCCTTCGGTTTCCTTCGCTTGTGCGCGAACAACAGGAGCGGGTCGCTTCACACCTTCCTGCCATCCACTCCTAGTGACAGACGCCGTTCACGCCTCCTCCGCTCCGCCGCTACAATGCGTTGCTCCATCTTGCAGCTCCTTGCTAAAGTCGTCGCATCCGGGACAATATCAAGTTCCTGCAGACCGTCATCAATATGAGAAACAACACCAGCCCCTTCATCCGCAGCACACCAACCCTCAACCGGAGGGATGGAGCAACACTCCACCTGGCCTCCCAACGATCGATCCACCGGGGCGGGAGGGGACCCCGCTCCACCGCCACCCCCCCATGATCATCGGTGAAGGCCGACAAATCGACGACCCAGAGAACGCCAAGGTCTCCGAACTCAAAGTCCCAAGCCCATCAGCAATCACCGCACCAGACCGCGATGAACCGCCGAGTTGTGGGCAGCCCCCCAGCTGCGGGCTTACCCCATCCCTCCATCTGCAGAAAGGCATCCGAAGCTCCTGTGACACCCTCCATGTCCGCAGGAGGTCCTCTCGCATGCACGCCGATCATCTCGGAGTCACCCGCAGGACAGCCCGAAGCCTTTCCGCCAAGGGACCAAGACTCGCCACGAGCCGAGACGAATCCAAAAATTGAGGCTGAACCACGTGTCTCGAACGAGCCACCCGCCGGGTCCCTACTCGGATCAGACCGACCCGACTCCACCTCCATTCGGTTCAAACCTGAAAAGCTAGGTTGTCCCTTCGAAACCGAAACGGCCCCCGCAATCGCCGTTTCGCCTTCCCACGAAGGCATGTTGTGGCCCACCTGCACTTCCGCCTCCTGCAGAATTTCAACTGTCACCGGAGATTGAACCTTCATAGTCGGAGTCTCCATGGCCCCTCGCTCCGCGCCCAGCCCCAAGGGCAGAACATCCACCCGAGCGAGGCGAAGCGGAAACACTGCACTTCCCACATAAAGCACCTTCGCCGATGGGAGCTCGCAGCCATTGACTGAGATCGAAGCAACCAAGCCCCACCCCTCCCTCGGTCGAAGCCTAAACCGGAGAATAGACTCCACCTTGCCAAACTCGCTAAGTACCGACCGAACAGTTTCCAAATTCCAGCAGCAGTCCCTGGATCTCCACGCACCACCTCGTCGATGCGGGCAGAGCCCCGTCCCGCAGACGAGGTCGGCGCCAGACCACAGACGGCGGGAACACCGTGCTCCTCTTGGAAAGGAATTCCTGAATGTCAGCACCTTCCACCCCCTAATGCATAACATCTCTTCGGAGAGCCAGACTGCTTCTTCTCCGCAGCCAACCGATCGACCGATTTCAAGAGCATCCATAACCTTTCGCAGATCCCCATTGGAACCCTCGGCAATAAGGATACCATCAATGGGGTCTTGATGTGATTCCTCGATCTCCATTTTGTTAACGTCCATCCATCCTCTCCCAAGCCGCCGACCTGGGCCAGGAACCGGGCATTCCCTGTGGATATGCCCCTCACGACCACAGCCGTAGAACACCGGTCGTTCTAACGAGCAGGACCACGCAATGTGCCCCAATCGACCGCATCTGAAACACCACCGACGCTCATGGGGAGCATCCCTACCCTCGGACCTTCCCACCTTTCCAGCAGTCCCCCACGCACGACCCGACCGCACTTCTCCCTCCCTCAACGTCACCCCCTGTAGCACGGGGGTCTTTCACCGCACCCCCGACCACGCCCCAAAGCTTCCAAACTCGCCCCAGGAGGCAGGGGAGCCCCACGCCGATCGCCCGCTCCCACCCCCGAGACACCAAGAGACGTGCTCTCCATCCTCAGCACCAAATGTTTGGGTGTTATCTGAAGCATCTGTACCAGAGTAGAGAAAGATGTGAATTCTTGCAGTCCTAAATCCCCTCCAACACACAGCAGCAACGACAATAAATAGGGCACAAAATGGGTCGAATAGGGCTGCTCTCTGTGTGCCAGAACCAAGAAGAGGGCTGTAACAAATCTCCCCCTCCAACCCATGAGGAGATCAATCACCAAGTTCCATGTATAGAAGATGGATTCCTCAAGTCCAACATGATCGAGTTCCCACATAGAATGATACTCACCATCCAAGATCTCATCATCTGCAACAAGGAGGAGTCCACTCAATCCAGCAAGAGAGCAGTAATCTTTAAACTTGCCCAATGGAAAAGACTCGATCATCATATTCTGCACCATTGTCATTTGTATGGATCTTGTCAAGAACAAGTTGCTTCTCTTCTAAGACATTTCGTATATGTAGATATATATGTATATTTGTGTTTCTGTACTGTTTCTCTATTTTCTTTTCTTATGTCTATCTTATGTAATTTATCCATAGGTCTCTCTCCTATATAAGAGCTCCTAGGGTGTGAGGAATAAATGGCTTTTCATTCTTTTTCCCAACATGGTATCAGAGCGGGGGTCCTAGGCCAGAGCTCTCATATCCGTAAGACTTTTCATTCTTTTCAGAACATCCTTATGGGCAGGGTGATTGGCTGCAGTCATGAGCAGGGCGGTCTCTATCGCTTGGTCCGAAACCCTTATGCAGGTCTTTCCTCTCATTCCGTTGGACCAGTCTCCCCCTTTACGTGGCACCTGCGCTTTGGTCACCTTCCGCTCCAGAAAATGTGTCGTGTTCTGCCTCAGATTTCACCTCGCTCGTCCTTCTAGTGCGAGGCATGTTAGTTGGGAAAGCATCATCTGTCTGCTTCCCTAGTCATCAGAGTCAGAGCAATAACTCCATTTTGAGTTATTTCATATTTGATATTTGGGGTCCAAGTCTTGTTCCCGATCACCAGGGATACATGTTTTATCTGGTTGTTGGGGATGATTTTTCACGTATGTCATGGGTCTTTTTATTAAAGAATAAATCTGAAGAAGGAGATGTTATCACAACTTTTATCAATGAAGTGCAGAATGTGTTTTCTTCTTCTGTGAAATTTGTGAGAACTGATAATGCTTTGGAATTCTGTACTCGTGCTCTCTCCACATTTTTCAAACCAGGGTATTATTCATCAAACATCGTGTGCTTATACTTCCAAGTAAAATGGTGTTGCAGAGAGGAAGCATCTCCATTTACTTGATGTAACCAAAACTTTCTTTATTCAAAGTCGTGGCCCTCATTCTTTTGGGGGTGATGTTGTTCTTATGGCATGTTATCTTATCAATCGCATGCCCTAGTCTATCTTGGGTGAGAAAATTCTTTTTTCTCTTGCATTATCGGCAGAGGCCACCTTGGTGATGACGAGGTGACCACGCTTTTGAATCTCCCGAATGATGTGGTGTTTTCTTTCCACGTGTTTGCTCTTATGATGCCATCTGGGCTCCTTCGCCTGAGCTATGGCTCCCGTGTTATAGCAGCGCACTGGGATATGAGTATTAGAGGAAACTACGCCAAGTTCCAGGAGAACTTACGTAACCACAATGCCTCCTTTGCAGTATCTAGTGCAATAATATAGTCAGCTTCTGTTGTTGAATCAGTCGTAGTATCGTTCTTCTTCCTTCTCCATCTCATAGCACCATCGTTTAACAAGAATACAAACCCCGAAGTTGGCTTGCGATCATCTATGTCAGATTGGAAGTCTGAATCTGTATATCCTAAGACTTGGAGATCACCATCACCATAGACCAAGATGTAATATTGTGTTCGTCTTATATACTTATAGATGTTCTTCAACGCATTCCAGTGTTGCTTACCATAGCAGGATTAGTAACAACTTACCACTCCCATTGCATGACAGATATCTGACTTCATGCATATCATGGCATACATTAGGCTTCCCACAATTGATGCGTAAGGGCATCCAGTCATGGCTTTCTTATCCTCAATCTTTTGAGGAGCCACCCCTTTAGATAGGTGTATACCATGTCTTAAGAGAAGGAAAACATCCTTGGAATTCTCCATATGAAAATATTCCAAGATTTCTTTTATGTGCCCATGTTGTGACAATTTCAAAATCCTTTTTTCTCTATTTCTGAACAGCTTCAGACCCAGGATATAAGAGGCTTCTCCAAGATCTTTCATCTTGAAGGTACGTGACTACCATACTTTAAGACTAGTCATCATCCATGTATCATTTTCAATAATAAGGATGTCATCTAAGTAAAGCACGATGTGAATACAATGGTGCTCCCACTAAGCTTCGTGTATACACATGGTTTATCAAGATTCTGAATAAAATCATAACTCTTTATGATTTCATCAAATCTGATGTTCCAGCTACGAAAAGCTTGTTTGAGCCCATAGATGGATTTCTTCAGCTTACCTACCTTGACTTCCTCAGTTATGAAGCCACGAGTCTGCTCCATATAGATATCCTCCTCAAGGTATCCATTGAAGAATGAAGTTTTGACATCCATCTACCATATGTCATACTCAAGATATGCAACTATAACTAGCAGTGTCCTGATGGATTTGAGCATATCCACAGGAGAAAATGTCTCATCGTAGTCGACGCCTTCTCTCTGTGTGTACCCCTTAGCTACGAGTCGTGCCTTGAAGATCTCTACCTTCCCATCATGTCCCCTTTTTCTCTTGAAGATCTATTTACATCCAATGGGTTTTACCCCTTTAGGTGGATCCTCTAGGGTCCATATACCATTCTTGTAGATGGAGTCTATTTCAGTCTTCATTGTTAGCATCCACCTATCCATGTCATAATCTGTGGGTGCTTCATCAAATGAAGTTGGATCATTGTCGGTTTCACCAAACACATGGAATCCATACCTTTCAGGTGGCATAACCACCATTGAACTCCTTCAAAGAGGTACATGTGTTTCATCTTCATTCACATCTTCATTTTCTGGTTCAAAAAGCTCAATATCCTCGGAGGATTCAACGAGTTCCTTTACTTCACTTTTGTCTTGACTCTTAAGGAAGTCATCCTTTAAGAATTTTACATCTCTAGAGACGATGAGCTTTTGACTCTCATGATCGTAAAGTTGATATCCAAGACCGTCCTTTACATACCCAATGAAGTAGCACTCTCTAGTGTGAGATTCTAGTGTACTTGCGCCATGTTCTTCACATGGACCAAGAAACTGCCTCAAATGCCTATCACTGAGCTTGGTTCCAAACCAAAGCTCTTGAGGGGTTTTGGGCACATATTTGCTAGGAACTTATTATGGATATATATTGCAATCTTTACTGCATATCCCCATAAACTAAGAGGTAAATATGCTTTACTAATAATTGAATGGACCATGCCCATAATGATTTTGTTGCGTCTTTCAGCAACACCATTTATTTGGGGAATTATAGTACTAGTAAGATTGGATACAATTCCTCTCTCTTTCAGGTATTCTTTAAATTCATCTGAGTGGTACTCGCTACCTTGGTCAGATCGAATCCGTTTAATCTTCCTATCGGTTTGGCTCTCAACCAAAACCATGACTTCTTTAAACTTTTCAAAGGTTTCATATTTTTGATGTAATAGGAAGAAAAACGCGTATGGCGAATGATCATAAATACACACCAAATAATATCGATGTTCATTCCATGTTGCGGTACTGAAGGGACCACATACATCGGTATGTATTACGTCAAGAATACCTTCGCATCATGCACCCTTATTTCGGAAGGGTGCACTGATCATTTTACCTCTAATGCAATGTTCACATATGGGTAAATTTTGGATCTGTAGAAAACATAAGGCCCATAGTTTATCAATCTATTGATCCTATCAACAGACAAATGACCAAGCCTTTGATACCAAATTATGTTTCTATGATTTCCATCCTCTCTAGATCTTTTAGGATTTTTATTAATGAGTATTACATTCATGACGGATTCATCAATGCACAATTCATAGAATTCACCAGAAGTTAGAATACCATATGCAATATGTTTATCATAACAACTTATGACAAATTTCTCACAAAATAAGAACGAATCTCCATTTCTAACTAACTTAGATACAACTAATAAATTCCTTCTAACATCTGGAACATAAAGACATTCTTTAAGTACAAGGACTCCCACTAGATAATGATAGTCTGCATGTCCCGACGACG
Organism: Ottelia alismoides; assembly: GCA_037367405.1. Lineage (NCBI taxonomy): Eukaryota > Viridiplantae > Streptophyta > Magnoliopsida > Alismatales > Hydrocharitaceae > Ottelia > Ottelia alismoides. The sequence continues at coordinate 948,104 of JAZKJV010006801.1, read as the reverse complement.
ATTGTTGCAATAGTTGTATCAGATCCCATACGGATGACTATCTCTCCTTCATCAAGTTTTCTAGTTTCCTGAAATAGATGAAACAAATTGCATACATTAACAGAAGCACCAGAATCAATGATCCAACTACCTTCTCATCCTATGAGAAAATTGGTTTCAATAATGAAAGTAGATTTTATACATGATGTGTTTACATTTGCCAATGATTTTTAGGTACTCTGGGCAGTTATGCTTCCAATGCCTCAGCTTTTTGCAGTGACGAAAAACATCAGTCTTCTCAGATGCTATCAGTGTATGTAGAGAGTATTATTATTATATGTTATGTTCTTTTTAGCAGTTTCTTATTGTTCTCTGGACTACTATGTATTTTACCCATGAGGTCTCTCCCTATATAAGAGAGCCTAGGGTTCCCTTGAATAACAAGTTGCTCATTTCTTTCAACATGGTATCAGAGCCTCAACCCTAGGGCTCTCTACTCGCCTCCACCCCCTCCTCGTTTCCCTCCTCCGCCGCCGCCCTCTCGGGCTTCTCTCCGCCGTCCTCCCCGCGGGCTCCTTCCCGCCGCTCTCCTCTTGGGCGCCTCCCCGCAACCCTTCTCGTTGGCCCCTATTTGCCGGCCCCTGTTCGCCGATCCCGCCGCCAACCCAGTTCGGGCCCCCGATCCCGCCGTTCCCCAGCCCTAGCAGCCCCTCGCCGACCCCCAGTCGCCGGCCCCCAACCCTCACCTCCAGGCCGTGCCCTAGCCGTCCCCGCCTAGGACTCTTTCTCCGGATCTATGGATTTGAGTGCGTAACGTCTACATACGCACTTGAATCCTATGCAGTTTGTGTAGACATCTGTCATTCTGTCTACCAACCCTAGTTCTTCTCCAGCGGCGATATGTCAGAATCCAAGGTTGATATGCCCTCCATAGGCGCGTTCAAAGGTCCCGCGCCAATAGTCAAAATGGACGGGTCGAACTATGAGCTCTGGCTGATGCAGTTCATGAGTCTCATGAAGTCGAACGGTAAAAGCACATTCTTACCGAGGATGAGCCCGTAGAGAAGACAGGGATATATGTCTCGTGGGAGGCTGATGATTCGTATGCCAAGGTTTGGCTGTCAGGCACACTGTCGATGGAGATTGCCAATGATGTCATCCATCATCCCACTGCTAAGGCAATGTGGGATATTCTGGCTGCGACGTATTCACAAGTGCGGAATGAGACCAAGATGTTACAGCTTCAGCATGATATATTCACGATGAAGAAGAACGACATACCACTTCACTCCTTGTACACGTCCCTGAGAGGGATGTTTGAGAAGCAATACAATACCATTCCACTTACAGCAACCCTTGAGCAGCAGAAGGCGTTTCGGAATGCCACCATGGTGGGCGTTCTACTTGCAGCCCTAGACCCTGAGTACGAGGCTGCCCGCTCTCAGATTTTGGCCGATGCAGTTATTCCTCCAATGGAGGATGTTTACCGGAGGCTCAGTTGCATATCAGTGTCTTCCAGCTCATCTACTCCACCCCCATCGGCGATAGCAGTATTGCGTGGGGGAGGTGGTCAGTCTTCTGGTCGTGGATGTGGACGTGGAGGGAGTAGGGGTGGTCGCTTTCGTCACCCTTGTTCGTACTGTCACCGCACATGCCACTCGGAGGATACATGCTACTCTAAGCATGGGTTCCCAGCATCGGCGCGTGTAGCTGAGCATGTTCTGCCCCAGTCAGCATCCAATGCAGACAACCGTTTTGAGGAGCTTGTGGCACGTCTACGTGATATTATGCCACAATCTTCTGCTGATTCTTTTGATGGACCTTCTGATGTTGCTGCCTCTGTCTCTGCCAGTTCCTCTGCTGTCGCTAGTACCTCAGGTAGTGCTACCGCATTTACGTCTTGTCATGATATATCTGATTGGATTATAGATTCTGGTGCCACACATCACATCTGCCGAGATCGAGAGAGACTTGAGTCCTACAGGGACATTCCCCATGGCCATTCAGTACAGATCGCAGATGGTACCCATTCCCCCCTTATTGGACAGGGGGAGGTCGTTCTATCTTCTTCCATGCATCTACAGAATGTTATGCATGCTCTCGAGTTCTCCATGAATCTGTTGTCTATTAGTCAGCTTACGAAGGATTTGCACTGTCGTGCTATATTTGACCCCTCTTCTCTTATTTTTCAAGACATACTAACGAGCAGTGTGATTGGTTGTGGCTCTGAGCAGAATGGTCTGTATCGGCTGGTCCGGAATTCTTATTCTGGCGTCTCTTCTTATTCCGCCGGACCAGTATCTCCGTACATCTGGTATCTTCGATTTGGTCATCTCCCGCTCCAGAAAATGCGACACCTTCTGCCTCAGATCTCTCCCAGTTCTTCCTTTTGCTGTGAAGCGTGTCAGTTGGGAAAGCATCATAGGTCCAGCTTTCCTAGTCGTCAGAGTCAAAGCAGTTGCTTCCCGTTCGACTTGTTTCATATTGATATTTGGGGTCCGAGTCGTGTTCCCGATTATCAGGGACACAAGTTCTATCTAGTGGTAGTGGATGATTTCTTTCGTGTATCATGGGTCCTCCTTTTAAAGAATAAATCTGAAGCAGGAGATGTGATTAAAAATTTGATTAATGGAGTGCAGAACGTATTTTCCTATACAGTCAAGTATGTTCGTACAGACAATGCTCTGAAATTCTGCACACGATCTCTCTCTCAGATTCTGTCGTCAAAGGGCATTATTCATCAAACTACTTGTGCTTACACATCTCAGCAGAATGGTGTGGCAGAAAGAAAGCATCGTCACCTTCTTGACATTACTCGAACTCTTCTTATTCAGAGTTGTGCTCCTATCTCTTTCTGGGGGGATGTTGTTCTTACAGCTTGTTACCTAGTCAATCGTATGCCGTCATCTGTCCTAGGTGAGAAAATTCCTATGTCTATCCTTTTTCCAGATAAGGAATTATTCTCACTTACTCCTCATGTCTTCGGTACTGTTGCCTTTGTTCATCTTCTCACTCCAGGACTTGACAAACTCTCTCCTAGAGCTGTCAAGTGTGTCTTTGTCGGTTACTCTCGGACTCAAAAGGGCTATCGCTGTTATGACCCCATAAACAAGAAATACTTTGTCAGTGCTGATGTCACGTTCTTTGAGTCTGTTATGTATTTCTCACCTGCAGGTGACATGCTGGTACCATCCACTACTAATGATGATGTCTATGTCCCTCCTCCTCCTAGTTGGGGTTCACCTGAGTCTACTCCTGCACCAGCTACTACGCCATCTTCAACACCACCACCTCCACAACCTCCTATTCCACCTTTACCAAAATTCTATACGCGTCGGTCAGGTCCATCTCAGGCTACACGTCAGACATCCATCACGCCTCAGGTATGTTTTGATGACATTACTACTGACGGGTCAGATATGGTACATGTGTAGGATTCTTCATTGCAATAGGAGACTACACCATCCGGTACAGTGGATGATGACCTAGATATTCCTATTGCTATCCAGAAGCAAAAGAGGACGTGCGCATCTTATCCCATTGCTTCTCAAGTGTCTTTTCATCGCCTCACAGGCTACTTTCAGAGATTTGTTGCAGCTTTGTCGTCCGTGGACATACCACGGACCTATCAGGAAGCTATGAAGATTGATCACTGGCGAATGGCTATGGAAGACAAGATGTTTGCATTACAGTCTCGTGGCACATGGAGCTTGGTTACTGCTCCTCCTGATGCATCCATTGTTAGATGTAAATGGGTATTCACAATTAAATACCACACAGATGGCAGTCTAGAACGATACAAGGCTCGGTTAGTCGCTCGAGGTTTCACACAAACCTATGGTGTGGACTATATGGATACATTTTCTCCGGTGGCTCATCATTCTACCCTTCGCATACTCCTATCAGTTGCAGTGGTACGTGACTGGACTATATCTCAACTTGATGTCAATAATGCATTCTTGTATGGAGATCTGCAGGAAGAAGTCTACATGCAGCAGCCACCAGGGTTTACTGCTGAGGGGGAGAAGCATATGGTGTGTAGACTTCACAAGGCAATTTATGGCCTTAAACAGAGCCCAAGGGCGTGGTTACAGAAACTTTCCCATCTGATTGAACGACAGGGGTTCAAGAGATCGAATGCAGACCACTCATTGTTTATTCAGAAGTCTTCTACAGGTACGGTTGTCATCATGGTCTATGTTGATGATATTATTGTTACAGGAGATGACGTTCAGGGAATAGAGAGGGAAAAAGCATTCCTAGGCCGTCAGTTCGTCACGAAGGATCTTGGAACCCTAAGATACTTTCTGGGGTTGGAATTTGCCAGGAATGCACAGGGTCTAGTGATGACCCAAAGGAAGTACATTACAGATTTCCTGACTGAAACATGCATGACTGGATGCAGACCATCGAGTATTCCCATGGATCCAAGCATGAAGCTGTATGATGATGACACTGCTGAGGTAGACAAGAGGAGATATAGAGAAATGGTGGGTAAGCTCCTTTATATTACCATAACTCGACCTGATATTGCCTTTGCAGTAAGCCGAGTGAGTCAATTTATGGAGCAGCCAAGACAAGTTCATATGGATGCCATATACATGATACTGAGGTATCTAAAGTCTTCTCCAGGTTCAGGGTTGCTATTCCGAAAGGGTACAGATCTATCTATTTCAGCATGTACAGATGCCGATTATGCAGGATGTCCTAAGGATAGAAAGTCAACCTCAGGATTTGTCGTTTTTGTTGGGAGCTCTTTGGTCTCTTGGAAAAGCAAGAAGCAAACCGTTGTGGTAAGGTCCAGTGCAGAATCTGAATATAGGGCCATGGTGCAAGCAAGCACGGAGATGATGTGGGTTCGATCTGTTCTAGAGGATCTACATGTAGCCGTACCTTTACCTATGCATCTTCAGTGTGACAATCAGGCAGCATTGTTTATTGCCAACAATCCAACATTGCATGAGAGAACAAAGCATATTGAAGTTGACTACAACTACACTAGAGACTTGATCCAGAGAGGCTTGATATCTACATCTCATGTGAGCTCAGGGGATCGGACTGCTGACATACTCACCAAGCCGTTGCTCAGAGGACCCTTCCAGAGATGTTCTTCCAAGCTGAGCATGATCGACATCTATGCTCCACCTTGAGGGGGAGTGTAGAGAGTATTATTATTATATGTTATGTACCTTTTAGTAGTTTCTTATTGTTCTCTGGACTACTATGTATTTTACCCGTGAGGTCTCTCCCTATATAAGAGAGCCTAGGGTTCCCTTGAATAACAAGTTGCTCATTTCTTTCAACAGTGTGGAAGCATGAGAAGATGAGTCAACAACTTGACTCTTCTTTTTCTTCTGGCTCGGACCCTTCCGAGCCTCATACTTCCGACTACGTTCCCTTTGACCTATGCAACCATTATACTACCAATGGAATTCTCTTTCTTCCTGATGTCTACAATAGACTTTAATGAATATATCAACTCAGCGTTCGTCAAACTCAACTTATTCATGCGGTACGATACCATAAAATTGTTGAAAGACTTGGTCAATGACAACAGAATGAATGCATATTGCATATCTGCATCCATTTGTGCCCCAAGTGTATCCGGTTCAGAAAGATAACCAAACATTTTGATTACGTACTCTCTAACCGAAGTCCTTGCTTACATCTTGCAGAAAATAAATTCTTTCAGGATGTTGTAACACCGAGTGTGGTTTATGTCACCGAACATCTCTTTTATATTCAGCATTATGTCCTGGACAGTATCCATGTCCACATCTTGCGTCTGAAGCACTTTGGATAAAAACTCCAGAATATAACACCTAGCAACGAATGATCTTCATCATATTTTTCATTGTATTTAAGTTCTTCCATTCACATATGGTTTGTATGCTTGTTCTTGGTGAGCACATAGCCGACGCGCTCCGTAGAGAGAACAAGCTCCAAATTACGGAGCCAGTCCGTATAATTTAGTCTGGTTAATTGGTTGACCTCCAGAAGCATGCTGAGAGGGTTCATGGATTTCATACTCTGAGATTAAGAATGCACTTATTAGAACATATAATAAATTATATATTCAAATTGAAATTCGTTTATTAAAGATTTTTAAATCAAAGCAGTCTTGTTTTTAAAATTTAAAAATCTATTCCCTTATTAAACTTTCAAAGCAAGAGATACACTTACCGCTCTATCTCTAGCAAGATCTGGGATCTCCCTTCTACCTTTGTTACACACCAATAATATGAGAAACTGTAACTTAAGTAAAGGAAGCGGGAACTCATTCAGCCTTGCAAGTCCAACTTACATTTCCCAATTTAGTCTTTAACACCCATGCCCACCACCCCTAAGGTGATGTTGAGCCATTTTTAATTGAATCAACCTCAACAGGAATAGAACTCGCTACGCGCAATCCAATACTGCCACAGTTATATAAGGAACAATATTGGGGCCACTACACATACCACCTTACTATTTTGAGAAGCAAAGAGCCCGATCCATGTGCACTTGTATGTCGAAGCTATGACTTCGCATAGGCGTCTTCAACGTACAATTCATGGCAGTCTTCAACGTACAATCCATGGCAACGGAACCCTTTGCCTTGACGGGAGACCATGGATGTCATTTATATGATCCTCCATATTCCTTTCAAATTTTAATTAATCATTAAGAATCATATTCTTGTGATTAATACAACTCTATTTAGAACAGACTGTTTATTTTAATCGGATTTAATTAATTTAATCATATTAAATTAATTATCAATCCAATGCAACAAACAAACAATTAGGGTTTGCTTGATATTGCTATATAATATCAGCTCTCACAAGTACGCATTATTTTGATTTTTTAAGTAATTAAAGTACAACTTGACTTACTCATATTACCCTTTACTCGAAATGGATCCGACCAGATGCTCGAGTTATGCTAGGAGGGAGCATTTCCTTGATATGCAAGGCGCTAATTAAGAAACTAAGCCAGCATACCCGGTTTAGACACCTTCACCACCCCGATTCAGAACAATACAATTGAATCAATGTACTTGCAAATTTATCGATCATTCCTTTGATGGCCAACATAATAATATATAGTATTTATTCATAAATCTTAGACATCTTAAAATATTTTAAAGATCCTAAATTTCTAGTTATATCAAGCAAACATGTTTAGTTTTGCATGTAAAAGTTGACCTATGACTATTGTACGTTAAAATAGGATTTTGTCATGAAACATTCATTCAATGTTGATTGATGTTTTTTATTCAAATATCTCCATAAATATGTGAAGCATCAATTAATCATGATAAATTCATAATTTCCTTGATTGACATTGAATGATAAACACACTAAGAAGGTTCTTGTGATGATCCAGTCATCTTTCGTTCCATTTCCACTAAATATGGAACATCTAGGGCAAACAGAGTCGGAACCACGCGAAATAAATTCAAGTGATTTGCTGGTTTAATTCTCTATTTAATGTTGATTGATGTTTTTAATTCAAATATCTCCATAAATATGTGAAACATCAATTAATCATGATAAATTCATAATTTCCTTTATTGACAATTGTGGAGAAGAGAGACAAATGGGATATCTACTCCATAGGGCTAGGGTACCTTATATTGAGAGAAAACCCTAGAGAGTACAAGAGGAAAAAATACATAAATACCCCCGAGGGGTTACGAAACCCGAAGGGTTAAAGGTTACCGAACCCGAAGGGTTACAAAAATAATTTTAATATAATAATTGTAACACTCCCCCTCAAGTTGGAGCATATCTGTCGATCATGCCCAACTTGGATACTAAGTACATGAGGCGCTTCCTTTGAAGAGCCTTTGTGAGGATGTCTGCTTGAAGTTCAGTGGAGATGTGTGGAGTGCTGATCTCCTCCTCGTACTGCATCACGAATAAAATGGCAATCAACTTCAATGTGTTTTGCCCGCTCGTGGAAAACTGGATTAGTGGCGATGTACGTGGCAGACTTGTTGTCGCAGTATAAGGGTACATGAGTGGCGACTGACATGCCAAGTTCTGTTAGAAAAGAAACAAGCCATGTGATCTCACATGTGGCCTGAGCCACTGCCCTGTATTCTGCTTCCGCACTGGATCTGGATACCACTGTCTGCTTCTTGCTTCGCCAAGTGACAAGGTTATCCCCAACAAAAATGGCATATCCTATAGTGGATCGGCGGTCTTCAGGAGAGCTAGCATAGTCAGAATCTGTATAGGCAGAGATATTAGTGTGTCCATTCACCCCATATAAAAGTCCACGTCCGGGAGATTCCTTCAAATATCGAAGGATCAAAAGAACATCCCGCCAGTGACTGTAAAGAGGCTTCTCCATATGTTGACTGGCTCTGCTCACAATATATGATATATTTGGCCTAGTAACAGTGAGATAGAGTAATTTTCCCACTAAGCTTCTGTATCGTGTTGCATCCTCAAAGGTGGATCTGTAAATGCTGAATATTTTCTCACTTCTGCAGGGATGCCAGATGGCTTGCATCCAAGAAGTCCTGCCTCAGTCAGGATATCGAGGCAATACTTTCTCTGTAAAAGATGGAGCCCCTCTATAGTGCGTATTACTTCGATGCCAAGAAAATAACGAAGTTGGCCGAGATCTTTCGTGAAAAAGACCTTCTGGAGAAAGGTCTTGGTCTCCTGAATACCATCTACATCATCTCTTGTATCATCAACATAGACAGCATGGATGATCGTGCCAGTAGATCGTCGTCTAACAAAGACAGAGTAGTCAGATGTTGTCCTCTGAAAATCAAGTGTGTTAATCTTCGTAGTGAGCATGTCAAACCATGCCCTTGGGCTCTGTTTCAAGCCATAAATGGCCTTGCATAGTCGACATACATGCTCCCCCTCGACTACATACTCCGACGGTTGCATCATGTAGACCTCCTTCTCAAGATCACCATAAAGAAAGGCATTCTTCACATCGAGTTGATAAATGGGCCAAGCCTTGTTGGCAGCAATAGAGAGAATAGTATAAATGACCCCATTCTGGCAACTAGCGAGAAGGTCTCAAAATAATCAACTCCAAATGTTTGTGTGAAACCTTTGGCAATAAGTATGGCTTTCAACTTGTCAATAGAACCATCAGGCAACTGTTTGGTCGTGAAGACCCATCGAAAAGCCACAGGGCGAACTCCCGGGGGGAGGGGGGGTATGACACAAGATCCCACGTGCCCCGGGAGGTAAGTGCATCCATCTCATCCATGGCTGTCGCCAACCATGATCTTGCATTGCACTGAAATGATCTCTTGGAACATGATCTCAGCTATACCATTCTGTTGTGAGGTACAATGGACATGATGTTTCGTGAACAGTTCCTTGGGATGCAAAGAAAGAGGTCAAATCATGTTGGGTTAACTCAAGAGCATTGTAGATACGAATGATCTTAACAATGCTAGAAAAGTAAGTTTTAACATATTGAAAGAAAATTTTGACAATTTGATTAATCTCTGAATGCTCCTTTATTAGATATACCCAAGAAGATCGACTATAATCATCAACGAAAACTATAAAAACGATGCCCACTTAATGTACGGATCGGACAAGGTTCCCAAACATCACAATGAACAAGATGAAAAGCAGCAATACTACGAGACTCAGTATGAACAGGAAACGAAGTCCAATGGTGTTTCCCGAACTCGCATGCCTCGCACTGAAAGGGCTTCAGAGCAGAGAGTTCAGGAAACATCATGGAGATGGCCTTGGCAGAGGGATGCCTAAGGCGCAAATGCCGTAGGAGCGGTTCTTCGGAGATAGACGCATCACCAACAAAATTGGAGAATGAGGGTATGTCAAGGTAATATAGACCGTTCTTCTCATGACCCCCACCAAAAATCTGCCTCGTCCGAATGTCCTGAAAATAACAAGAAGACTCATTAAATATCACACGACAATGAAGCTCAACACAAAGCTTGTGAACTGACAGCAAGCTAAGAGGAAAATCAAGAGCACAGTTAACCCCCGAAAGTCAGAGCTTGGAAGAGAATTCCATAGTTCCGACAATAGTAATATGTGATTTAGTCCCATTGGCGACTCGAACTGACTTCACAGAGGTAGATGGTATGGAAAAGGTAAGCAGACTACTTTCTCCAGTGAGATGAGTAGAGGCGCCAGAATCAATAATCCAAGCTGGAGTACGAGTGATAGCAGAGTTGACTATTGTACCTGAAGGAGTAGCCAGAGCAGCAATTGTAGTGTTACTAGTGGTATTAGGCCCTAGAGTCTGAAGGATATGCATTAGGCGGGAGTAATCTGCATCATTAAGATGAACAATCTTGCTACTGGAGGTAGGCGATGCCTCTTCCACATCATAGGCATCCTCATAAGCATTATTGGAGTGATAAGAAGGTACGCCAAACTTCTGCCAGCATCGTTCAGTCGGGTGGTTCCACCTACCACAGCGAGTGCATGGGGAAGTAGAGTCTCTCCCACAACCACGACCCAAGTCACGACCTCGTCTAGATTCCCGTCTATGGCCACGACTTGGATCACGACCGCATCCTCCTCCCAAGCCTTATTTGCCTCCTCGCCCAAATGAGGCGATGTGTACTCTGTTGAAGGTAAGACGAGAGGCCTGGCAACGGATGTCTCGAGCTCCTTAAGTCGGCCAAAGATGGCCTTCATTGTTGATAGTGTGTCTGATATAAGAAATTGCTCCTTCGCTGTATGGTATCTAGAATGCAAGCCATCAAGGAAGCGGTATAACTGTCGGTCAGAATGCTCTCATATCTGTTTGGTGCAACATGAGGGTTGAAATATTGCAAGCTCCTCATACAGGCTGGATAGATGCCTGTAGTACTCGATGAGGGTGGAATCACCCTGAGATGTCGACCAGATTCGCCTGTAAATGTCTGCAAGGCTTGACTTCGTCTTCTTCTGGGAGTATGTTTACTCGAGATCCTCCCATATTTCCTTGGTTGTATTTTTGTAAAGAAGATTTGAGGCAATGTGAACCTCAACACTGTTGGTCATCTAGTTGATAACCAAATAGTTTTCAGTCTGCCAGTTGTCACACTCTTTGTCCTTTTCATCTAAAGGATCTTTCGTCAAAATGTAGAGTTTCCTCTGACCACCACTGAACACCATAAAAGATCGAGACCAGAGCACGTAATTTTATGTGCCCTTGAGTTTGATAGTAGTGCCTTGTGCCATAATATTCGTGGACAAGGGCTTTGTCTCGGTAGAAGAAGGCGCCATGGTGGTCTTAAAATAGAAAGAATATCATGTGATTGTTGGGAAAAATAAGCGTTATGTTTATTCCTTGAGCCTTGCACTCTCTTATATAGGGAAAGGTCTATGGGCAAATTACATATGATAGACAAAAGAAAAGAACAATAATAAAAGATACAGACACAAACTAAACTTCTACACTCCCCCTCAAGATGGAGCATAGATATCTATCATGCTCATCTTGGACAAGCACTTCTGGAAGGAACCCCGAAGTAAAGCTTTGGTAAGAATGTCCGTCGTTTGGTCTCCTGAGCTGACATGGGTTGTAGAAATGAAACCTTTCTGGATCATATCACGGATATAATGGCAATCCACCTCAATGTGCTTTGTCCTCTTCTGAAATGCAGGGTTGTTTGCAATGAATAATGCAAACTGATTGTCACACTTTAGTGACATGGGAAGAGGAACATCTATATGTAGATCTGTCAGAACTGCGCGAACCCACATCACTTCTGCACATGCTTGGGCCATAGCTCTATACTCCGATTCAGCACTAGATCTCGCAACTACTATTTGCTTCTTGCTCTTCCATGAGACAAATGACTCCCAACGAATATAGAAAAGCATGGTGTAGACTTCCTATCCTTTGGGCACCCTGCATAGTCTGCATCTGCACATGTAGCGCCCTTCTTTCTAAACATCAATCTTGCACCTCGAGATGACTTAAGATACCTTAGTATCATATGTATGGCGTCCATGTGTACCTGGCGAGGTTGCTCTATAAACAGGCTCATTTTATTTACTGCAAATGTAATATCTGGTCTGGCAATAGTAACATAAAGAAGCCCCCTACCATTTCTCTGTACCTTCTTTTGTCAACCTCCTCAGTGTCGTCATCATGTATCTTCATGCTTGGATCCATGGGTGTAGAAGCAGGTCGACATCCAAGCATACCTACGTCACCTTAGCAAGTCAATGACATATTTCCTCTGAGTCATCACGAGTCCTTGTTCATTTCTAGCAAACTCCAATCCATGGAAATATCTAAGTACTCCTAGATCCTTGGTAACGAATTCACGGTCCAAGAATTCTTTTGCTATTTTTATTCCTTGTATATCATCTCCTGTAATGAGTATATCAACATACACCATAATGACAGTCATACCTCTGGATGTCCTCAGTACAAAGAGAGAATGGTCTGCATTTGACCTTTTGAACCCTTGCTTCTCAAACAAATCTGAGAGCTTCTGGAACCAAGCTCTTGGGCTCTGCTTTAGGCCATAGATCGCCTTATGAAGCCTGCATACCTGTACACACTCCCCCTCAGCAGCAAACCTAGGTGACTGCTGCATGTAAACTTCTTCCCGAAGATCACCATATAAAAACACATTTTTGACATCTAATTGAAATAGGGGCCAATCTCGAATCACAACAACAGATAAAAGAATCCGTAAGGTAGAATGACGAGCAATAGGAGAAAACGTGTCAAGATAATCTACCCCATACGTCTGAGTAAAGCCCCGAGCAACCAGTCGAGCCTCGTACATATCAATACTGCCATCAACATTATGCTTCACCATAAACACCCACTTGCAACTCACAATAGATGCCCCAGTAGGAGCTGGAACAAGACTCCAAGTACCTCTCGACTGAAGGGCGGCCATCTCTTCCTCCATAGCCAGACGCCATCTACTATCAGCTAATGCTTCCTGGTGAGTCCTTGGAATGTTCACAGCGGATAAAGCAACTACAAATCTCCTGAAATCTCCTGCCAGATGCTCAAAGGTAACATGAGAAGCAATCAGATATGAAGCACATGACCTCTTCTGCTTCCTTAGTGCAATCGACAAATCAAGATCTGCATCAACTGTACCAACATCCGTGTCATCCCCTGCCTACTCCTGCCGAGAAATGTCGTCGGTCCCATCATTAGAAATAATGTTATCAGAACAAACCTGGGGCATGTTTGATGATTGACCATGATCATGAGCAGGGGCTGACCGTCGACTATAGTGGCGTGGTAGAGGAGGAACCAAAGATATGGAAGGTGGTAGAGGTGGTGGCGGTGGAGATGGTGGTGGTGATGGGCATGACGGTGGTGGAGATGTAGGAGCTTGTTGTGGTGCATACAAGGGTGGAGGAGGAATATAGATTTCATCATTTATATCTGATGACACCAACCTGTCACCTGCGGGAGAGAAAAAACATGACTGACTCAAAAAACGTGACATCTGCACTGACATAATATCTTCGATGTAACAGATCATAGCAACGATACCCCTTTTGAGTTCTGGAATACCTGGCAAAAACACATTTGACATCCCTAGGAGAGAGCTTGTCAACCCCTGGAGACAACTGGTGAACGATTGCCACGGACCCAAAGACATGAGGAGTTAGAGAGAACAACTCCTTGTTAGAAATTAACGAGGGAGAAAGGTATCTTCTCCCCCAACACAGACGAGAGCATGCGGTTAATGAGATAACATGCAGTAAGAACCGCATCACCCCAGAACGAGCGCGGAGCACAACTCTAGATAAGAAGCGTACGAGTGACATCAAGAAGGTGGCGTTGTTTTCTTTCCGCGACACCATTCTGTTGGGACGTGTAGGCACAAGACGTTTGATGAAGAATGCCATGGGATGAAAGAAATTGAGATAATGTTTGAGTACAGAATTCAAGGGCATTATCAGTTCTCACAATCTTGAGAGAAACAGAAAACACATTCTGCACTTCTTTAATAAAATTCATAATAGTGATGTCCGCTTCAGATTTATTCTTTAACAGAAAGACCCAAGACAAACGACTAAAATCATCCACAACAACTATATAGAACCTGTGTCCCTGATGATCGGGAACACGACTTGGACCCCAAATATCAATATGGAAAAACACAAATGGAGAGCTACTGCTCCGACTCTGGCGACTAGAGAAGACAAACCGATGATGCTTCCCTAACTGACAAGCTTCACAATCGAACGACGAGCGGGGTGAGATCTGAGGAAGGACTTGACGCAGTTTCTAAAACGGAAGATGACCAAAGCGCAGATGCCATAAGTAAGGAGAGAGAGGTCCGGTGGAATGAGATGATGCTCCAGCGCAAGGTGTATGGACCAGTCGATACAGCCCGCCTTGCTCACAACCATGTCCAATCACGTTGCCGTGAGAATGTCCTGAAACACAAGAGATGATGGGTCAAATATCGCTCGACAATGTAGATCCTTAGTAATTTGACTAATTGACACTAAATTTATTGAGAAATTAGGAGCATGGAGTACATTCTGCAACTGCATAGAAGGTGTTAAGGCGATCTGTCCCTGTCCTGTGATGGGAGAATGAGTCCTATCTGCTATGACGACAGTCCTTCCTGGGGAAACTTGCCTGTAGGATGTGAGTTGGTGTCTATCTCCACACAAATGATGTGTGGCACCTGAATCTACAATCCATTCTGAGGTACGTGAACCCTGGTAGAAAGCAGAAGTATGGTCACTACCTGAGGAACTAGCTTCTGGAGTAGTAGCAACGTCCAAGCTGCTCTCTGAAACAGGTGGAGGAGTACTGGCTCGTGGCATGATATCACATAGACGAGTCACTAGGTCATCATATCATGGATCCGACGCTGGCGTAGCATCATGATGCTGGATCTGTTCTGCTGCACGGGCAGATGCTGGGAAACCATGCTTAGAGTAGCATGTGTCTTTTATTTGATCAATCCGAAGACAATAAGTGCATTGCAATCCACGACCACGACCAACCCTACCACGTGGTCCTCGTCTACGAAAATGAGATGAATTGCCTCTTCCTCTAGAGGCTGCCATAGCAGAAGAATTTGGCACAGTAGTAGGGTTTGAGATGTTGATTCGGCTCAATCGCCGAAAGGCCTCCTCCATGGAAGGAATGGTAGCATCTGCTAGAATATGAGAAGAAGCCACCTCATACTGTGAGTCAAGAAAAGCTAGAAAGACTCCCACCATCATAGCATTCCGATATGTCTTCAATTGTTCTGGAGTAGCCGTGAGAGGCATGAGACTGTAAAGCCTCTCAAACATTCCCCTCAATACAGTGTAGTGAGCATGCAGGGGTCGACCATTCTGCTTTATCGTGAAGATGTCATGCTGAAGCTGTAGGATTTTTGTCTCATTCTTGGCTTGTGAATACGTGGCAGCAAGAATGTCCCACATGGCTTTGGTAGTAGGTTGATGCAAGACATCATTAGCAATGTCTGGAATCAGAGTACCAGACAACCAGACCCGAGCATATGCGTCATCAACCTCCCATGAGGCATACAACCCTGTTTTCTCCTCTAGCTCATCCTCGGTAAGAATATGTTTCATACCCATTAACTTTATTAGGCTCATGAACTGCATGGTCCATAACTCATAGTTGGATCCATCCATCTTCACAATAGGTGCAGGACCTTTGAAGACTCGTGTAGTGGGGATCTCGATCTTGCTTTCTGACATTTTGACTGGAGAAAACTGGGATCGTAGACAAGATAAGCCTTGCTCTACACTGACATGATTAGGTTTAGTTGCACATGTAGACCTCTATGCAACCAAACCCATCAATCTGGAAACGAGAGGAGAGCCCCTTATAAAGATGACAACCGAACCCTAGGGGCGGTGGAACCCTAGGGACAGCGGCTGCAGACCACGGCCTAAGAGAGGCCGTACGGGCAGGTAGCGCGCAACCGCACGTGAAGGCGCCACGCGTGAGGGCGACACGCGTGGAGGCGGCACGCGTGGGGGCGGCGAGCGTGGAGGCGGCGACACTCGTGGAGGCGGCGCGCGTGGAGGCTTGAAGGTGAAGGGCTAGGTTTAGGGTTCGGTACGAGAGCTCCGGTCTAGGACCGCCGCTCTGATACTATGTTGGGAAAAATAAGCGTTATGTTTATTCCTTGAGCCCTAGACTCTCTTATATAGGGAGAGGTCTATGGGCAAATTACATATGGCAGACAAACGAAAAGAACAATAAATAAAAGATACAGAGACATAAACTAAACTTCTACAGTGATCAACTAAGGATGCATATAAGAGCTAAAAAATACCCTAGAACTCACTTTTGCCCTTGAAGA
The DNA here is from genome assembly GCA_037367405.1 of Ottelia alismoides. Classification (NCBI taxonomy): domain Eukaryota; kingdom Viridiplantae; phylum Streptophyta; class Magnoliopsida; order Alismatales; family Hydrocharitaceae; genus Ottelia; species Ottelia alismoides. The sequence continues at coordinate 931,864 of JAZKJV010006801.1, read as the reverse complement.
AGGGCTGAAAACCCTCAATCAGCAGATCTGGATTCTTGGAAGCGGTCTGTGATGAGCTTTGGATCTTCAAAGAGTCCTACGGTACCCGTGGAGGGTAGTTGTGGTGCTAACGACCTTCGTAGGAGGTCCTGAAAGCGCAGGGTAGCACTAGCGGGAGGGCTGTTGCACTGGAGGTGATTGGAGGGCCTTGTACGGGGCCCTAATTCAGGGAAGAGGCCCGCGCAGGCTTTTACGAGGTTTGAAGGTAGAGGTGGGGATTTTAGGTCAGAACCCTAGTCTAGAACCGTTGCTCTGATACCATGTGGAGAAGAGAGACAAATGGGATATCTATTCCATAGGGCTAGGGTCTCTTATATAGAGAGAACCTTAGAGAGTACACGAGGAAAAATACATAAAACCCCTGAGGAGTTACAGAACCCGAAGGATTAAGGGTTACGAAACCCGAAGGGTTACAAAAATAATTGTAATATAATAATTCTAACAATATTGAATGATAAACAAAGTGAGAAAGTTCTTGGCATGCTTTCGGCCCATTTCCACTAAATATGGAATATCTAGGGCAAACGGAGTCGGTACCACACGAAATAAATTCAAGTGGTTTGTTGATTTAATTCTATAATTAATTATCATGTTTCTAATGCATTTCATAACTGGGAAATAGTAACAAAAATAACTTGTTACATATCCGTGATTACATGCAAAAATAATTTCACTGCAGAAACTTTTCGAATCTAAACAATACACCTTTGATGGCAACCTTTGAAAAATATTTTGAAGACATATTTAGATGTTCTAAATACATTTAAGTGCCCAAAAATCATTCAAAGAGTGCACAAAATATAGCTTTTCATTTTAACGAAAAACAGTTCAAAACAAGCATCATATGCATAAACTACGAGTCTCCGCGCATCCGATATACAAAACCCTATTCCCTAAGATTTGGATCAGATCCAAGAACTTTAACCTTGTTTTGATACCACTTGAAGGCTCGGATTTAGGCCTTAACGCATCACAAAAGCGTGAAGATCGCATCACATAGGATCAAGAACAAGTCATACTAATTGCAAGGGGCAACGAGAATTAAATTTTTTAATAAAGATGAAACATGACATGACGACCTTTCTCACATCGTTTCATCAAGATCACAAATGAGTAAAAGGATTACCTCTTGAAGCGTGTTTGCGATCGCTTGTCTCTAAACAAAGAGACCTCCTGTCTCAAGTCCGATCTATTTGTGGACGCATGGATGAGACGTGTGCTTCTCGCAATACGAGTTGACGATCCGAACGTGAAACATACTGATTTCATCTCACGAAATATGTAGCCTTCCTCACGAGCATAGAGCACTGAAGAAGGTACAGATCCACGAGCAATTGATCTAGCAACACAACGGTAGCGTGACGACATCGATACTCTCAATAACCACCAAGTGGACGACCACTAGGGTTGAGAGAAAGAACCTCTTGGACGTGCATGATAAGAAAAAGAAGATAGAGAGAGATTTGTTGCTTTCAACTTGTGTCGGAGAAAGAGCTAGGTCTAGCCTTTCTTTTATAACAAATAGGATGGTGGAGATGCACACCTAATTGAAATCAATGACCATGATTTTGTTGTATAAAATTTACAACAACAATTAATTAATTTAAAAGAAAACAAATGTGTTGAAGAATATTAAAAAAATTTAAATTCAATTAAATCAATTCATATGGAATAATATGGAGTGGAGCCTCCTTCCATATCTAAGATGGACGACCACCATGGGGAGTCTCCATGTGGTCGTCCACTCCTAATAAGGAATGGACTCCACCTCTTTCCTATATTGACGAGATCTCATATCTTATCAATTATTCCACATATGCAACAACTATTATTGCTTAAATTTTCATCAAAATAATTCCAAATTATTTTGTGACAATTTCAATCATGCCATTGACAATTATGAATCATATTCAACCACCCAATATAAAATGTAAATTACATTTACAATTAATTGTACAATGTGAATCTAATTCACATTAACATTTAATTTGTAAATCCTATTTACAGTTAAATCTCTCCATGATATTATACATCATATTTATAATATTTATGATTATTGTGGACAATGATATCCACATTAATCATATATTTGATAATTAAATCTCATTTAATTATCTTACATGACTCTTCTCATGTGTCCAAATAATATGAATCACATTCGCATTATTTATGATGTTAAATCACATTTAATCATCAATTTTCCAATGCTCGGATATATTGTCAACAATATAATTATTTTTGAACTCTTTCAAGAACAATATGCCTTCTCCATGGATACTTGGAGATAAGGACATGATGATTGTACATTCCATGTATAGTGACTTGGATATTGAGTTCTTATCTCATATCCAGATCCGGGTGATCTCTCAAAGATGTTTGATTAAATCAAACCGTAAATATAATCTTCTCATTGCATTCGAATTACATTCAAATCAATATCCAGCATTTGAACTAAGATCAAAGTACTAATCTTCTAAGAGGAGTCATTAAAATCCAAAGTTGTTTCATCACTCTCTCGGAATAGAAGTGTCATTGTTAATATAAATGTTTACGATCACATCACCCTCGAGTATTCCTAATACCAATACATCCTGCATACAGGAAGACCTAGAATAAACCCCAAGTTTTTAGATCAAATTTGAATTATCTTCTTCAGGGCTTTATCATTAAGTTTCTTATTTGATTATTGGGAGTTGGTATCGATCATATGCTTTTCAAAAGCATATATCATACCTACAAATTTTATCATGCTTCCAAAGCAAGACGACCATGCATGGAATTTGGTTGGTCCCAATATCTCATGAGTGAGCGCATGTATTCCAATTCAGTAGTGAACATGTATGATCCCGTTGAGAGATGGTATTACATATATGTCCTTGTATGCATACAAGCTCGTCGGTGTATAGACCTTGATTAAGTCATCAGTCTAATGGTCTGTCTAATGTACATACTTATACATATAGTAATACATCTGTATCCGGTAAGAGGATGCATGCCTATATCGTGACAACATATGACACAGGTCTTAGTTATCTCGATATCGTTAAGTCAACTCTTTAACCTAACTTACCTGACACCTTCGAATCTCTATTCCTATGTAGATGACATGCATCAAGAGGTCAGACATATATCAACCTTTAGAGAAGGATTGCCATCTCATTCTCAGGCTGGAGATCCTTTCTTAACAATTATTTGACGGTGCTTGATGAGTCCTCGATCTAACTCTTTAGATATCACCCAAGTACCAATCTTTATGATTCAACCATTGAATCAACAGTTGTATGATTGTTAATATGGTCATAGTACATAATCCTAATTGTACTGAAGGATCTTATAAGTACATTCATTCATTTAATCTCAGACAAGTAGTGAAATAAATCAATAACTTTTATTGATATATCAAAAGATTACAATAACATTTATCGTAATAATGGTTCGTCTGGGGCTCACACGTCTAACACTTGCTGGTTTAGTCTTCTCCATATGAAATCTTTGAAGTACCTTCTCAATGTACTTCTCTTGGGAAAGCTACTACCTCCTTGCCTTCTGATCACTTGTGATCTTTATGCCTAACATTTGACTCGCATGTCCCAAGTCCTCCATAAAAAAGGACTTACTCATCTCCTTTTTCAAGCAAAAATTTCTTCTGCCATTGCTGCCAAGAATTAACATGTCATCGACATAAAGCAACAAAATGATGAAGTCATCACCTGAGAATTTCTTCATGAAAACACTTTAATATGAAGTAGTCTGGGAGAAGCCATGCTCCCCCATATATGACTCAAACTTCTTGTACCATTGCCTTTTGGCACTTGCTTCAAGTCATATAGGTTTTTCTTTAACCTGCAAATATAGTCTTCCTTGCCTTTGACTGCAAAACCATAAGTTTGCAACATGTTAATTTCCTCCTCAAGGTAACCATGGAGGAAAGCTGTCTTCACATCCATCTGTTCAACCTCTAAATCAAGGCTACCTTCCAATCTAAGAACCACTAAGATAGGAGACATCTTCACAACAGGAGAAAAGATCTCCTCAAAGTCAACTCCCTTGCTTTGATTGAAACTTTCATGACCAACCTAACTTTGTTCTTTAGGTTTATGGAGCATTCATCATGTTTTACTCTATAAATCCACTTGTTTCTCAATGCCTATTGCCTTTGGGTAACTTGACAAGCTCAAAGGCATGGTTGTCATAAATGGACTCCTTCTCATCCCTCATGGCTTCCACACATTTCTCCTTTGTTCACAACTTGCAAGACTTCTTCGTAGCATTCAGGCTCATCGTTATCTATCAACAAAATATATTCTCGTATAGAATATCTAGTGGAGGGTCGCCTCTCCCTCACGAGTCTCTGTTGTGAGAGAGCATCAGAAGAACAAGATCTCTCAACAATTGTCCATTATCATCAACATTTGCATCTGCATCATTAGGAGTGGAGACCTCTAGCACACCCTCCTCATCTCCTGCATCTGTTACCTACTCACAAGCATTATCTGGCACCACACGTGAAGCCCTCTGCAAAGGGACTGGTTCCACATCATCTAGTTCATAGCTGCTCGAATGAGAGTCCTTAGCAGCTTTCTGGATGTCCTCAATAAGTTTGATCTTCAAAGAAGATCACATTCCTACTTCTCACTAGGTCCTTCTCAACTGGATCACACAACATGTAGCCAAGCTCATCTTGACAATATCCTAAGAAGATGCATTACTTCGTCTTTGCTTCCAACTTGGACCTCCTTGGGAACATGCATAAATGCGCGGCATCCAAAGACCTAAAAATAGTTGTATGAAACATCCTTTCCATGCCAGGACCTATTAGGAACATCACCATCCAAGGGTACATGTGGAGAGAGATAATAGCATTATTAGAGTATGTGTCATTTATCATGTAAGATGGGTAAATGGATCCTTCCAAGATCCATTTACCACATCCAGGATTTTAATCCGACATCTATCGGTGGTGGGACTTGGAGTGTCTGTGGAGGCTATATAAGAAGCTTCAGACCTCCTGGATCCAGTGAGAAAGTGCAATGCATAAATCAACCCTTTGAGGCGTTCTCCCGTGGTTTCATCCCACTCTTTAGGGAGTAGGGTTCCACGTAAAAATCCCATGTTCTTAAAGTTTTATTTATCTCTGATCAAGCTTCCATATTATATTTTCCAGCATGATATCAGAGCGGATTCGATTCTCAAGGATTTGTTCTTAAGATTTATTTTATGTTCTTGGTCGAGATTCGGTTGTCAGTTGTTCTTGAAGAGTTTTTATCCATTGTTCATGATATGTTCAAAGTTTGGATCTAGGGTTTTTTAAACCCTAAACGGTTACGAAGATACTAAAGATTATTATACGCTTATGTGCAAAGTCTAATCCGCAATATTTTAGGGTTTCTGATGGAACACTAACCTTCCTGGTTCAATTCGCTTCAACAGTGAACTTGCACGACTCCATATCAAGGCACATCTTCATCACAAGTCGTAGCCTTGCTTCAGTTTCGGCCCCAGGAGGAAGTTCCATCGACCTCCAGTTCCATATCTATCTCCTGGCGGTGCAGATCCATGCGGTCGCTCAACATCCAAGAGGCAACAGTTCCACGGCCTCTAGCCGTAAGCCACCCAGGCAGTGCAACACACAAGCACAACCTTGATCATCTTCCAGGCAGCGAGGCGGCAATGTGCGCCTCCAGCCGCATCTGCCTGGACAAGGCGGAGCTCCTACTCCCGACTCCTCCTCTCATCCGTCCAGCGTGAGCAGTTTAAGTCCACACCTCCGCAGCGCAAAGCAGATGCGCCTTATCGATCTAGGAGGAAAGCCCCAAGGCTCCAGGCAACAAGATCTAAGGTTCCATGACAGGCGGAACCTCATTGTAGACCGTCACCGTGCGAGATGTAGAGGCAACAAAGCCCTTCCGCACTCTGCGTGCAGTCGTCCCTTTGGCACCTCTTTCCATCGCCATGCTTGGTGCAGAGACCAGACTCCCCCTTGGCGACATTGAGCAATCTCCTTTATGCGATCCAGGCGGCGCACCCGATCAATGCTCCACGCGAACCTTCTCCCCCTTCAATAGACTCCAGGCTGCATCTCCTTCAGCGACCCTTCTCTAGGCAGCCGCCCTTCGCGCCTTACTTCAGGCGCTGCTCTAGGTGGCAACCTAGCCGTGTGACTTCTCCCTAGGCAGAGGCTTCCCACTCCGCACGAGCCCACCTCCCTTAGCTCTAGGAACTCCAGCATCGCCTCCCTTGTACGTGACTCCCCAAGCCAGGGCCTCCAGCGATGGCTCCTGCAACGGTGCATCTCCGGCAGCAATCGAAGGAGAAGGCCCCCTCCCACCAACGACGGTGCTCGAACCTTTTCAAATGCATTCTCTTTTTGTGTTTTGGGTTCCGACGAAGGGAACCCTAAATAGCAATCGTGCCTTTTTTCCCCTTTAAAATTTTGTAGAAGACAAAGTGGCGCTATGGGCTACGGTTAAAAAAAGGGGGCGCTGCTTTGGTTGGCCCATTGTGCCGAGAACATAAAAGAGAGAGAGAGAGAGAAAAGAGAAGCCAGAAAAATGTTCGGCCCAAGTGAAAAAAAGGATTTTTTTGAGAGCCCATATATATATATGGGGGGTCGTTTGCATAGAAAATATGTATGCTGGAAGAGGATCGTACAAAAAAATCCGTGCGAGAAAAAAATTGATTCAAAAAAAGAGAAAGAAAGAAAAGTCGAGAAAAAAAATGAATTGAATGACTCATTGCAAAAAAATGGAGATGGCTATAAAAGGGGTCGGGGGAAATAGCCGCGGAAAAAAAATCATTTGAGATTGTTTTATTTTCCCTATTTTCTTGTCTTCTCCCAACTTGGTCGACGTCATTGTGTTCCGACAAGTATGGGAGAAAGGGGGAGTATGGTGTAGAGTTCTACAGGCTACATATTCATATTCCTCAGATGCCAGATTTTCAGACTCTACAGATATTCAGACTCGATGCTCAGATTCCGAGTCCTCAGTCAGATGTGCACATCTTTGGCATCATTTGTTGTGGTCCCAATCTTTTATTTTGGTCATAGTTTTCATGTGTTCCATAGGGACTCCAGAGTAGAGATCCCATTAATTATGCCATGTGGGATTGGGTTTTCATGTGGTTTCATAGGGACTCCAGAGTATAGATCCCATTCTCTGAGCTAGTATGGAAAAGACCCAATTCTCCGACGAGGAGAGTTTTCAGACTTCATTCTCCAGTGACAGTGGAATCCGACGAGGGTGTCTCCACAACTTTTCAATTTGTCCCTTTCAGAGATGGAACAGTTGTCCACATTATTGTGGCAGACTAAAGTTCTCTAAGTATAGACTCGTTTTCAGTTGCAGTAACTCTGACAGGCATAATATAGAGCACATGCTCTCCAACGAGGAGATTCAGTTTGACTCACACTCCAGCCCGTTTGTTCCTCCTTACATGCACATCATGAGAAGCAACATCCTCGATAGTAACCGACAATTATGCACGTTGAGTTGATATTGTCTGCAGTATCTTATATTGTGAGTTTGAGAGATTTTTTTCTGTTTGTCCAAGCTGAGCATTGCATGCTCCAGCTTGAGCGGGAGTGTTAGAGTATGTGTCATTTATCACATAAGATGGGTAAATGGATCCTTCCAAGATCCATTTATCACATCTAGGAGTTTAGTCCCACATCTACCAATGGTGGGACTTGGAGAGTCTGTAGAGGCTATATAAGAAGCCTCAGACCTCCTGTATACAGTGAGAAAGTGCAATGCATAGATCAACCATTTGAGGCATTCTCTCGTGGTTTCATCCTGCTCCGTAGAGAGTAGGGTTCCACGTAAAAATCCTGTATTCTCCAAGTTTTATTTCTTTATCTTTGATCAAGCTTCCACATTATATTTTCTAACAAGCATGAATTGTAGTATAAAGTACTTCACACAAAAAAGAATTAGGTAAGTTAGCCTTAGAGAGGAGACATCTAACTCGCTCCGTCAAGGTCTGGTTCATTCTCTCTGCAATGCCATTCAACGACGACGTCTTGGTAGAGTCTTCTCGTGCCTAATGCCATGGCACTTGCAATACTCACCAAATGGTCAAACGCACTCACCACCATTGTCACTTCTGATGCACTTTAATTTCTTCTTTCCATTTTATTGTTGCATAAGCACATGAAAGTCCTTGAAAACACCAAGGACTTGGTCCTTCCTCTTCAAGACATAGACCCAAACTTTCTTCGAAAAATCATCAACACCACCTAGAGAACTTACTTTCAAAGGCCTGCGAACATCGGTGTGAACAAGATCCAATGCCTGCATCTTCCTATAAGGTGGTTGGCTCTTGAAGGAGACTCTCGCATGCTTCTCTGCTAAGCAATGTATGCATCTCTCCAGCTTCTCTTCTTTACTTCTATCAGTAGGTTCTTTCTCATCAAGTACTGCAACCCCTTCTCACTCATGTGGACTAATCTTCGATGTCACAACTTAGTGAAACCAATATCTCGAGTCACATGCAACACATCATGGGAAACAGATGCATTCATGATGTAAAGATTGTTGCTACACTTCTTGCTACAAGCAACAACCAAGGATTCCCTGGTAAGATTCCATTGACCACTACCAAAGATGTTCTGGTATCCCTCATCACCATGTTTCCCAGCAGAAATAAGATTCGAGTGCATATCGGGTGCATGCCTCACGTCTTTGAGTGTCAACAACACTCCACTGGCATTCTTCAATGCAATATTACCAATGCCAACAACAAGGGACAAATAACCATTCCACATCTTCAATGTGACAAAATCACCAGCTGTAAATGAAGATAAGACATGTCTTTGAGATGTAACATACAAAGCAGAATCACTATCAACAAGCCAAGAAGTACCATCATGGGCGACGTTCACCATCTCCTCATCATAGACAATGAGGAGCTCATGCTGGGCGGCTGAAGCAACATAGTCATTCTTCTTTTTCTCATTCTTGTCGCCTCCATTTCTATTGTCTTTCTTGAGCTGAAAGCGGTACTTTTGTATGCGCAATTTCTTCTTGTAATAGTAGCACTCTATATCCTTGTACTTGGACTTTGATTTGCTTCTGCTACTATCCCTGCCTTTGTCATTCTTGAACCTACTCCTCCCCATGTTCTCTGTAATAAGAACCTCTGAATCTGAAGAGCTTCCTTGGGATTTTCTTTGCATCTCTTCATTGCGAATGCTAGATTTGACAATCTCCAAAGAAATAATCCCGTTAACTGCAGAGTTAGTAAGACTCTAAAAATCTCCTAAGAGTCAGGTAGAGTGGCAGGTAACAATAGTTCCGATTAGAGTTATTGTATTTTTTATTTTTTATTTTGAGTCATGTAACCCTTCATGGTCATATATGTATTTCCCCTTTTTTGCTATTTCAGGTTTCTCTCTCTATATAAGAAACCCCAAACTCATGGAATAAACACAACGATTCATTCTCTTCTCCACATGGTATCAGAGCAACAGTCTTAGACCGTGGTTATGACCTAAACACCCTGTCGCTACCTTCGAGCCCTCTCCTTCCTCAACTGCACCTGTGGGACCCCTCTGTTCCTCATCCAGGGCTCCGTGTGAGGCCCATTCTCATCTCTAGGGCTCTGCCAGCAACCCTAGCACCGCCAGCAATGCTGCTTATGTTGTTATCCAGCTACCTGCATTGCCTCCTACTGCCTCAATGCCTCTTCCAACGCCGTGTTGTCCACCGTGGCTCCTTTCCATGACTCAAACGACTTCTGCCTCGCTTTCAGGTCAGCGTGACTTCAACATCACGAGGGCCCTCACGAACCCCATGATCTATTCATTTATCACACGTCAGACCTTTTGCGCATATGCGCATGAGTTTTAGGGCACTTTTCCACCCTTATATGCTTACTTGATCAACAATAAGACTTCTTTGATCTCTCTATCTGACCACGATGACATTTACTCCTACCAAGACATAGCCCTTGTCCACTACGACATCCTTTATGGGACAAGGCATTACTATCAAACATAAGGACACCGAAAATATGTTCTATGTCCTCTTTCTTTCAAGGTGTTCATTGGTGGTTAACGAAAAAATATATATAATGACTAAAGATCCTCCAGATGAGAAGAATAAAGACTATGACAACTGGCTCACAGACAACTAACATGTTATTAGCAGGATGCCCAACATCGTTGAGGCACATATTTCCTCGAACTTCTTTCCAATGATACAACCAAGGAGATGTGGGAGAATCTTGAGTAAATATACTCCCAGAAGACGACGAAGTCATGTCTTGCTGACATCTACATGCGGATTTGGTTTGCATCTCAGGGCGATTCTACCCAAGTTGAGTACTACATGCATCTCACTAGCTTGTACCAGGAGCTTGCGTTCATTTAACCCTAATATTGTACCAAACAAGTATATGATCGTTCAGACTAGCAGGTCTATCGCTTTATTAACGACCTGCATCCTAGATAACGGGAAACGAAGGAGCAATTTCTGATATCCGACACACTATCAACATTGAATATCATCTTTGGACGTTTCGAAGAACTTGAGACATTCACTGCATGGCCTTCTACTTTACCTCTTGTGGAGACTCTGCTCACGTTGCATCATCTGGGAGAGGAGGATGACATAGCTTTCGAGGATGCCGTTGACGTGACCGATCGTGACCGTGGATAAGATTTTGGCCATGAATGTGACCTGGGCCGTGGCTGTGGACGAGATCCTATTGCTCCTCAGTACCCACAATGCTCTCACTATAATCTTTGGAACCACCCGTCCAAACGATACTGGTAGAAGTTTGGCGTACCTCCTTATATAGCCAATTGCCTATAAAGATGCTTATGATGTTGAAGAGGCATCTCCTGCTACAAACCCTAGTGGAAAGATGGTAAATTACAATGATGCAGATTATTCCCGCTTGATGCGGATTCTCCATACTCTTGAGCCCACCTTTTCTTCTTCCAGCGAGACTACGACTGCTACCTTGGTAACCCCTTCAGATATAGTAGCCAACTCTACGACCCCTAGCGCTCCCACTTGGATCATTAACTATGGAGCCTATACTCATCTAACTAAAGAAGGTAGTCTACTAACCTTCTCCAAACCCTCTTCCTCGGTGAGGTCGCTTCGAGTCGTCAATAGGACTCACTTGCTTGTTACTATTGTCAGAACTATGAGTTCTCCAAGCTCCAACCGTCTGGGGTTCAATGTGCTCATGATTTCTCTCTCAACTTATTATCTGTTTATAAGCTTTGCGTTAAGCTTAGTTATCGTGTGATATATGATGAATTCTGTTGCTATTTTCAGGTATTTTATTGTCTTTGCGGATGAATATAGTATAGCCTTTCGGGTTTACCTAATAAAGGAATGTTCATAGACTAATAAAATTGTCAGAAATTTCTTTCAATAAGTCAAAACTTCTTTCTCTACCCGTGTTCAAATTATTCGAATTGACAATACCCTTGAGTTCACCCAACGAGACTTGACGTCTTTCTTTGCCTCGCAGGGGACTGTTCATCAAACATCATGTCCATATATCTCTCAGCAAAATGGGGTAGTGGAAAGGAAACTCAGACTTTACTTAATACTGTTAGGTCTCTCCTTATTCATATGAATGTTCCCTGTACTAGTAGGGGGATGCCATCCTTACTGTCGTCCGTCTCATCAACGTGGTTCCATTTTCTATCCTAAAGGGGTGCACCCCTTTCTCTTTACTATACCCCATTGAGTCTCCTTTTCCTTTACCTCTGCGAAATTTGGGTGTATTGTATTTGTTCACAACTTTCATGCAACTGATAAATTGTCACCTTGGGCTATCAAGTGAGTCTTTCTTGGGTACTCTCATACTCAAAAGGCTATTGGTGCTATGATCTTGTTGGATATCGGTACTATAAATATGTGGATGTCACTTTCTTTGAGCATACTAGCTTTACACAGATTGTGGTTGACATCCCTTTGGATCTTCAACCTCCACTACTCGTCTATACTTGCAAGCACACCACTGCACCTGCTTCTGTTCTTTTGCATGTCCCTTTTTTGCAGGATGATATGCCCTCCTCAATTTCTAACACCAATGTTACCCCATATGTACCTGAGGAACTTCCGATAGCTCTCCACAAGCAAAAGAAACAATGTACTTTTCACCCTATATCACTATCTACTTCTACTGATGGTTTATCTAGCTATGACAAGAAGTTTGAAGATGCACTGAATGCCATTATTGTTCCCAGAGATCATCATAGTGCAATGTAAGACCAGGGCTGGCGACGTGCCATGGATGAGGAGATGGATGCCCTTACCTCTCGGGGCACGTGGGATCTTATGTCTTCCCCCCGAGAGTTAGATATGTAGCTTGCAGATGGGTCTTCATGATTAAACAACCCCCCGAAGGGTCAACCGACAGATTGAAAGTTGGATTAGTTGCAAAAATGCTTCACACAAACCTATGGGGTTGATTATTTTGGGACATTCTCTACGGTTGCCAGTAGGGAATTCATGCACACCATTCTTTCGGTTGCTGCTAATAAAACCTGACCTATTTTTCAACCTGATATAAAGAATGCATTTCTATATAGTGACATTGAAGAGGAGGTATATATGATGCAACCACCGGGTTATGCAGTCGAGGAGTAGTGTGTACACCAACTACGTAAGGCCATATATGGCTTGAAGCAGAGTCCTCAGGCATGGTTTGACAAACTTACCAATGAGATTCAACACTCTTGGCTTTCAGAGGATGACATCAGACTAAAAATCTTTTGTCTTCATCATATGATGGTCTATTGTCATTGTTATACTTGTTGTTTATGTTAATGATATGTTTATCGATGAAGACGATAAATGTGGCATTTTAGAGATCAAGGCCTTTCTCTAGAAGTTCTTTGTCACAAAGAATCTTGGCCAACTTCGGTACCTTCTTGGCATTAAGGTGACACGCACTACAGAAGGACTCCATCTCTCCCAGAGGAAGTATTGCCTTGACATTCTTATTGAGGCTGGACCACTTGGATGCAAACCATCTGGCATACCTACAAAATCCACATCTGTTGATCCTACATTTGAGGATACTGTATGGTATAAAAGCTTAGTGGGTAAACTTCTCTATCTCACTGTTATTAGTCCAGATATATCATATGCTGTGAGAAGAGCCAACCAACACATGGAGAGACCTCTTAATAGTCATTTGCAGGATGTTCTTCCTATCCTTCTCTACTTGAAAGAATCTTCTGGGTGTGGACTCTTCTATAGGTTCAATGATTACACTGATATCTCTGCATATACAAATGCTAACTATGCCAGATCGCCTGAGGACTGTCGATCCACTATAGGCTACACCATACTCATTGGGGGCAACCTAGTTACTTGACGAAGCAAGAAACATATAATATTCTCTAGATCGAGTACAAAAACAGAATACATGGCAATGATCCAGGCCACCTGTGAGATCACATGGCTTGTCTCCTTTCTACAAGAACTTGGACTTTCAGTTTCTACTCCCATACCTTTATACCGTGACAACAAGTCTGCCACTTATATCTCCACCAATCGTGTTTTCCATGAGTGGACCAAACACATTGAGGTTGACTGGCACTTCATTCGTGATGCAACACGAGGAGGTAATATCATCACTCCACACATCTTCACTGAACTTCAGCTTGCAAACATCTTTAAGAAGGCACTACCGCAGAAGTGCCTCTTATGTTTTATTTCCAAGTTGGGCATAATCGACATATATGCTCTAACTTAAGGGGGAGTGTTAGATTTATTGTATTTTCTTTTAATCGAGTCATGTAACCCTTTGGGGTAACATATGCATTTTCCCATTTTTCGCTCTCCGGGGTTTATCTCTATATAAGAAGCCCTAGACTCATGGAATAAATACAAGGATTCCTTCTCTTCTCTACAGTCCCAACACCTCGTCTTCAAATTTAATGCACATGCTCATCAACTGACTTGTAATGCCCTGGAAATTATTCATAAAATCTAGCATGGAGGTGCCCTCCTTGAACCTCAAGTTCCTCAATCTCTTGAGAATAAATGATTTGTTACTTTTTGTCTTAGAGGCGTAAAGATTTTCCAACTTCAACCATAGGTTCTAGCATGACTTTCATCTTGGATGTGGTTGTTGACATTTTCATCAACAAACTGTCTGATGAAATCACAAACTTGCTTGTATTCAAATTCCCATTCCTCATTCATTTTGGTTTCAGGCTTTTGGGGGTGAACACCAGAAGGTGCATAGCCTTCACATATAGAAGATACTTTATTTTGTTCTTCCATAAATTGTAATTAGTCTCATTAAGACTAATCATCTAGCTCGAACCAAACTCCAACTTGTAACCTACAATCGAACAAGCTCTGATACCACTTTGTTGGGAACAAGCACTCCCACAAATGATGCAAAAGCATATCGAACGAGCAACTTGAGGAATCAACAAAATCAAAGCAAATGGCACAAGAATCACATGCAATCAAGCACACAATACAATCACAAGCACAACCAAAAAGTGCGCAAGGGATTTTAACGTAGAAACCTCCAAAATGAGAGGGGAGAAAAATCACGAGGCCTACTCGACCCAATCAAACTTCTCCACTAGATATGGTGAACAAAGTGTTCTCCCTGGAGGCTATACAAAGCCAAAATCTTCTCCAAGAGGTGTATCAACAAAGAAGAACACCGACACAAATGAAAGAGGTATAAGATGGAAAAATATCACCCAAAGATGGCCTTAACTAAGCTCATAGTAGATCCTATTTGGCGCCTCCACGGAAAGATCTCTAGTGGCAATATGCGCCTCGATCCAATGGAGAACAGAGGAGAGGAAAATGGGAATGCTTGCAGCCCTAATCCCCTCCAACATACAGCAGTAGTAACAAAAAATAGGGCACAAAATGGGTTGAATATGTCTACTCTCTGTCCACCAGAACAAAAAAGACGGCTGGGAAAACTGCACCAATGCCCAAAGGGGCATTTTGCTCAGGTGATATCATAAATTGGCAGGAAAATATGTGCACAGTTCAACATATATTAGGTTACATAAGCATCTCTCGTTATTAAAAATATTCTATATTCAGAGAGGCTTTTGAAAAAAGCCTCTCTCATCTTCCATTCTCTCTTCTCGGCTTTCTGTCTTTTGGTCTTAGTTGCCAATTACTACTTCCATTTCCCTGGTTCCTAGCCCGATAGCTTCCTTCTAGGGTTCCAGAGATCATTCCTATTGATTGAGTGAGCTTCTTACCCACTACCTTTCGAGAAGACCTAGACTAGAAGACTCTTCCTTTCAATTTTAAATAACAATCAAACCTATAAGCTTCGTGTTGGCATCATCGGCCTCATCCTTTGTCAGAGCAAATATCCTATAAAGCTATTAAAGTGGTTGTCTAGTTTGTCAAGTCCTACTTCAAAAGTTATAACTAATTACGAACAAAAATCACCACACTGCGTATTTCACTGTTTTCCCATCCTATATAATCTGACTTCCATGTTGTTGAACAGTGACTAAAATGAATAGTTAAGACGGTGAACCAACACAACACAGAACTAAACCAAGATTCCAAACCAAAACGAGGAAATGAGAATAATCATAAAATGTTTCCATCTGAAACATAGCAAGCTTGTAGGGTTTCCCCTTTCTAAATTTGGACCATTTTCCCATATTTTCTTGAGGAAACACTAGCCAGGTAATCCATATTTTCTCGATGAAACACTTACCATGGAAGAACTAGGTATCCTGCCTGCTAGAATTAATTTGACTGTTCTAGTTATAACTTGAAAAGGAAGCTAGCTTACCCAGTTTTGCTCTTGTGCATATAAGAATCACTGAGCTTTTCTTTATTATCAGCAGCATTTGATGAGTGGACTGCAGATCCTAGGCATACTGCGATAAGGAAGCATCCAACTCCAGGGAAAAGAATTTCAGCACGGTTAATGCGATTATCGAGAAAGTAATTCATTGTTGTCCCTGTTATTAAAGCAACAATTATGTGCGTGGAGATGAGATAATGAGAGGCAAAAGAAAAAGTTTCTTTTGCACTTAAAACAAATAAAAATTATAGGATTGTGTCTCGTTTGCTATCTCTTTCATATTTTGAGTACTTGATGAATACCCATTATATTACCTTTATTCCTTTATTTTGTATTTAAATCTCTAGAAAACACATGTAAATACATCTAACTTATACAAATTAACATTCATATATTAACATGTAAATACTGTATAAATACTTGTATTTAAAATCAAAATAAAAGAATAAAGAAAAGGAAAGGAAAATAAATGAAGTATAGAAGATACTGAATGACCCTAAACCCCCAAAATACCGAGTCAATATTGACTTGGTCGACAAGGAATAAAGTATGGGGAGATAAGGGTCAGAACCGTATATAAAAACCCTATTTTTTATTCTCCAAAATACCCATTTTTACTTGATTTTATTCTTCATTTTATGCACCTCAAATAATAAAATGATCTACATGAAACTTGTAAAATACATAGCGAATTATAAAAAAAATTGTATATGAAAATAATGCACTATGCAACTGGGACGCATAGACGAAAAAGCCGCAAACCGAACTTCACATATCAATATCTTCTCCATACAAGCTCAAATTCATCAAACTCACCTCCATTGTATGTAAAATTAAATTATCTATCTAATGAATATTTCATTAAAAATAGAGTTAAGATACAAAGGTCGACTTTTTGGGGTCTCATTGTACTATATACTTGTATATTTTATTCATATAATTCATTCTTTATATTTTTACTTTTCTTATATTTTTAAATACTTGCGAGTATTACTTAAAACCTTTTATAAATATAGACATAAAATAAAACTAGTAAAAATATATAAAATAAATAATAAAATAAAATATAGAGGTATACTATACCTATAATGTACATACACATATTTATTTATATAAATTAAATCATAAAAACAAAATATGTAAATAAGTATCTAAATATATTATAAATATATAAAATATGTAATTATAACAATAAGTAATAAAAAGACAAAATAAAAATAAAACACTTAAAATATTGGTATTTATAGCTATGAATATACGTGTAAAAATTAGCACCTAATAAATAAGGTAAAAAATATAAATAAAAATACCCATAAACATAAAATAAGAAACATTTTTCATGTATTGACTTTTAATTAACAAAATCATTTATTATTTTTAACCGAATTAATAAGATAATTAATCCATTTTTTGTCCTGCAATGGATTATACGTGGACCAGTGGGGTGCGAGTAAGAGTTGATCTCGGTCAATTGTACTATCTTCATAGGTCTACGTCTGTCAGATTGACCAACCCCCTTCCTTTGCCAATTTTTTGGCATTGACACACTGCTTGATTCACCTACTTTCTTCATGAAACATCTCCCTCTACCATCCCTCTATCGCACCCTACCGTTGATATCACTGTTCGATCATCGATCCACGCATAAACCTTAGGTTAATTTCCCCCTGAATACAACTCCTCTTCCTCCCCCATTTTGATTTTGGGTCCCATTTTAATCCCCAAAACCCTTGGATTCCACTACCGGAGTTGGCCCTTTGTGACAGGAAGCGTGCGCTCTTGAATTCACAGCGGGGAGAGGGGAGGAGGATGGTGATCCACCATCGCGGGATCCATGCTCCAGGCGATCCTGCTCATTGGCTTCACGACCAAGTGTGAGCTGTTTTACGTGCTTTCTATGTAGATTTTTTTCTCGCATTTCATTTCCACAATTCTATTTCATGTTTTCACTGCAATTTCTACCGTAAATATTTAGATTTAAGTACGTCAGAGCACTAGGCTCTGGCCACTATCCGTCCTTGTAACGACTGTGCCCGACCTCCGCCACCACCTCATCTTCTTGTCATACCATTTCTCCACCTGCAACCCACTTCCATTCACCCAGATCTACTCCAGATCAGGAGATCGAGGTCTCCTCCTCCATCTTCGCCTAGACCTCTCCGCTCTGCCTTGTCCTTCACCATATCCACCCAATAAAAGGGCAAAATCCTTCATCCTTGTTCCCCCGACCTCTTAGGTGAAGGTATATGCTGAAAGGAGCCCCCATGGGGCTTGATTTGGTCAAGCAAGAGGACTTCTAGGTGCCTGAACTGTCCCCAGCTTCCAAGCCCCCATCGATGGGGTTTGGATCTATTTGAGCACACCATGAGCTACAAAACACCAACAGTAACCCACTGAGCATCTTAGCAGCAAAAAAGGAGGCCGGAGGCACGGGCTATTGAAGATCGAAGGAGCAACACACTGTTGTTCTTCTGAGTTCATCCAGCCACCTCCTCCGTAGCCGTCAGATCAGGAAAGCAGCTCCAGGTCTTCAGGAGTCGTTGGATCTCAGCTGCCATCAACCGTCAGATCCCTTCAGGATCTAATCTCAGCTTTTGATCCACGATGGGGTATAGCGCCATCTAGGCTGTCGAAAGCGTTTAAGTGGAAAGATCCAAGCCATCGATCGACGCACTTGTGGAGGGTGAATGTCACTGAGACCCTCCACTTTTTGTAATTTCTATTTAGTCATGTAAGTATTAATTGTAGTGATAATTAATGTAAAAATTGCACTAAGGACCTCAAGCTTTCCTCTATTTACATTTTAGTCCCTGTCCACATCAACTCACGTAGTCCCCTACGTGAGGTGCCTTTGTACAATTTATAGATATGCCCCTGTAATTTCTGAACCAGTTATTAAAAACATTTTAGGTTTCTAAATATTGCAAACGGTTCCTTGTAAATTATGACAATTATTGTTTTGTATATTTGTCTTTATAAATAATTTTATTCCTCCAAAAAATTTGGGAAAATTTATTTAATGCCGGACATATTGCTTGTTGACATATTTTTGCATGCTTATTTTTATTAAATTTTCTATTTGATAAAAATACAAAAACATTTATTTTTGTTCTATCTAATTATTAAAACCAATAGAAATTAGAAGAACACCTCCAAAAATTCCCCCTAAAATATATTACCTATATTCTTATCTTGTCTAACATATATCCAGACATCACTAAAAATTGCAAAATATAAAACCTAAAATTATAAAACCCTAGAAATCTTATAAAAATTAGCAAAGATTATTGAAAAGTTCAAAAATATATTTCCTATTTGTGAATTTTCTATATATTATATAGTATATATTAAAAATAGTTTTAGGTTAATTTTGAACTTGTATATATTTATTTAACCTAAAACTATTTAGGATATTTAATCTGTACGTTGTTTGGAACATTTTATTACTTTAAAAATATATAACAATTAGCAAAAATTCTTTAAAAATTACCAAAAATAGAGAAAAATTAAAAAACAAAAAAACATTCTATTTTCTGTGTTGTGACTATATTTATGTACAATGAAAAATATAATACCTAATACATACTTTATACCCTATATATTACTTATACTATCTATAAGTGGAAAATGGGGTTGCCCTCACCCCCATATTCCGACGGATTTTTTTTGTAAAATATCACCATGTATTTTCATTACTATATCTCTCTAATATGTCATTCCAATTTCGCCAGAAACATAAACCCTTATGCCCTCAATCTAGAACATGCAATTTAACGGTCTTATGCTATAATTGACCTATTCTAGATAGAAGGCATAAGAGTCTCTGTTTCTGATGAAATTGGAATGACATATTAGAGGGATACCATGATGAAAATACATGGGGGTATTTTCTAAATGTTAGAGAATGTAATAGGCGGGTAATTGGATCTCACCAAGATCCAATTACCCTACTCATGTTTAGTCCCACATAGATGAGCGGTGGGACTCTGGACTGTCTGAGAGGCAATATAAGGAGCCCCTCACCCCCTGTACTCATTGAGAATGCAATAGACACATGGCCCTTTGAGGCCTTCTCCCGTGGTTTCATCGCGCTCCTTAAGGAGTAGGGTTACACGTAAATCTTTGTGTCAATCTTTATCTTTATATATGTTTATGCTCTATTTATCGATTACACTTCCGCTTCTCGATTTCAACATGGTATCAGAGCGGGTTCACTCACGCCTGGGATGGGGATGCGCCGCCTCACGCCTGGGAGATTAGGGCGCGCCGCCTACGCACGATGGAAGGAGGGAACCATGGGAGTGCCTTGACCCTAGAGGAGTAGCACCCGGATTTGCCAGAGAGATGGATCTGCTGCGAAGCCGGGATAATCGCAGCGTAGAGAAGATCTTGCCCATATTTAGGGCTTCAACATTGAAACCCTAGAACTTATAACAAATCCGAGGGAAAAAATCAAATCTCGAACATAGTAATGAAAACGAAATCCTCGAGAAACGAACTCGCTCTGATACCATATTGAAATCAAAAAGCGGAAGTGTAATTGATAAATAGAGCATAAACATAAATAAAGATAAAGATTGACACAAAGATTTACGTGGAACCCTACTCCCTGAGGAGCGGGAGGAAACCACGGGAGAAGGCCTCAAAGGGCCATATGTGTCTATTGCATTTCTCAATGAGTACAGGGGGTGAAGGGCTCCTTATATAGCCTCTCAGACAGTCCGAAGTCCGACCACTCATCCTATGTGGGACTAAACATGATTGGGGTCCACCTATTACATTCTCTAACACTAAAATAACAAAAAAAATTGCCGAAATATGGCATGGGGCAACCACATTAAACCATATCTATAATATCATTATTATTATTATATATAATTATATATTTTATTATAAAAAAGAAATTGAAAAATTGTAAACTTAAAAAAGAAATAAAAATTTAAATTATAAAAAATATAAAATAATTAAAATCCACAAAATTAAATATAATAAAAAACCACATAAAAATGAGAAAAAGGCTAAAAGTATAAAATATTATTATTAATTAGCAATAATTACTAATAATTAATCTACCTGCCAATTTGCTCCCCAAAGTTCGGCTCTCTATTACTGCTTGTCTAATATACACATTTTGTAGGTCAACCCTCCCTCTCCCAGGTCCGACACGGGTCGAGCTTCGCCGGACCTCGTTTCTCCAATTTCTCTAGCCTGGGTCCGAGCTCCCGTTTGCTTCGTTTCTTGTGCCCGATTGATGCTCTAGAATCCATGACCTTTAGGGATCCCTACGTTGTATCGGATCTCCCTCGGATTGCGTGATTTCTCCCGATCCTTCTAAATGTATGAGGTTCCCTATAAATTCTTTCTTCCGCCACCACCAAGCCCCAACTCGCTCCTCGCCGCTTCTTAATCCACCGGAAACCCTTAGGGCAGTGACAAGGTTCTGAGGATCCCTTTGGTGATCGATTTGGTGGCGCTTTGAGCCGAAGCTAACTTTGTGGCCGGACCCCTCCACCACGACCAGCCTCTTCCAGCTTCCACAGTGGAATCGAGGCCACGACCTCGCCGACCACCTTGCAGACATCCGCCTTCCATTGTGGAATCTTCAGGTAGACTGCTATCCCTTCCCATTTCGCTCGTTCTTCCATTCATTTCATCTTCGCTGCCGTCCACTCCCTCTCCTCCGATCACCAGGTCTGAGGCTTATCTCGACCATCTACCCCCATTGATCGACACGCCAAATCACCCTCCATTTTCCCTCGCGACCTGATCATTATAAATCTTGCTCATTAGAGTGAGATTAGGCCTGGACCTCCCTCGTCCATGTACGCCGGAGGTCGATTCCATCTCCCCAACGCTTCTTTCCTTGTTTCAGCCAAATAATCCGAGCCGAGGTGTCACCCTCGAGCTGTGATTGCCCCCACAGGTACATGTGCGTGTGTGGAACTCGAATTAAGCCCCAACAGAAATGGCAGAGTACCTCGAGGTGACCCATATCCCAGATCTCTATAGAGCACTCCGATCACCCATCTGAGATCTCTACCCGATGCGGTTTCTCTACAACAACGTGCTGGATCCTTTGGTCAATTGATCGAGGCACTCTAGCTCCATACATTTGCGATTGAACCAACCCCGACGAGAGCTTCTTCGTGTTTTTCCAGCATGTATCCTACCTGTCGGATGGAGGAGCCCTGCTTCCAGATTTGATCGTGTCCGCACGTTCATGTTGTTTTCAGATACGTCAGATCTTTTCCCAGGTACATCTGACACGCACGTACAACCCCTTTTCAGAGCCGTCAGATTCAGATAACGGTCCATCAGGACTATACATCAGAACCACCATACACCCCATACGTGTCTGCAAGGGTATATTGCACTTTTTATCTTGTCATTTTCTTTATTTCGTTTTAATACAATAAATGCAATAATTAGTTAAGAACATTTGCAGATAAGACCTCGTGTTTTCTTTATTTCCATTTTAGTACAGCCGAACCGCACTCATGTGCATGTTCACATGTTTTCTTTGGGATATTTGCATATCTGAACCTGAGCGTTTAGCATTTATACCCCTTTGAGTTTTTGGCATATTTGCATATCATTACGTGTGTGTCCACACATCCATCTTAGCATTTTCATTTCTGCTACAACCATTCTCTGCACATGTCCATGGTTCACAGGCCAACATTCAGATCCATAGAGCACAGCAGGTCTCACGGCTGCTTGTAAAACTTTCCTTTAATTTTTAAAGGAATTTTCTTATCACAGAGAACAACAGAGGCTCCTCTCCACTTTAGCCAGCCTGTATTTATTCTATTAGTAACATCTCTATCAATTTCCCCATCCTGTTGCAAAATAGATCCCAGATATCTAAAAGAATCTCTCTTCTGAATGTTATTATCACCAATCTTCACCTCAATTCCTTCACCATTGCTTCCATCAAAGGTGCACTTCATATATTCCGTCTTAGCCCTACTTATACGAAATCCTTTAATCTCCAATGCATGTCACCTGACCTCAAGCTTCTCATTTACACCATCTCTAGTCTCGTCAATCAACACAATATCATCAGCAAATAACATACACCAAGGTAACTCATTCTGAATGTGACTTGTCAACTCGTCCATAATCAAAGTAAAAAGAAATGGACTCAAAGCTGAACCTTGATGTAAACCAATGTTGATGTCAAAATAGTCATTCCTCCCAGACGGGGTCCTTACACAAGATAAAGCCCTATCATACATGTCCTTTATGAGGTTAATGTATAGGACAGGTACTCTGCTCCAAAACTCTCCACAATATCTCTCGTGGGACTGAATCATAAGCCTTCTCCAAATCAATAAAGATCATACGGAGGTTCTTCCTTTTAGCTCTATAAATTTCCATTGTTCTCCTCAACAAATGGATGGCTTCAATAGTTGAGCGACCTGGCATGAATCCGAATTGATTTTCTTTTATGTTGGAAACTTTCCTCAACCTTCTTTCGATCACACGTTCCCAAATTTTCATAGTGTGACTTATCAGCTTGATACCTCTGTAATTTGAACAATTTTGAATGTCTCCTTTATTCTTATAAAGAGGCACCACGATACTCCGCCTCCAATCTTCAGGCATTTTCTTGCTTCGGCAAATTTTATGATCTTTCATTAGCTGTAATAATTATCAAAATTGATCCAAAAATCACATAAAAATGAGGATAAGCACCTGCTAGCATCTTCTTTAAGCAGTAATTTTCGTGTGTTGTTTTTCTTTTATTTACTATTATAAAAATTCAAAATATATAAAAGACCCTGTTTGCCATAGAAATTTCATAAAAATTCGTAAATTGCTTCAAAAATTCCAAAAAATGAGAGTAGCCTTATTTCCACTTGTTTCATTTTCTGTCCAATTTTCATTTCATTTTCTTTTGTAAAACTCTAAAAATTTGCAAAAAAATCTAAAAATACCATAAAAATAATATAAAATCTTTGAAAAATCTAAAAATTGTGATCTCAATTGTCTGCTTGTAGATATTTTTATATAACTTTAATTAAAATTGGATCTCAGGAGTTTTGAATTTCTTTGATATTTTTAATTCGAAAAATTCTCCTAGCTGTGAGATATTTTATATAGTTTTAATTAAAATTGGTTCCCAGGAGTTCTAATTTTTTTTGATATTTTTATTTTGAAAAATTCTCCTAGCTGTACACTATTTATGTTTTTCTTAGTTTTTTGATTTTTAGAAAACATAAAACTATTTTTGTTCAAATTTTCTGTGTATTTTTACCCTATTTGAAAAATATAAAAAGAGTGTGTCTTTTATTCATTGTATTTATTTGCCTTATTTTTGAAAATTAAAAATTTGCAAAATTAAAAACCACTAAAATCATAAAAACACAATAAAAATCCTTTGATTATCTGGAATTAACTACCTAGTTTATCATAATGCTCCTTGTGTTCAACCCTGTTCGCTATACCAGGTTAATAAAAGTAGCTTAGGCCACTTGTCTCATTTGCTTGATTTGTTTCATGGTTGAATAAAATTTTCTCGATTTCGGCTTGGTTGGCTTAGGTGACAACACCACTTTAATTAATCAACTTAACCCTAGTTGGTCGGGCGGTTTTCATTAGCAATAAAGCCTAAAATAGACTTCATATACATGTTGTATATGGACCATCGAGGATCCACCTATAAGGGTAAAACCGGTTAGGTGTAAATGGATCTTCACGATAAAGAGGGAACCTGATGAGAAGGTAGAGACTTTTAAAGCAAGACTTGTATCCACAAGATACACACGAAGAGAAGACATTGCTTGCGGTGAGACTTGTTCTTCAGTGACCTTGCTTAAACCCATTAGAATATTGCTAACCGTAGCTACACAACTTGACTACGATATCTACATTATGGAAGTCAAGATTGCATTCTTCTATGAATACCTCTCTGAGGATATTCATATGAAGTAGCCCCAAGGTTTCGTTGTTGAGGAAGGCAAGGTGTGCAAGCTAAAGAACTCCATCTATGGAATTAAATAGGTTTCTAGTTATCGGGACATCAGATGTGATGAAATTATAAAGGTTATGATTTCAGATAGAATCTTGATGAACCATGTGAAGCCTAGTGGGAGTGCCATTGTGTTTATCTGCTAAATGTAAATAAAATCCTAATCATTCGGAATGATATACAAATAATAATAAGTGTTTTATAATCTGGTTGTTTCATACCTTGAGATGCGATCTCAAGGATACCTCTAAGATCTTAGTTCTGAAGTTGTTCATAGCAAAGAGAGGAGGGTATTGGGACTGTCACATAAATGGTACATCTTGGATATATTATATTTTTGTAGAACTCCAAGGAAGGCTTCTTTTTCTTAAGATATGGTACTGACCTATCTAAAGGGATAACACCTCAAAGAGTTGAGGATGTGAATACCAAAGCTACATGTCGTAGTACATCGGCTTTGGGAAGCTCAGTGTATTCTAGATGTGTACATAAGCTAGATGTCTGTCATACAGTGGGAGTAGTAAACTGTTACTAATCTTACTACACAACAACAACAAAGCCTTTTCCCACAATTAAGTAGGGTCGGCCACATGGATTCTTTGCCTCCATTCAGATCTATCTTGAGTCAATCCCGGGCTTCTATCTACAAAACTAAGACCCCTTCGTATGGTCTCTTTCCAACACTTCTTGGGCCGTCCTCGCCCTCTCTTAGCCGGCTCAACATCCCAACACTCGCATCTCCTAACCGGTGCATCAGTTGATCTTCTTTGCAAATGTCCAAACCATCTTAAGCGATTTTCTCGCATCTTATCCTCGATCGAAGCTACACCAACTTTCTTTCTGATTACATCATTCCGAATTCGATCTTTACGTGTGTGTCCACACATCCACCTTAACATTTTCATTTCTGCTACATTCATTCTTTGCACATGTTTATGGCTCACAGGCCAACATTCGGATCCATAAAGCATAGCGGGTCTCACGGCTGCTTTGTAAACCTTTCCTTTAATTTTTAAAGGAATTTTCTTATCACAGAGAACAGCAGAGGCTCCTCTCCACTTTAACCATCCGACATTTATTCTATTAGTAACATCTCCATAATTTCCCCATCATGTTGCAGAATAGATCCCAGATATCTAAAGGAATCTCTCTTCTGAATGTTATCATCACCAATCTTCACCTCGATTCCTTCACCATTGCTTCCATCAAAGGTGCACTCCATATATTCCGTCTTGGCCCTACTTATATGAAATCCTTTAGTCTCCAACTCATGTCTCCAGACCTCAAGCTTCTCATTTACTCCATCTCTAGTCTCATCAATTAACACAATATCATCAGCAAATAACATACACCAAGGTAACTCATCCAGAATGTGACTTGTCAATTCGTCAATAATCAAAGTAAAAAGAAACGGACTCAAAGCAGAACCTTGATGTAAACCAATGTTGATGTCAAAATATCCAGTCTTCCCAGACGGGGTCCTTACATAAGATAAAGCCCCATATTACATGTCCTTTATGAGGTTAATGTATAGGACATGTACTTGTCTCTTCTCCAACACTCTCCACAATATCTCTCGTGGGACAGAATCATAAGCCTTCTCCAAATCAATAAAGATCATGTGGAGGTTCTTCCTTTTAGCTCTATAAATCTCCATTGTTCTCCTCAGCAAATGGATGGCTTCAATCGTTGAGCGACCTGGCACAAATCCAAATTGGTTTTCTTTTACATTGGAAACTTGCCTCAACCTTCTTTCGATCACACGTTCCCAAATTTTCATAGTGTGACTCATCATCTTGATACCTCTATAATTTGAACAATTTTGAATGTCTCCTTTATTCTTATAAAGAGGCACCACGATACTCCTCCAATCTTCAGACATTTTCTTGCTTCGCCAAATAACATTAAATAGATTCGTAAGCTAAGTCAAACCATGCTTACCTAAAACTCTCCATACTTCTACAAGGATGTCATCCGGTCCTACACCTTTCCCGGATCTCATAACCTTCAAAGCCTCCTCTACTTCCTTTCTTTGTATCCGTCTATAGCTTGCACGATTCAAGTAACTTTCACTACAAGCTAGATCACCCAAAGTGATCTCTCTATTTCCTTCCCCAATGAAAAGTTTATGGAAGTACTGCTCCCACCTAGTCTTTATATCCTTTTGAGTAACAAGCACATGACCTTCCTCGTCCTTAATGCATCTTACTTGAGAAAAGTCTTTGGTCTTTCTTTCTCTTGCTTTGGCTAACCTGAATATATCCTTCTGTCCCTCCTTAGAGTCAAGATTTTTATACAAAGCTTCATAAGCTTTTGACTTAGCTTCGCTTACGGCCTTCTTTGCTTCCTTCTTCGCTATTTTGTAGTTTGTGACAGTTTCCTCTGTTTTATCCTTAGACATAGCTTTAAAGCAAGCTCTTTTTATTTTTAGCTCTCTTGCACCCCTTCACTCCACCACCAAGCCTCCTTTTGACCTGGAGCTCCTCCCTTTGACTCGCCTAGCATCTCTTTGGCTACCTTTCGGATACAAGATGCTACTGCCTCCCACATCGCGTTTGCACTACCGCTACAATCCCAAGATAAGTCTTCTAAAACCTTCTCCCTGAAGCTCGCTTGCTTCAGTGGAAGATTCCACTATCTAGTTCTAGTTATCTTAGAAACCCTCCTTTTCTTTACCAGCCCTTTCATTTGTGCATCCAAGACTAACAAACGATGTTGGGTTGTCAAACTCTCTCATGGGATTACTTTGCAGTCTTTACAACACAATCGATCTCTTCTCCTCAACGCAAAGTAATCTATCTGTGTTCTAGTTGGCCCACTCTTATAAGTAATTAAATGTTCCTCCCTCTTCTTGAAGGGAGTGTTTGCTATGAAAAGATCATATGCCGTTGCAAAATCCAATATGGCTTTTCCCTCTTCATTTCTATCCCCAAAACCATGTCCTCCATGAACACTACCATACCCTGAAGCATCTTTTCCCACATGTCCATTAAAATCTCCACCGATGCAAATCATCTCTCTTTGTGGGATTCCTTGTAGACTCTTATCCAAATCCTCCCAAAAAGCTTGTTTAGTCCTTTCATCTAAACCAATTTGCGGTGCATAAACTGAGATGATATTCAGAAATTCTTCTTCAAGCACCAATTTTAGCAAAATAATTCGATCCCCGAATCTTTTCACTTCAACCACACAATCCTTCAAATCCTTATGAACAACCACTCCAACACCGTTCTACCCTTATCTTTACCTGAATACCAAAGTTTAAAGCCTGTCTTCTCAATCTCCCTTGCTTTCTCTCCAACCCATTTAGTCTCTTGAAGACACAGTATATGAATCTTCCTTCTTTCCATCGTATCCACTATCTCCATCAACTTTCCAGTTAAAGTGCCAATATTCCAACTACCAATCCGCAACTTCCGTTGCAATCTCTTTTGGACTAACTTCTTTACTCGCATGCGTCCATTATGCAAGAACCCTTGTAAATTTTGGACTGCATCCGGGCGGTGATGCAGCGGAACTAGCTTAATTACCCGTATGCGTTCCTCATGCGGGAACCCTTGCAAATTTTGAATTACATCCAGGCTGCGATGTAACGGCCCTTGCTCATTTCTCATTGCATTCGGGCGAAGCAACGCGTCGCAAGTAGGGAACGCCCCAACGAAATCTGTATGTTTGCTTAAATCCATGTTGAAAAGATCCGACTGTCATGAGGCAACTTCTTAAATAGTATTTTTTTAGAAAAAAGTACTATTTAGGAAGTTGTCTCTGACTGTTTTACGTTGGATGTCGGCTACCTAACGCAACCCTCCTCATTTACCCGGGCTTGGGACCGGCCATGGTTGAGTTTGTTACTAATCCTACTATGGGGATAAAATACTAGATTGCAGTAATAACAATATCTTCAAAGAAGACAAGACTTTAGAGATAGTGATCTATAAGTCTTATTTTCAAGAGTTTAAGACTTTATAGATAATGATCTAAAATGTTTTAACTACAGATGCCTTATAAGACATAAGACTGGGTCTTAGTCTTAGGAGATAGAGATCTCCGTGAATAAGGGTGTTCTGATAAGGATAATAGAAATTACACACTGGTTATAATGATTATTGAGTTGTAGTGTCAAAGACTGTATAACTGCTTTAACAAGATTGAGTATTGGTTGCATAAGATGCAACAATCGCATTGGATGCGAACACTGTTACTAGGAGATATGCAAGTAACGTAAAAAAACTCGGCGTAGACTCTTGGGAACAAAGTGACTGATCAACTTACCTAGCTATATTAAATAGCTTATGATTGTCACATGAGTGTGGGTTTAAAATATTAGCCCATTAATGGCTCTGCGGGCTAGTGGGAGATTGTTGGACATACGAGCCCACGACGAGCCATTATGCAATAAATGTTATTATCATTTTCTAATATGAAATGACGAATAACTAATTTGCATAATAGGTCCCTTAATATAATTAGGGTTACGTACCATGGCCATCTTGATGATCATACACCTACTGATTCAATTGTTGAATCATAGAGGCTGGTACTTGGATGAATGTCTAAAGAGTTAGATTGAGGACTCATCAAGCACCGTCAAATAATTATTAAGAGATGATCTCCAACCTGAGTAGGATATGTCAATCCTTTCTCTAATGGTCTGATATCTAACCGACATCTTGATGCATGTCCTCTACATATGAATAGAGATTCAGAGGTGTTAGATAAGTTAGGTCAAAGAGTTGACTTAACGAGATCGAGATAACCAAAGACCTATGTTGTATGCTGTCACGATATAGTCACGCATCCTCTGTCCGGAGATGCGTTACTATATGTTTAAGTATGTACATTTGACAGCCTGATAGGTTGAAGGCCTAATCAAGGTCTATACACCTGCACGCTGGTGTGCATACAAGGGCATATAAGTAATATGATCTCTCAAAGGGATCATACATGTTCATTTACTGAACCGGAAGACATGAGCTCACTCATGAGATATTGGGATCAAATTCCTTGCATGGTAGTCTCACTTTGGAAGCTTGACAGAATTTGTAGGTTTGATATATGCTTTTGGAAAGTATATGATCAATACCTGGTATGATATATGCTTTTGGAAAGTATACGATCGATACCAAATCCCAATGATTAATGAGAAACTCAATGATAATACCCTGAAGGAGACAGTCTAAATAAGATCTAAAATTTCGAGTTTATCCTAGGTCTTCCAGTATGTATGATGTACATGTATTAGGAATACCTGAGGGTGATGTGATTAATAAACGATTGTATAACCATGACGCTTCCATTTCGAGGGAGTGATGAAATATGTTTGGATTTTAGTGACTCCTCTCAATAGATAAGTAATCTAATTTTGGTCCAAATGTTGGCCAGTGATCTGAATGTGATTCAGATGAAATGAGAAAATTAGATTTACGGCTTTGATTTAATCAAACATCTATGAGAGGTCCCCGAGATCTGGATTTTGAGATGTGATCTCAATATCTAAGTCACTATACGTGGAACGTACAGTCATCCTGTCCTTATCTCCAAGTATCCGTGGAGAAAGCGCATTATTCTTGAAAGAGTTCAAGAATAATTTCATTGTTGATATTGTATTTGAGCATTGAGCAAAATGGATAATTAAATGTGATTTAATTATTACAAATAATGTGAATTTGATTCATATTATTTGGGTTCATGAGAATGGACATCCATGATGATTAAATGTGATTTAATTATTAAGGATATGTTTAATATGGATAGCATTATCCATATTATCCATGGATATTATAAATGTGATTTATAATATATTAGAAAAAGATTGTTAGAAAATGGAATGCGGAAGCAGAATCATAAAAAGAGCATGAAGAACAGACAAGTAAACATTAATACCAAGATTTTACGTGCAAACCTACTCCCTAAGGAGCGGGATGAAACCACAGGAGAACGTCTCAAAGGGCTGATAGTCTATTGCTTTTCTTAATGGATACATGGGGTGAGGGGCTTCTTATATAGCCCTCACCGAGTCTCCACATCTCCCAACTGGTAGATGTGGGACTAAACTCTGGATGAGGTAAATGGATCATGGAGGGATCCATTATCCATCTCCCACATAAGTGACGCATACAACTTGTATTCCAACACTCCCCTTCAAGCTGGAGCATGCAATGCTCAGCTTGGACAAACAAAAAGAAATCTCAACTTACGTTAAATGACACTACAGACAATATCAACTCAACGCGCACAACTGTCGGCTGCTGTCGAGGACGTTGCTTGTCATACCGTGCAGGTGGGTAGGACGAACGGGCTGGAGTGTGAGTCAACTGAATCTCCTCGTTGGAGAGCATGTGCTATGTACTGTGCTTGTCAGAGTCACTGCAATTGCAGAGTGAGTCTCTACATGGAGAACTCGGGCCTGCCACAACATGTGGACAACTGCTTCATCTCTGAAAGGGTCGAAAAAGCATCGCTAATTATCCATACATAGATATCTGAAGATGTGTCTCTCTCATAGGGACCTCGAAGTGGGTTCTCTCTCATAGGAACCTTGGAAGGATCTCGTACTGGAGTTCACGGTCGCTTGAGAATGGGGTTTGAAGAAGTATCGTTGTCGGATAACCGGTCTCTCCCATCTAGCACAGAGAATTGTACTCTACTCTGGAGTCCCTACGAATCCATATGAAAACCCTAGCCACATGGCATAAGTAATGGGATCTCTACTCTAGAGTCCCTATGGATCACATGAAAACTCTGGCCGAAACATAAAAGATGGGGACCACACAAAAGATGGCAAACATGTGCACATCTGAAAATAAGACCGCATACATGTGCGTGTCTGAAACTGAGGACTCGGATACAATCTGACGTCGAGTCTGAACATCTAAAGAACTGTAGAGTCTGAGAAACTTGACTGGCCTGGGAAAATCTGACATCTGAATCTGGAATCTGGAGAACCTCTGGCCTGTAGAATCTACATTATACTCCTCCTTTCTCCCATACTGGTCGGAATGAAGACATCGATCAAGTTGGGAGAAGACAAACGAAGATGGGGAGAAAACATCAAATAAACCGTGTCAAATTTTTTACGGTTTTCCTCTTCTCTTTTTCGCATACGGGTTTTTTTGTATGCACCTCTCCTTTTTTTCTCGGCTATTTCCTGACGTTTTTTTAACAACCGTTCGTTTTTTTTATAAAACTGGATGCCTTTTTTTAGGAGCAACCCGTTGGGCCTGCCCTCTCCCTCACTCTCTTTTTTTAACTCTTGGACTCATGGGTCCTTACAGCAAATGACCCCATTTTTCTTTTTTTTATACTCATGACCACTTACTCCCTTTTTTTAATACTTTGGCCCAACAAGGCCCTTCTCCCCTATTTAGGGTTCCCATTGGGAAACACCTTCTGATGTAGGAGCCTTCGTTGCTGCCTAAAGGTTCACAAGTGATGTCTGCCGCCTCTTTTGAGGCTCCTTCAATCGTCGGAGAGGAGGTCCGGGAGGGATCTCTGCACTATAGATCGACTCGAGAAGAATCGCCACTCGAGAAGACGCGGCTCGAGGGGAAGTGTCGCTGCGTCATGTTGAGAGCTAGCCAGAGTGGAGGAGCTCCGCGTGGAGGCACCACCTGGAGAGGCAACGGCATCACCTGCGGGAAATGCTCGCGCAGATAGGAGGGGATCCAATGGGGGGCAGTACGGCTTGCGACTCCGCCTGGAGATGCACGCGCTGGAGATGCGCCACGATGGAGGAGCACCGCCGCTGATGGTTGAGAGAAGCTGCGGGGGATCGCCTCCTGGAGCACCGTCGCTGGGCTCTGGAGAGATCGGGACGAGATCGGCCAGGGCTGCTGAATGCAGCCCGCGCCGCCTGCACGCGGATCAGGGGCCATTATCCCCCTCTTCGCGACGCCTTTGGAGGTTGGAGGAGAGGGCGGTGCCGCCTGGAGAAGAAACGGGCACGCCTGGAGGTGCGATCTGGAGTGGAGAGCTGCCTGGAGACCATATGCGGAGAAGAGGAATGGGTGCGTCACCTGGAGACGCGCGGTGGCCCGGAAGCGCGTGTAGATGGGAGATACTCCGCCTGTGAAAGTCTGGGAGGAGGTAGCGAAGTGCAGCTCTGCCTGGCAAGGTTCCTTGGAACATGGAGGAGAAGGTTGTGACTGGAGATGCAGAACCTGATGTGGCCTTGAGAGACCTGGAGATGCAGAACATGCGCCAAAGGCTTTGCAGGGAGGAGCGCGACCGCATGGATCCATGGATGTGAAGGATTGCGGAGAACATAACTCCAGAAATTAGGGTTTCAATAGAAACCCTAGAACTTACAAAAATTGAACCAATAAAGAACAATCGATAATCAAATCTCGAATAAACATAATGAAAAATATATCTTCGAGAAACTAACCGCTCTGATACCATGTTAGAAAATAGGAATGCGGAAGCGAAATGATAAACAGAGCATGAAGAACAGAAAAATAAATATTAACACCAAGATTTTACGTGGAACCCTACTCCATAAGGAGCGGGATGAAACCACAGGAGAATGCCTCAAAGGGTTGATAGTTTATTGCTTTTCTCACTAAATACATGGGATGAGGGGCTTCTTATATAGCAATCACCGAGTCTCCACATCTCCCAACTGGTGGATGTGGGACTAAACTCTGGGCAGTGTTCAGGAAATCGGCCGAGTATACCGCATACTTGGCCGTATACTCGTATTCGGTAGCCTTAGCGCACCGAGTATGGTCAAATCGGCATCTAGGCGGGTCAGACCGCATACTCGACCGAATATACCGTATATGCGGCCGATTTTCGAATAGACTTTTTTAAAAACCTTAACCTAAATTCGGACATCCGACTTAACGCTCTTTCAATTGATGTTTTTGCTCACTTGACTCTATTATCCCAATAGTTTTGTTCCTTGTATCTTCAATTCTTTATTATTATAATCAAGAATATAATATTTAGAGGATATTAACATGATATTAAAAATTTATTTATATTTTTAATAATAAAATATACCAAACCGCATAAAACCGCATACTCCCCGCATACTCTCCCGCATACCGCATACTCTCTATGCAGTGACCCCTCCGACTGAATACCGCATACCACCTTCCTGAACATTGACTCTGAGTAAGGTAAATGGATCCTGGAGGAATCCATTTACCCATCTCCCACATAAGTGACGTATACAACTTGTACTCCAACATAGATAATTGTAATCTGTATTTACGAATTAATAGTTGATGTGAATTGGATTCACATTGAACAGTTAAGTGTAAATGCATTGGAAAGATAGATGGTAGTCGGCCTTCTTCTCAAAGAGGATGCGAAGGTCAGCGCCAAGAGGGGCCTATTCCGAAGCGAAGGTCCACACTTGTTTGATTTGATGGAAGCATCACCGGACTGCTCCGGATGCACCGATAGGTTCAGTAAAGACACTCCGAAAGGCGAGGTCTCTCATCAGGGAAGGTATAAACTCCTTCCAGTCTCGCACTCGCCAATCATACAAGGACGGATGTAGTACATTTTATTTTAGATGTGTGAATATGATTCACAATTTATCAATGATGATTGAAATTATCACAAAATAATTTTAATTATTTTGGTGAATAATTTTGCAATAATAGTTGTTGCATATGTGGAATATTTGATGAGATATGAGATCTCACCAAATTGGAAGGAGATGGCCACCATACCATACATCGTATGGACGACCACCAAGAAAATATCTCAATGGTGGCCGTCCATTCTATGTATGGAAGGAGGCCACATTCCTTTCCATAATATTCTATATGAGTTGATTTAATTGATTTTAAATTTATTAGATATAATTCAATATATTTAATTTCTTTTAAATTAATTATTTGTTGTTCTAATTTAAACATAACAAGATCATGGTCATTGATTGAAAGCACAAATCAATCTCAACCATTGAACTTGTGAGCACATGAATTGTAATCCATGGACATCCAAAATAGTATAAATAGAAGGATAGCCCTAGCCTTTTATTTATACAATGTCAAACACAACACCTCTCTCTCTCTACACGTCCACTCTCTCTCATTGTGGTCGTCCACCTTGGTTCCGTAGAGAGAGTCGTCGTCGCCGCCGCTACGCTATCGTGTTGTCGCTTCGACTTGCTCGTGGATAAGACGTCGGATCTCGTGAGACGAGATCAGGAGATTCGTCTCTTGGATTATCAACATGGATTGCGAGGAGCACGTGTTTCATCAACGCGCTCGCAAACGTCTCCTCCGTTGGATCAGACTTGAGACATAAGGTCTCTTACTTAGAGACTCGATCACAACCACGCTTCAAGAGGTAACCTTAATACCTGCATGTGGTTTAGATGAAACGATCCGAGAAGTGTTCTCGGGTCATGTGGTTTCATCGCTTTAATTTTTTAAATTCTACTGCCCCGAGCAGCTAGTATGACTAGTCGTTCCCGATCGCATATGATGCAATCTCCACGCTTCCATGATGTGCTTAAGGATCTTACCATATCCTTCAGTCCCCCTGTATATAACTCCTCTTCCTCCCCCATTTTGATTTTTGGTCCCATTTTAATACCTAAAACCCTTGTATTCCACTGCCGTAGTTGGCCCTTTGTGACAGGAAGCGTGCACTTCTGAATTCACAGTACGTAGAGAGGAGGATGGTGATCCACCATCGCCGAGCCATGCTCCAGGCGGTTCTTCTCCTTGGCTTTCCTGCCAAGTATGAGTTGTTTTACACGCTTTCTAGGTAGATCTCTTTCTCGCATTTCATTTCCGTGTTCATGTTTTTAATTTCTAGTATAAATCTTTAAATTTAAGTACGCTAGAGCACTAGGCTCCGACCACTATCCGCCCTTCGTAACAATTGTGCCCGACCTCCGCTACCACCTCATATTCTTGTCCTACCATTTCCTCACTTCCAGCCCACTTCCATTCATCCAGAACTACTCCAGATCAGGAGATCGAGGTCTCCTCCTCCACCTTCGTCGAGACCTCTCCGCTCCGCCTTGCCCTTCACCATATCCGCCCAATAAAAGAGCAAAATCCTTCGCCCTTGTTCCCCCATCCTCTTGGTGCATGTATATGCAGAAAGGAGCCCCAACAAGGCTTGATTTGGTCCAGCAGGAGGACTTCCACGTGCCTGAACTGTCCCTAGCTTCCAGGCCCACATCGATGGGGTCTGAATCTATTTGAGCACACCATGGGCTGCGGAACACCAGCAGGAACCCACTAAGCATCTTAGTAGCAAGAAAGGAGGCCGGA
Source organism: Ottelia alismoides (assembly GCA_037367405.1). Classification (NCBI taxonomy): domain Eukaryota; kingdom Viridiplantae; phylum Streptophyta; class Magnoliopsida; order Alismatales; family Hydrocharitaceae; genus Ottelia; species Ottelia alismoides. Next base: position 895,819 of record JAZKJV010006801.1, on the reverse strand, counting down.
GGCGTCGACGATCGAAGGAGCAGCACGTTGTTGTTCTTTCGAGTTCATCCAGCCACCTCCGTAGCCATCGGATCAGGAGAGCAACTCCGGGTTTTTAGGAGCCGTTGTATCTCAGCCACCATCAACTGTCAGATCCCTTCAGGATCTAATTTCATCATTTGATCCACGACGGGGTATAGCGCCATTTGGGCCATCGAAAGCGTTTAAGTGGAAAGATCCAAGACGTCGATCCACGCACACATTGAGGTAAATTTCATTGAGCCCCTCTGCTTTTGTAATTTTTATTTATTCCTATAAATATTAATTGTAGTGTAATAATTTTTGTATAAATTCCACAAAAGACCTCAAGCTTTCCTCTATTTACATTTTAGTCCGTGTCCATGTCAGCTCACGCGGTCCCTCACGTGAGGCGCTTTTGTAAAATTTGTAGATATACCCATGTAGTTTCTGGACCAGTTATTAAAAAACATTTTGGGTTTTTAAATATTGCAAACATGTCCTCGTAAACTATGGCATTTATTGTTGTTATATTCGTCTTTAAAAATATTTTTATTGCTAAAAAAATTGTAGGAAAATTTATTTAAATGCTTGATGTTGAGATATTTATATCTCTTTATCTTTACTTCTTCTGTCCGCTTTATGTAATTTTCCTTTAGAGCTTTTTCTCCTATATAAGAGATATCTAGGGCTACGATGAATGCAACTTTTCATTTCATGCCTTTCCACAAGGTATCAGAGCCACGGTCCTAGACCGGAGCCTGAGCCCTAGATACCCCATTGCACCTAAACCCTAATGCACCTCGTGTAACTGACCGCTACCGCCGACCATTCTCACGGTATACAACAGACCACCGCCGCCGACCGTTCCCGTGCCACACACAGTCGGAGCAGTGACACAGCCGCCGCCATGCCACAGAACAACGGCATCAACTGTCACCGCTGCCGGACTGGCTGCAGTATTCCAGGCTGCCGTTGCCGGCACCCTGTTGTGGAGCCCTAAGGCTGTCACCTTCGCTCCCACAACCCGTATTGTCTTCTGCATGCTCCATCTCCTGTTAGGTTTGTTTTTGGGTTTCTAGGGTGTGATTTGATCATCTAAAATCACCCTAGTTACCCAAAGAGGCCTCCAACGGATGGAAGAGGTTGTGGTATGAGTCTATACCCGCAACCATCTTCTCGTATGTTAGTGTAGGCGTAGATATTTTCAGTTTGCAGTCCCAGTATTGGAGATTGTTGTCATCATGTCAGACAACAAAGCAAATGTTTCATCCCTGGGTGCCTTCAAAGGTCCAGCACCCACAGTCAAGATGGATGGAACGAATTATGAACTATGGGCCATGTGGTTCATGAGCCTAATGCAATGTAATGGCAAGAAGCACATCCTTACGAAGGAGGAGCCAAGTGACATGATTGGGGTTAATGTCTCATGGGAGGCAGACGTCGCATATGCACGTTTGTGGCTATTTGGGACTATGTCAATGGAGATAACCAACGATATTATGAGTTAACCTACTGCAATTGCTATGTGGGATATTCTCGCCGCTATGTACTCTCGGTAAAAAACGAGTCGAAGATACTGCAACTTCAGCATGATATCTTCACATCGAAGCAGAATGGTCGTTCTCTCCATACCCTTTACACTTCTCTAAGGGGTATGTTTGAGAAGTTTCATGGTTTTATTCCCTTGACTGCCACACCAGAGAAGCTCAAGGCGTACAGAAATTCGGTGATGACCGGAGTTTTTCTAGCAGATCTTGATCCTGAGTATGATGCTGCTCGAGCATAGATTCTTATTGATGCTACCATACCTCCAATGGAGGAGGTATAGCGCAAATTAAACATGCTCTCTATATCTCCTAGTGGTATTTGTAACATCCGGGAATCCGCCAAACCCGAACCCGACCCGATTTGGGTCCGGCAAACCCAATAAAGTTGTTGGTCGGTATTAAACAACCTAAATCGATCAACTGGTCGTGAATCAAAAGTTGTTCGGGCGAAATCGACCGAAAATCGATGGCATCGGAATGCGCGCCGCGAAAAAGCCGCGACGCAAATTCGGAAACCGCGAAACGAACTGAGACCGTCATTAAATCCGATTCGACGATACAAAATCAACGGAATCGACCGTTCGTCAATCGGAGGTCGTTTGATATTTTTAAATCACAAAATTTAATCTGAAAGAAAAACCGTATCCGAAAATTTCGGGTATTCAAAACCCGATCGGAAGTATATCAATATTATACTCATATTGACCGTCACTCTGAGACGATCAATTCGAGATATGGTGCGTCAAAATCCGACATCTGGGGCGTGAATACGGTCAACTTTACGTTTTCTCAAATAAAGAAAGTTTGGTTTAAAAAAAAAAAAAATTCTGTCTGCTGTAGCAGCAGACTGTAGCAGACTCCAAATGGTGTGTGTTTTTTTTTCCATTTGGCAAACATCGCCATTCCCTCCTTGGTTATATACGACCTAAATCCCCATTTTCTCCTCTAAGAATCCAACGAGAGAGAGAGCTCCTCCCCCTTCCCATTCCAGTCGTAATCTCCCTTTTCTCTTTTTCTCTTTCTCCCCCAAATCTCCTTTCAATTCTCAACTAAGGAATGCTGTTGCAGCTCTCTCTACGGTTGCTTCAAGACAACATCTCCATGCTTCTGTGAAGACCAACAACAGCACTAAGCAGCTGTTGAAGAGTTGATTTTCCATTTATTGTTGTACATGCAACATCCTTACAAAGCAATAAGAGCTTTTCCAAACCCTTCTTCCAAGATCAAGACCCTCCTGCTGCAGTCCAACAACTGTTCAAGCCATGCATGCAATTTATTTTCAAGTTTTGAAGATTTAGGTACCATCCCCTCTCCCTCCTCCTCTTGCTGCCATGCATGATCTAATGCCTTTTATTCTACCATGCATTCTTCATGATGTTACCCATTAACCATCTTCCTCATTGAGATGAATATGCATATGTTCAAGGTTTGCATGCATTCAATTACTCTCATGATATAATAATTTTTATTATATACTGAAATGGCTCCAGGAAATCCATATATATTTTTCTATTATAAGACATCTCCATATAGCAATTGGAAATCTGTATCTAAATATTATACAGGTTTTCGATTTTGGTTCCTGTAAATTTATATATTTCTGTTATACAGAAATTTCAGATGACTCCTGGAAATAGAATTCCATAACTGCCTGATGTACAGTTCTATTTTCCTATCACTGTCAAACATGCTCTTTCTTTTCCAACCCAAGTTTTCTATTCTATTTGTTTGTCCTTGATGTTGAGAGGTTTTTAAAAAAAATTTTGTTCTAATGATTTTGAGCTATGATGAGATCTATCACTAGACTTTATTTGATTTCTGTTATATGGACAATTAGGGAATATTGGCCAATTCACTTACACTTTTAAGTGTAACACAGAATATTCTAAGTTCTCCCATCCAGCAAATTGTTGGATTCTTATTCTTCTAAAAATTTGGCCAATTCACTTACACTTTTTATTAAAATTTTTCCTGCAGAAATTTCACTACCTTTTTGATAATATCCCTTATGCCAAGTCTAATTTAATAGAAGCATCCTATTTCATTTTTTTATCAAAGTAAACAATTCTGATCATTAATTAGTGATTAAAATTCTTGTCTTAGTTTTATTTTCGATATATATATATATCCAGTACTGTATGGGCATATAAGAGAGATTAAATTTTGATTATTGAATGATCTCAGTTCTTGGTTTTTATGGGGAGGAGAGTTATATGACATATATTCCTGATGAAAGGAGCATTGTAAATTTACTCCTGTTCGGCATATCAGATAATTGTTGTTGTTATGATTTAAGTAAACTAGATTGAAACATCTTTCCACTAATACATATTAATCATGTATACTCTTACTATGATTACTTTGTCTCAATGTTAACAAATCAGATCTGGAAGTACAATCGGAGACACTCAAAAGGATAGGATCCTTTCATGATTTTCTAGTAGGAAATTTAAAGGTGCTATAGGTGAATGTTGAGTTGGTTACGTAATCCATCCTATATCTTCAATAAATCCTCATGCAGTTAGATGCATGGATAGGGACTGTCCTTATTCATAAGGACATTATATCATCAACTTGAACTCTATAGAGGATTGATGTATGTCATGCACCTTTGAGGATTAAGAACCATGCGTGATTTTAAGGATTAGGAGTCTAATAATAGAAGTTAAGGTAAGTAAATAAGAAATTGTTGCTAACTTCTTGAGACAATCTCTAAATCTATTGAGTTAAACATATCAGAGATCGAGAAAGAATGGATAAATGACATCTAATGAATAAACATGCCGGTCACGGTAATCTTCACACCTGACCGTGCGAGAGCGCGGTGACTCTCAACTGGGCGGGAGAATAGGAAGCCCAGTTAGGGCAGCGGCCGCCAAGTGCACGGGTCTAGGATCCCAGTCTTTTACACGGTTTTTACGCGAGCTCGCAGTGTTTTTACGCCTCGTTGGGATCCTGTCTTTAGACCAGTTCCGTTGACCCTTGTTTTAGGATACCCAGGCGGGGGATCTTTGGTTTTCAGTTTTACGTACGAGCTCGGTCGCCCGTTACCGGTCGGGCTGTTTTACTAGAGTGATTTTTCCGGGAAGTCCCTCTCACCCGTCTCAGTGGCGTAGTTGGGGAGTAGACCTATCCCTCTATTGGACCGCGCTTCCAATTAGAGGGCGAGACGGAAGAGCTATTTGCAGGCTTCTTCACCGCTTGAGTTTTCTTTCGCCAACAGACTTGGCGATTCTACATCCAGATCATCTATATCTACATCTAAATCATCAAGAGTTGCATCTGATAGAGTTAGAGTGAAGGTTTGGAGGAAATTACAATTAAAATTGAGTTGATTGGAGGCGACTTTAATCTGATTCGAAATCCCTCTAAGTTAGTGGACGTGTTGGGAACTTAGTTAGGATGCATTACACAACACCGCATGCTTACGGAGGCCCCCCAACCCTAAGGTACTTTTAATACCTTAGAGTCATAGTGTGAGGTTTCACACGAACCAAGACCACAGACTATCCACTAACTAAAAAGGAGTAAATAGCATTAAGGATCAAATCCATCATTATATCAGTCCTATATCGAAAACCATGATATAATCTCAATGACAAGAAATTAGCAATTTCATCATTCATGTGCCATCAAGTTCCACGACATGATCTCCAAGACCCAGAATCATGATCTTTATCTACATCATCTGGAGTTATATCTGAAACAATTGAAATTAAGAATTTGATGCCTACCTATTGAACTTGGGAATTAAGTAATCTATAAATATCTCCTATTCCATCTTTCACATCGACAAATCCACAGATTTGATATCTGGTCAATATAATAATAAAGATATATACATATATAAATACTCCTATAATTATCAACATTTGATTACAAAATAAATATGTTAAATATGAAAAGTGTTGGAATAATGGGATTTTATGAGAAATGCTTACAAGCCTGACTACTTTTTTTACTTACGCAAGTAGATGTAAATAGTGCTTATTCCACCCTTCTACTTGCTCTCTTTTACACATTAAATTACTTGTTAATTATTTAAACTACGGGTTTGTATTCACAATTGTGACTCCTTTTCTTCCTTGCACGCATGGCAGGAAAGGAGTCTTCTGATTAGTAGCTATACATGGTTCCAGGAGACAAGGTTTATACCGGACGGTATGTTATTCTTTTTGTCTCAGTTTTTGTTCGGTTGTTAATGTTATATGCTTCTTTTCTCTTCAGTCAGATTTTGGGATATACTGTATGTACTTTCAGACATTGTACAGGTTGAAAATGAAATGAAAGTTAATGAAATAAATTCTTGGTGACATTTATCTTTATTATCTTGTGGTTGTGAATGTGAATGTCGAATGTCACTTGCAAATATATTCATTGCGAAAAATTTTCCCGGACTTTCAGTTACTTAATGCAATATTAATGAATGTGGAAATGTGAATGTGTCGTAAACGGGCACCCGGATCCTGAGGGGTTCACAGTTTGGTATCAGAGCAGTGGTACCCCGATACGCACATTCGTAGTATTTCAATTCCGATCGCATTAAGTTCTCGAATAACGACAGTCTTCCGACTTGTCGTGAGTTCGAGAAGGGAAATATGACATTCATATTTAATAACCACAAATGTCACCAATTTCATTAATTTTTATATTATATCCCAAGAAGAGAAAAGCATTTACAATAAGTATTAGTAAATGGCACAGATTCCGCTCGACCATCTGGGTCGTAGCGAGCAGATGGACTAGCTGTAGGACCAGACCGGAGCACAGACACGACTACTCCACCTACCGTCCATCTCACGACGGCACACGCCAGGACCAGCGACACATACTTTCCTTGCTTCGAAGCTACTTGCTTCTTTAGATAGAGTTGCAGAGACTCTCTCTTCCCCATATCACATCCGAGGGTCAGGTGGCCAGTTGTTCATTCTTTCACTGATAGTCAGGCACTTGCCCATACTGATTGGCGGTCACGAGATGATCGCAGATTGTCTACTTCTGCAGCTTGATGGGTTCGACTTGATTTTAGGCATGGATTGGTTATCCGCTCATCATGCATTTGTTGATTGCTTTAAGAAAACGGTTGTCTTCAAGATTCCAGATCTACCCGAATTCACTTTTGAGGGTACTATACATGACTCCACCATGGAGTACATTTCGGTGATGTGAGCTCAGCGACTTATTGATCAGGGTTGTGATTCATACTTTGCATTTGTTCGGGAGGTATCTGATCAAGAGCTGATGACACATGACATCCGAGTAGTATCAGAATACCCAGACATGTTTCCTGATGAGCTACCAGGATTACCTCCTGAGAGAGATCGAGTTCGACATCACATTACTACCAGATACCCGGCCGATCTCGATGGCTCCTTACCGTATGGCACCAGCTGAGTTAAAGGAGCTGAAGGTGCAGTTGCAGGAGTTATTTGATTTGGGATACGTGAGGTCGAGCACTTCACCTTGGGGTGCTCCGGTTCTATTTATCAAAAAGAAGGATGGATCTATGAGACTGTGCATCGATTACAGGCAGCTGAACAAGAGAACGGTGAAGAACCGTTATCCTTTGCCACACATCGATGATTTTTTTGACCAGCTCCAAGGATCTTCGATTTTCTCGAAGATCGATCTTCGCTCAGGTTACCATCAGCTGAGGATTAGAGAGGCTGATATTTCGAAGACCGCATTTAGGACGCGATATGGACACTACGAGTTTGTGGTTATGCCGTTTGGCCTCACCAATGCACACGCGGCTTTTATGGATATGATGAACCGTATCTTCCGTCCATACTTGGACAAGTTTGTAGTGGTGTTCATCGATGATGTGCTCATCTATTCACGGAATGAATGGGATCATGCGAATGATCTACGGATTGTCTTAGATACATTGCGGGAGCACAAGCTATATGCCAAATTGAGAAGTGCGAGTTCTGTTTGTCCCAGGTCTCATTTTTGGGGCACATCATTTCTGGAGCAGGTATCGCGGTTGATCCTGCGAAGATAGATGCAGTTATGTCTTGGGAGAAACCCAAGACAGTTACTCAGGTTCGGAGTTTCCTCGGATTAGCGGGCTATTACAGATGCTTTGTCAGCGGATTTTCACGCATTGTTCGCCCTCTGACACGACTGACGCAGAAGGGAGTTCCATTTATTTGGGACGATTCATGTGAGCAGACCTTCCAGACACTGAAGGAGAGATTGACTACAGCGCCTATTCTTGCTCTTCCTTCAGGCACTCAGGATTATGCAGTCTACACAGATGCATCTGGGGAAGGTCTAGGAGCAGTGTTGATGCAGAAAGGACAGGTGATTGCTTACGCATCACGGCAATTGAGACCGCACGAGCGGAACTACCCCACACATGACTTGGAGTTGGCGGCAGTTGTCTTCGCTTTGAAGATCTGGCGCCACTATCTATATGGGGTGAACTTCGAGATTTTCACGGATCACAAGAGCCTAAAGTACATCTTTGATCAGAAGGAGTTGAACATGAGACAACGCAGATGGCTTGAGCTGCTGAAGGACTATGATTGCACGATCTCTTACCATCCCGGTAAGGGAAACGTGGTAGCTGATGCACTTAGCAGGAGAGCGCATGCTGATGGTACGACGAACTGGCTATACACGTGGGATACGCTTGCAGCTTTGAGCGATTGGCATCCTCAGGAGAGCGCATCCATTTCTACCGCCGTGCCTCCTCGATACAGCAGTCTTTGGGATCGCATTGTAGAGGGCCAGAAGACATATCCTTGGATCCGAGATAGATACATGCGCGCCATCAAGGACGAATTTGATTACTTTGTTGTGATGGAGTCTATTTTATGGAAGGCAAGGACGGGTCGTTGTGCCCAACGACGAGCAGTTACGCAGAGATATTCTTGATTATGCACACAATTCACGGTTATCTATCCATCCAGGTAGCACGAAGATGTACCGTGATCTGCGCCGATATTTCTGGTGCGATGGAATGAAGCGTGATGTGGTGTTACATGTTAGCAGATGGATGACCTGTCAGATGGTCAAGGCCGAGCACAGGAGACCACCAGGATTACTGCAGTCTCTCCCCATTCCAGAGTGGAAGTGGGAGAGCATTTCTATGGATTTTGTCACAGGATTGCCGAAGAAACCATGTGGCCATGATTCCGTTTGAGTCGTTGATAGGTTGACCAAATCAGCCCATTTCATACTTGTCAACACGACTTACACTCCATCCAGATTGGCCAAGCTTTATGTACAGAACATTATCAGGCTACATGGTATATCACGAGAGGTGGTGTCTGACAGAGATTCGAGATTTATATCTCATTATTGGCATCAGTTCATGTCAGCATTTCAGATAGAGCTGAGGATGAGTTCTGCATATCATCCACAGACCGACGGGCAGAGTGAGCGCATCATTCAGACGCTTGAGGATCTACTTCGCGCATGCACTTTGGAGTGGAAAGGGTCTTGTAAGGACCATTTGCCTTTGGTGGAATTCACGTACAACAATAGCTATCACTCCAGTATTGGCATGGCACCAATCGAAGCCCTATACGGGCGGAGATGCCTCACACCTCTCAGTTGGCGTGAGGTAGGTGATCATGCTTTATATTCCGTAGATCTCTTGGAGGAGACTGCGAGAGCTGTTGATCTTGTGAGACGGAGGCTTCTGACGGCACAGAGCCGCCAGAAGAGCTATGCAGACCGTCGAAGAAGAAACTTGGAGTTCAGGTAATCTAATTATTTCTTCTTCATCCATGACATATATATATGTCCAATTTAATCTCATATTAATGACATTCCTATCGATTAAAGGTTGGAGATTGGGTATTTTTGCGAGTATCTCCCATGAAGGGAGTGCAGAGATTCGGGGTTCGTGGCAAGTTGGCGCCGCAATATGTTGGACCGTTCGAGATTCTGGCTAGAGTGGAGAAGTTGCATATCAGGTAGCACTTCCTCCACAACTTTCAGGAATTCACGATGATTTCACATATCCAACTTGAGGAAGTATCTGCACGACCCTCGACACGTCATTAGTTACGAGAATCTAGACATGGAGCCAGATCTGACTTATGAAGAGAAGCCAGTTCAGATACTTGACCGTGCTGTGAAGAAGTTTCGCAGCAAAGAGATGTCATTGATCAAGGTTTTGTGGCACCGACACGGCATCGAAGAGGCAATGTGGGAGACCGAAGCTGACATGCGGGTACGATACCCGCAACTTTTTTGAGGTAATAAGCAAAACAAGCTTTTGTAATTAGATATATGATAAAATATATGGCTTATTTTCTCTTTGAGGTTTTTATGAGTTCAAAACCCTTTGAGGTTTTTATGGACATATGAAACTCAAACAAGACACTTAATAACCTTAACTCGAGTCTCGAGGACGAGACTCCCTTTGAGGTTTTTATAATTGTAACATCCGGGAATCCGCCAAACCCGAACCCGACCCGATTTGGGTCCGGCAAACCCAATAAAGTTGTTGGTCGGTATTAAACAACCTAAATCGATCAACTGGTCGTGAATCAAAAGTTGTTCGGGCGAAATCGACTGAAAATCGATGGCATCGGAATGCGCGCCGCGAAAAAGCCGCGACGCAAATTCGGAAACCGCGAAACGAACTGAGACCGTCATTAAATCTGATTCGACGATACAAAATCAACGGAATCGACCGTTCGTCAATCGGAGGTCGTTTGATATTTTTAAATCACAAAATTTAATATGAAAGAAAAACCGTATCCGAAAATTTCGGGTATTCAAAACCCGATCGGAAGTATATCAATATTATACTCATATTGACCGTCACTCTGAGACGATCAATTCGAGATATGGTGCGTCAAAATCCGACATCTGGGGCGTGAATACGGTCAACTTTACGTTTTCTCAAATAAAGAAAGTTTGGTTTTAAAAAAAAAAATTCTGTCTGCTGTAGCAGCAGACTGTAGCAGACTCCAAATGGCGTGTGTTTTTTTTTCCATTTGGCAAACATCGCCATTCCCTCCTTGGTTATATAAGACCTAAATCCCCATTTTCTCCTCTAAGAATCCAACGAGAGAGAGAGCTCCTCCCCCTTCCCATTCCAGTCGTAATCTCCCTTTTCTCTTTTTCTCTTTCTCCCCCAAATCTCCTTTCAATTCTCAACTAAGGAATGCTGTTGCAGCTCTCTCTACGGTTGCTTCAAGACAACATCTCCATGCTTCTGTGAAGACCAACAACAGCACTAAGCAGCTGCTGAAGAGTTGATTTTCCATTTATTGTTGTACATGCAACATCCTTCCAAAGCAATAAGAGCTTTTCCAAACCCTTCTTCCAAGATCAAGACCCTCCTGCTGCAGTCCAACAACTGTTCAAGCCATGCATGCAATTTATTTTCAAGTTTTGAAGATTTAGGTACCATCCCCTCTCCCTCCTCCTCTTGCTGCCATGCATGATCTAATGCCTTTTATTCTACCATGCATTCTTCATGATGTTACCCATTAACCATCTTCCTCATTGAGATGAATATGCATATGTTCAAGGTTTGCATGCATTCAATTACTCTCATGATATAATAATTTTTATTATATACTGAAATGGCTCCAGGAAATCCATATATATTTTTCTATTATAAGACATCTCCATATAGCAATTGGAAATCTGTATCTAAATATTATACAGGTTTTCGATTTTGGTTCCTGTAAATTTATATATTTCTGTTATACAGAAATTTCAGATGACTCCTGGAAATAGAATTCCATAACTGCCTGATGTACAGTTCTATTTTCCTATCACTGTCAAACATGCTCTTTCTTTTCCAACCCAAGTTTTCTATTCTATTTGTTTGTCCTTGATGTTGAGAGGTTTTTAAAAAAAATTTTGTTCTAATGATTTTGAGCTATGATGAGATCTATCACAAGACTTTATTTGATTTCTGTTATATGGACAATTAGGGAATATTGGCCAATTCACTTACACTTTTAAGTGTAACACAGAATATTCTAAGTTCTCCCATCCAGCAAATTGTTGGATTCTTATTCTTCTAAAAATTTGGCCAATTCACTTACACTTTTTATTAAAATTTTTCCTGCAGAAATTTCACTACCTTTTTGATACTATCCCTTATGCCAAGTCTAATTTAATAGAAGCATCCTATTTCATTTTTTTTATCAAAGTAAACAATTCTGATCATTAATTAGTGATTAAAATTCTTGTCTTAGTTTTATTTTCGATATATATATATATATATATCCAGTACTGTATGGGCATATAAGAGAGATTAAATTTTGATTATTGAATGATCTCAGTTCTTGGTTTTTATGGGGAGGAGAGTTATATGACATATATTCCTGATGAAAGGAGCATTGTAAATTTACTCCTGTTCGACATATCAGATAATTGTTGTTGTTATGATTTAAGTAAACTAGATTGAAACATCTTTCCACTAATACATATTAATCATGTATACTCTTACTATGATTACTTTGTCTCAATGTTAACAAATCAGATCTGGAAGTACAATCGGAGACACTCAAAAGGATAGGATCCTTTCATGATTTTCTAGTAGGAAATTTAAAGGTGCTATAGGTGAATGTTGAGTTGGTTACGTAATCCATCATATATCTTCAATAAATCCTCATGCAGTTAGATGCATGGATAGGGACTGTCCTTATTCATAAGGACATTATATCATCAACTTGAACTCTATAGAGGATTGATGTATGTCATGCACCTTTGAGGATTAAGAACCATGCGTGATTTTAAGGATTAGGAGTCTAATAATAGAAGTTAAGGTAAGTAAATAAGAAATTATTGCTAACTTCTTGAGACAATCTCTAAATCTATTGAGTTAAACATATCAGAGATCGAGAAAGAATGGATAAATGACATCTAATGAATAAACATGCCGGTCACGGTAATCTTCACACCTGACCGTGCGAGAGCGCGGTGACTCTCAACTGGGCGGGAGAATAGGAAGCCCAGTTAGGGCAGCGGTCGCCAAGTGCACGGGTCTAGGATCCCAGTCTTTTACACGATTTTTACGCGAGCTCGCAGTGTTTTTACGCCTCGTTGGGATCCTGTCTTTAGACCAGTTCCGTTGACCCTTGTTTTAGGATACCCAGGCGGGGGATCTTTGGTTTTCAGTTTTACGTACGAGCTCGGTCGCCCGTTACCGGTCGGGCTGTTTTACTAGAGTGATTTTTCCGGGAAGTCCCTCTCACCCGTCTCAGTGGCGTAGTTGGGGAGTAGACCTATCCCTCTATTGGACCGCGCTTCCAATTAGAGGGCGAGACGGAAGAGCTATTTGCAGGCTTCTTCACCGCTTGAGTTTTCTTTCGCCAACAGACTTGGCGATTCTACATCCAGATCATCTATATCTACATCTAAATCATCAAGAGTTGCATCTGATAGAGTTAGAGTGAAGGTTTGGAGGAAATTACAATTAAAATTGAGTTGATTGGAGGCGACTTTAATCTGATTCGAAATCCCTCTAAGTTAGTGGACGTGTTGGGAACTTAGTTAGGATGCATTACACAACACCGCATGCTTACGGAGGCCCCCCAACCCTAAGGTACTTTTAATACCTTAGAGTCATAGTGTGAGGTTTCACACGAACCAAGACCACAGACTATCCACTAACTAAAAAGGAGTAAATAGCATTAAGGATCAAATCCATCATTATATCAGTCCTATATCGAAAACCATGATATAATCTCAATGACAAGAAATTAGCAATTTCATCATTCATGTGCCATCAAGTTCCACGACATGATCTCCAAGACCCAGAATCATGATCTTTATCTACATCATCTGGAGTTATATCTGAAATAATTGAAATTAAGAATTTGATGCCTACCTATTGAACTTGGGAATTAAGTAATCTATAAATATCTCCTATTCCATCTTTCACATCGACAAATCCACAGATTTGATATCTGGTCAATATAATAATAAAGATATATACATATATAAATACTCCTATAATTATCAACATTTGATTACAAAATAAATATGTTAAATATGAAAAGTGTTGGAATAATGGGATTTTATGAGAAATGCTTACAAGCCTGACTACTTTTTTTACTTACGCAAGTAGATGTAAATAGTGCTTATTCCACCCTTCTACTTGCTCTCTTTTACACATTAAATTACTTGTTAATTATTTAAACTACGGGTTTGTATTCATAATTGTGACTCCTTTTCTTCCTTGCACGCATGGCAGGAAAGGAGTCTTCTGATTAGTAGCTATACATGGTTCCAGGAGACAAGGTTTATACCGGACGATATGTTATTCTTTTTGTCTCAGTTTTTATTCGGTTGTTAATGTTATATGCTTCTTTTCTCTTCAGTCAGATTTTGGGATATACTGTATGTACTTTCAGACACTGTATAGGTTGAAAATGAAATGAAAGTTAATGAAATAAATTCTTGGTGACATTTATCTTAATTATCTTGTGGTTGTGAATGTGAATGTCGAATGTCACTTGCAAATATATTCATTGCGAAAAATTTTCCCGGACTTTCAGTTACTTAATGCAATATTAATGAATGTGGAAATGTGAATGTGTCGTAAACGGGCACCCGGATCCTGAGGGGTTCACAGTATTCAACATTCAACAATCTAAGAACTCTTCAGCTATGGCTGCATCTCATGATAGGGGGACCATTACACAGTACCATGGTCGTGGTAACTGTGGCAGGTGTCACAGGGTCAAAATCCCGCTATCGATTTCGACCGTACCTGTGCGGCGTTAGCTAACCCGTAACTAACCAGCCTTCCCGAGTAGAACGGTCGTGGCTCGTACTCCTGCTTGCTAGCGTACCGACGCTTCCAACACAAACACGAACTTTGGATCGTTCAGGAACACTCTCAAGAACACGCTCAAGAACGCTCAAGAACACTATCAAACAATCACACAAGCACGGGCACAAAGCTCTTCTCTTATTAGAAGGGGAACTCGCTCTGGAGTGGGGTGACACTCTACACTTGTGTGTTTACAAATGAGCCACCACCCCTCCTTATATACAAGACTCAAGGCAACCCAAGGGACGCTCATTATTACATCTACAATAATGATACATAAAGACACAAGAGACCTTTCGAGTTTTTTGACAACCCTTCGCGTTCCTCAGCAACTCTTCGTCTGCTCGTCTCTTCGACTCCCTTGTTGTCCTTTCATCTTCTCGCACGGTTGACGCCCAGTCAACCGCCCAGTCATCAGCACACTCGCGCTCCAACGCTTGCTGATGCAGCTTTGCCATAATTCACCAAGTGTCACCGAACACTTGGTCTCGTGCCATAAGGGAACCCATGGCCTCCAGACCCTCGTGCGGTAAAACCTTCCTTAGCGTTCTGCATGCTAAGGGGAAGTCCTCCAGAACTCCGCTATCGTGGCCTCCAGACCATTGTCGTACGCGTATTACCGAGCATGCTCGACAATGCTCGTACTCAGCACCTACAACGCTCCATGCCTCCTTGGATCGCCACGCCTCGATACCGATACCGTGCGCCTTCGTGCGTACGCCTATGTGATCGTACCGCATTGCTCCTTGATGCGTACTGCTTTACTACGTACCGCCCTTCTGCGCTCGCGTATGTACTGCTACGTGCATCCACCGTCATGGCTTGCACTGCTGTCTGTACTCGCTGCTCGCACTGCTAATAGCACCACGACACTCTGCTACCGAGCCGGTGTCCTGTGAAGCTTCTCCATCATGTACGGTAGAGCCTCCAGACTCTCGTGGATAACCTCCTTGATACCCACATATTTCGGACTCCTCCTGGTGTCCTTGCTCCATCGATCATTCTCGAGCATCCGCTACCGGGTCTGCACGATCATTCTCGATCACGAAATTTGGAGGTGTGACAAGCCTCCCCCACCTGAAGAATCGGTTGTCCTCAACCGAGCATCTCCTCTTCAGCTGGCGTCCCGTCACGATCCTCCATCCGCTACGCACCTCCTGATGCTGCTCAATTGGAAGGGTGGTGCAAGCGTGCACCGTCTCCCTTCCCGCACTTGTTCTTCCCACGAACCGCGTCCCTCCATGACTTGGTCTTCGTCGTGAGAAATGGAGCTTCCTTGTCAGCTCCTTTTCTCGATGTATCCCTCCTGGATACAGCAGCTCCATCGCTGGTGTGTGGCAGCTCCAGCTTCACATGTGGAGTACTCATCTCCACATTTGCTCGTTAACGATCTCCATCGTTCCCTGTAGACGTACCCGTGTCCTGGGAAGTAAGCACCTCCTGCGCTCCGAGCATCTCTGTTATCTTGCCTCCTGCAAGATCGTTGGTGGTGTGGTTCGTCACCGCTCCACCTCCATGAACGTTCAACACCTTGTCCATGCTGCATTGCTCTCCAGAGCTCTACATCGCCTTCTCGTGCACGGATGTTCTCTTAGCCGTGGCTTTGGTTGTGTGACCCCATTGCACACCTTGGTGCTCCGTACGCACCTGCGCACTCCTGTGCATCCTCGATCGAGCCTTGGCACCTCCAAAGCTCTTTGTTGTGGAGTTCCCTCGCTCCATCGAATTTGAAGCTCCAACTCAAAGTGTTGTGAGGCGTACCTTGCGCATAGCACCGATTGCTCTCAAGCGTACCTCACCTTCTTCTTCATCCTCCTCGTCCGTATGAAGAGAGTTCAGCTTCTCCTTCTTTGGGCACTCCCGCGACCGATGCGGTCCATCGCATATGAAGCATCCCTTGCTCCTGGGTTGCTCCTTCTTGGAGTACTCCCGTTCCTCCGTAGGTGGATCATGGGCAATGCCTTTGCCCTTGTCCTTCGACCGTGCCTTCGACTTGCTGGTGAACTCCTTCTCTTCAGCGTTGTGGCCTGCTTGGACACCGTAATCGACCAACGCATCCGCCACCACGATCGCTGAATTCAGGTCCTTCACGCCCTGCCTCCGCAGTTCGGCTTGCGCACAGCTCTGCAACCCGATCGTGAAGTTGAACAGCTTGTCCTCCTCTGACATACCCTTGATGTCCAACAACAAGGACGTGGACTGCTTTACGTACTCACGAACAGTGCTTGTCTGCTTCAGGCGTCGAAGAGCCTCCCGTGCAATCCACGCAGTGTTCTTCGGCAGGAACTGCGCCTTCAGTTCAGTGACTAGATCATCCCACCTGGATATCTTTGGTCTTGCCTCATCTGCTGCACGGCTTCTCCACCATAATTTGGCGTCGCTTGACATGTACATCGATGCCAAGCCGACCTTCTCGGCTTCCTTCGTCTTGGTCGCCTCGAAGTAAACTTCCATATCCCATAGGAAGTTCTCCAAATCCTTAGCACTCCGCGTACCTGTAAAGGGGTTTGGGTTCCGGTACCTTGCGTCACTGCACCTCCATGGAGCTCCCGCTGTTCGCCAAAGCTTCTTGATGAGGGAGATCTTGCTGCGTAGATCCTCCATCATCGTGTTGAACGCCTCCAGCTTGTCCTCCAAGGACTTGATCTGCTCCGCTGAGCATTGGGTCTCGTCCCCAACATCTGATCCTTCTGAAGCACGATCCTCCAAGACGGCGATGCGATGGGCATGAGTCCCAATAGTGGACTCCATTTCTTCCATCGCCTGCTCCAGTGCTGCCAAACGCTCGATAACACCCACCATCTTCGCTCCGCTGATTGAAGATATACTTGCACCGACAAGTATCCTCTGTTCCCGCGATCGATTGCACCAACAGCTGCTCGTAGCTTCACCCGCTCTCTTGCCCGCTTCTTGGCACCAACCAAGCTCTGGTACCAATTCGTGCCAACGAATTGTATCATGAACCGTGCTCTGATACCAATTGTCACAGGGTTAAAATCCCGCTATCGATTTCGACCGTACCTGTGCGGCGTTAGCTAACCCGTAGCTAACCAGCCTTCCCAAGTAGAACGGCCGTGGACGCGCTCTAACTCTTCTCGTACTCTTGCTTGCTAGCGTAACGACGCTTCCAACACAAACACGAACTTTGGATCGTTCAGGAACACTCTCAAGAACACGCTCAAGAACGCTCAAGAACACTATCAAACAATCACACAAGCACGGGCACAAAGCTCTTCTCTTATTAGAAGGGGAACTCGCTCTGGAGTGGGGTGACACTCTACACTTGTGTGTTTACAAATGAGCCACCACCCCTCCTTATATACAAGACTCAAGGCAACCCAAGGGACGCTCATTATTACATCTACAATAATGATACATAAAGAAACAAGAGACCTTTCGAGTTCTTTGACAACCCTTCGCGTTCCTCAGCAACTCTTCGTCTGATCGTCTCTTCGACTCCCTTATTGTCCTTTCATCTTCTCGTACGGTTGACGCCCAGTCAACCGCCCAGTCATCAGTACACTCGCGCTCCAACGCTTGCTGATGCAGCTTTGCCATAATTCACCAAGTGTCACCGAACACTTGGTCTTGTGCCATAAGGGAACTCGCGGCCTCCAGAGCCTCGTGCGGTAAACCCTTCCTTAGCGTTCTGCATGCTAAGGGGAAGTCCTCCAGAACTCCGCTATCGTGGCCTCCAGACCATTGTCGTACGCGTGCTACCGAGCATGCTCGACAATGCTCGTACTCAGCACCTGCAACGCTCCATGCCTCCTTGGATCGCCACGCCTCGATACCGATACTGTGCGCATTCGTGCATACGCCTATGTGACCGTACCACATTGCTCCTTGATGCGTACTGCTTCACTACGTACCGTCCTTCTGCGCTCGCGTATGTACCGCTACGTGCATCCACCGTCATGTCTTGCACTGCTGTCTGTACTCGCTGCTCGCACTGCTACTAGCACCACGACACTCTGCTACCGAGCCAGTGTCCCGTGAAGCTTCTCCATCACGTACGGTAGAGCCTCCATACTCTTGTGGATAACCTCCTTGATACCCACATATTTCGGACTCCGCCTGATGTCCTTGCTCCATCGATCATTCTCGAGCATCCGCTACCGGGTCTCTACGATCATTCTCGATCATGGAATTTGGGGGTGTGACAACAGGGGAGGGGGTAGCCGACCCCGTCAGCCGTGTACCTACTGCCATAGGCCAGACCACTCTGAGGAAACATGCTACTTTAAGCATGGGTTTCCTACTTCAGCACGAGTTGCAAAGCAGATTGAGTAGGTTGGTAGTCCACCACTTGCATCTGATCAGAGATTCGATGAGTTTGTAGCGCATCTTAGAGAGATTATGCCTGCTCCTGTGTCAATCACCTCTCCTTCAGGATCCTCAGAGGTAGTTGCCTCAACATCAACATCTACATCAGGTACAACTTTTGCTCTTACTAGATGTTACTTGGCAGATTTGTCAGAATGGATTATGAATTCAGGAGCATCCCATCATCTTTGCGATGACAGAGGACAGTTTAAAAAATACAGTCTGACTCAGTCAGGGATATCAGTAATAATAGCAGATGTGACACACTCTCCCATCATTGGTCAGGGGGAGGTGCGGTTAACTTCTGCAATAAAACTTCAGAATGTTCTTTATGCTCCTGAATTTTTTATGAATTTACTGTCCATTAGTCAAATCACCAAGGATTTACATTTTCGTGTCATATTTGACCCATCAACTCTTGTGTTTCAGGACATTTTTATGGGCATGGTGATTGGATTTGGCCGTGAGCAAGAAGGTCTCTATAGATTGGTACAATCTCAATATGTTGGTGCTTTACCTCTTCACACTGGATATGTTACTCTATATGTGCGGCATCTTCGATTTGGTCATCTTCCTCTGCATAAGCTATGTCATATACTTCCACAGATTTCCCCCCACTCTACCTTTCAGTGCGAGGCCTGCCAGCTTAGGAAGCATCATCGGCCTACCTTCCAGAGTCGTCAGAGTCGAAGTAGTCATAGAATTTTTGAGTTAATTCATCTTGATATTCGAGGTCCAAATCGTGTCTCAGACCTTCAAGGGCATAGATTTTATCTTGTTGTTGTGGATGATTTTTCAATATTGTCTTAGGTTTTTCTTCTTAAAAACAAGTCTGATGCTGGTCATGTTATTCAGTCTTTTATTAATGAAATAATGAATGTTTTCTCTGCAAATGTCAAGTATATTCGTTCCGATAATGCATTAGAATTTTACAGTATACAACTCTCTCAATTTCTTAGAACCTTTAGTATTATTCATCAGACTTCTTGTGCTTATACTTCTCAACAGAAAGGGACGGTTGAATGAAAACATCACCAACTTTTGAATGTTACCAGGTCTCTCTTGATCCAGAGATGTTCTCCACATTCATACTGAGGGATGCGGTTTTAACTGCTTGCTACATGGTGAATCATATGCCATCATCGGTTCCGGGGGAGAAGATCCCGTTCTCGATTGCATTTCTTGAGACAGATCTTTTCTCTCTTACTCCTCGTGTGTTTGGGTCGGTTGCTTTTGTTCATCAGACGTCTCCAGGTCATGACAAGCTCTCTCCTAGAGTTGTCAAGAGCATTTTTATGGGATATTCCAGGACCCAGAAAGGATACAGTTGCTTTGATCATGTTCGATGAAAGTATTATGTTAGTGTAGACATCACCTTCTTTGAGTCTATTATGTATTTCTCCCCTACAGGTGACAAGTTGATTCCTTCAGAGAATAGAGAAGATGTATACATGCCTCTACCTCCGATTTCGTCTACTCCAGGCTCCACTTCCTCACCACCTTCGACACCGCCACTACCACCACCTACTCCACCACCTGCCACACCCAGTTGCTTTTCGTAGGTTTACCGGCACAGATCTCGTGTTCATGTTCCTCCTCCATCATCCAGCATGCCCAAGGTATGCGTTTACAGATCTCGTGTTCTGAGAATTTGATTTCTACCGATGACACTGGTGATTTGCGTTTACAACATGTTGTATAGGAGGCCTTAGATGTTCCTGTATCAGCCACTGAGGAATCTGGGGACCTTGATGTGCCTATTGCCTTACGGAAGAAGAGGTGTGCATGCACTATGTATCTTCTTGCTTTCCATGTTTCTCTTGCACGTCTCTCAGAGGAGTTTCAGAGGTTTGTTGTGGGTCTGCCGGCTGTGGAGATACCACGATCATATCAGGAAGCATTGCAGAGTAGTCAGTGGCGTCTGGCTATGGAGGAGGAGATGACAGCATTACAGTCTCACAGTATTTGGAGTATTGTACATGCTCTCCATGTGCATCTGTTGTTGGCAGCAAATGGGTGTTTACGATGAAATACTGCACGGATGGTACTGAGGACATGTATAAGGTCAGACTTGATGCTCGCAGGTTCACCCAAACTTATGAGGTCGATTATCGGGATACATTTTCTCCAGTTTCTCACCATGCTACACTGAGGATTCTCATTGTTGTCGCCGTGATATGTAATTGGCCTCTATTTCAATTAGATGTTAAGAATGCATTCTTGTATGGTGACTTGCATGAAGAAGACTGCATGTAACAACCACCATGGTTTGCTGCTAAGGGGGAGTCCCATATGGTGTGCAAACTTCACAAGGCCATCTATGGCCTTAAGCAGAGTCTGAGGGCTTGATTTCAGAAGCTCTCAGAGTTGATTAAACAACAAGGGTTTGTCAGATCTGCTGCAAATCATTCTCTTTTTGTTAAGAGAACCCAGAGAGGTACCGTTGTTGTTTTGGTCTATGTAGATGACATTATTATTACAGGCAGTTATGAATAAGGCATTCAGGCAACTAAGGATTTCCTTGGACAACAGGTTGTGACCAACGATCTTTGCAATCTCCGTTACTTTCTTGGTCTATCAGCATGATATGGTGATGACGCATAGGAAATATGTCACTGACCTTCTATCTGAGACAGGCATGACAAGATGTATACCTGTTACTACTTAATGGATCCTAATGCTAAGCTCTATGATGATGACTTTGAAGAGGTGAATAAAAGGCGATACAGAGAGCTAGTAGAGAAGTTGTTGTATGTCACTATCACCAGGCTTGGTATATCATTTGTTGTTAGTAGAGTCGGCCAGTTTATGGAACAACCTAGGTAGGTTCATATAGATGCAGTAAACATGATCATGAGGTATTTGAAGTCTTCTCCAGGTGCGGGACTTTTGTTCAGAAGAGACACTTCTCTTACAGTTACTGGATGTGCTGATGCAGACCATGCTGGGTGCCCCAAGGACATGAAGTCCACGTCAGGCTTCACTGTATTTGTAGGTAGCTCACTGGTTTCATGGAAGAGTAAGAAACAAACAGTTGTGACTAGATCTAGCGCCAAATCAGAGTAAAGAGTCATGGCCCAAGGGAGAATGGAAATGATGTGGGTCAAGTCTTTCTTGACTGATCTAGCTATTGAGGTGCCTCTTCCTATGCATCTCAAATGTGATAATCAATCCGCTTTATTCATAGCTAATAATACAACCTTCCATGAAAGAACAAAGCACATCAAAGTGGATTGCCATGACACTCGTGATCTAATTCAGAAGGGACTTGTTTCCACCTCTTACGTTGCTTCAGACGACCAGATTTCAGATATGTTTACCAACTAGAGGTCCTTTTCATCGTTGTTGTTCCAAGCCGAGCATGATAAACATATATGCTCCAACTTGAGGGAGAGTGTTGAGATAGTTATATCTCTTTATCATTATTTCGTATTTCTTTATTTTTATGTCCGCTTTATGTAATTTTCCCTTAGAGCTTTTCTCCTATATTGAGCTTTAGGGCTATGATGGATACAACCTTTAATTTCATGCCTTTCTACACTTGACATATTGCTTGTTGACAATTGACATATATTTTTCGCATGGTATTTTAATTGATTTTCCTATTTATTAAAAACACAAAACATGCATTTTATTCTATTAAGTTATTAAAACCCATAAAATTAGAAAAACACCTTAAAAAATTCCCACAAAAAATATTACCTATATTCTTATTTTGTATAATATATATATATATCCAAAAAATTACTAAGAATTAGAAAAATATAAAACCTAAAAATTACAAAATCCTAAAAAACTTGTAAAAATTAGCAAAAAATATTGAAAAATACAAACATATATTTTACTAGAATTTTCTATATATCATATACTATATAATAAAAAATAGTTTTAGGTTAATTTTGGACTTGTTTATATTTATATAACCTAAACTATACATTGTTTTGTACATTATATTACTTTAAAATACATAAAAATTAGCAAAAAAATCTATAAAAATATCAAAAACAGAGAAAAATATAAAAACACAAAATATTTTATTTTATGTATTTTGACTATATTTATGTATTATTAAAAATGTAATATCTAATATATATATTACTTATATTATCTATGATATCATTATTATGATATATAATTATATATTTTATTTTAAAAATTAAAATGAAAATTAAAAAATTACAAACTTAAAAAGAAATTTATTAAAGTAAAAAATAAAAATATAAATATTTAGAAATCCATAAAAATTAAATATAATAAAAAAGCCACATAAAATTAGAAAAAGGCTAAAAGTACAAAAATAATTATTATTAATCAACAATAATTACTAATATTTACCTACCTACCAATTTGCTCCCCAAAGTTTGACACTCTATTGCTTGTTCGCTATACATATTTTATAGAATTAAATAAAATAATTTTTGACTCCACACATATTTTTATCGCATATATATCTGTGGGTTGATTGTTGATTGATATGCTTGGTTCGAGTACCGTGCGCCGCGAGAGCGACCGATACAACGATCGTCGGATCCGACTTGTCGGACATCGCAAGCCCTCCAAGATCGGAACTTGGTACCTTGGCTAAAGCATGTTGTTAGTACTTGTACTGATATTTCCACCATATATCTATATAAAGAGGGTTAGGCCTTATCATGGCATCACAGAAATTATCCTGGATCAGGGTATTGGATACCGCCAAATAAGGTCTAATCCTTGTTGGAAGTAAGCGAGCATACATCATACCACTACAAATCACTCGAAAAAGAGCACACATGATTTGGCGGTGGTCGGTCTCCTCTGGTTATTGGAGAAGAAAATCACTATAACAAACAAGTAAAACTCTCTTTGTTTCCTTGTTCTCTTCTTCTATTCTTTCTCTCTCTCTCTATGTCTTTTTGTGTGTGTTTGGGGACTCGAAGACTTCACCTCTCTATTTCTTGGCCCAACATAATCATTGATATGCCTTTAATAATCAATCTCCATATATTAAGATTCTATTGTGATTTAATTAATTAAGTTTCTAAATAATCAGATCTACTCAAATCTCTCTTCAAGATTTTGCATAAGATACATCTCTACCATCTTAGAATAAGTCTACCTTATTTACTTGCATGTGTTCCTCATGCGAAAACCCTTGCAAATTTTAAACTACATCCGGGCAACGATGTAGCGGTTCTTGCCAACTTCTCATTGCATTCGGATGATGCAACACGCCTCTAGTAGGGAACACCCCAATGAAATCTAAATGTTTGTTTAAATCCATGAAAAGATCCGAACGGTTTTGAGATGAATTCCGAAATAGTGTTCTTAAAAGAACACTATTTAGGAATTTGTCTCTCTTGCATTGGTTGCCGGCTACCTAACGCACGACCCTCTTCAATTTACCTGGGCTTGAGACCGGCCATTTGAAGCCAATCATCTCTTTTAAAGATCCATTTGAAGCCTTCAGTCTTTCTCTCCTCATCATTCACTTGTTTCTTGAGAGCACCACTACATGATCAATTTTCAGTCAGTTTTATTTACAATCTCTATGCATCTGATAATCTTGCATTTCATTGTATACATTATATTTATGCTTTATAGAATTTTGTATCTTTTTACGCTTAGGGTTGTGCTAAAGAAAGATCTTTGGAATAAACTAACGTGTTTGTAAAGTGAACGAGTTGTCTGAGGGAAACTTGCTTATTAGATAGTTGATCGACATAATCGATCATGAAATTCTAAGTCAATGGACTTCGGACAAGGTATTAACCCAGTTGGATTTCTATGTTTAAATTTATTATTCTTGTGGTTGCTTGTTTTTATCTTCTAAATACTTTGTGGTTGATCAAATACAGTAATCAACTTAATTTGAATGCTTATAACGATCCTATGTAGTGTCACACTTTCAATATTGCCTTTTGTGGTGTGTCATGTCCATTAATTTATAAGTTGTTTTGAGAGATGACATCTAGGTGTTATGCATATTTTGAGACATCTCAAAACTGCCTCTGGGAATGGATTCTCATTCCAGTACGACCTCTCTTTAAAGATAGTGGGATATTCTGATATACATTATACTATATACAAATAAGATAGGAACTCATGCATCTTTGTTGAAGACAATCTTGTTCCATTGTATAGGAAAAAGTAAAGCAGTATTGATTAATATAAAGCAGTATTGATTAATAATGCAAAGTCATCGAATGGGTGATGGCATAACTACAACAAAATTGATTAATTACAAACTATTCTAAACACTGAGTTGACATTAACCTTGAATATGCAAATGTGATGGCTTATGCTCCCATTCTTCACTAATAATCTTGCCTTTCAATTATAAGGAGGTTGACTATCACTATGTACATGATATGCTCCAAGAACGCCTCCTCCAAACTCCATATGTGTCATCTACTAATCATATTGCGTATATCATTACCAAGACTCTCGCAAGGACCCTGTTTGATTGACATGCTTTAATGAGCATGCATATCTTTTCTCCATATTAAGAGGGAGGGGGTTCCTTTCTTTCCCAATCGGTGTAATTATTTTAGTTGGTCATAACTAGGTCAAATTTGCTAAACTTGTTAATTAGTTTCATGTGAATGCGACCTTATGGTTTTGCTAAAGTAGAGAACCTTCTGACGCAGTTGATAAACAATGCATTGAATAATACTCATCAAATCTAAGTGTGTAGATACTTTTGTGCCTAAATCCCTTAAGCAAAATTCTTTTGTGTCTTTCCTTAATACTTCGATATATTTTTTTTAGAGAAGCACACTTTAGATTTACCTTAAAACATCGCTAAGCAAGTTATGCTTCACATCTTTGACAAGATTTGTCTTATCAATAGAAGCAAGGGAGCTACTAATTACACCTTCACCAATGATCACACCCGTATGGTTGCTGCTGAAAGTCACATTCCCATCTTTGCATTCTATATTAATAAGTAGGTTGGAGTCTCTAGTCATGTTCTTGGAACCCCATTGTCTACGATACATTTACCTCTTTTCTTTTACTTGCTATCATGGGAAAGAGTGATTGGTCATGTGCTGGTCGTTACACCATCGAGGGTTAAACTTATTGAAGGAATTTTTTTATTTTTTATTTCATAGATCTAATCCTTATGATGTGTTTTTCCATTGTTCCTGTTCTCTGCAAAGTAAATATCGAGAGAGAGCTTGTGGGTCCTTGAAGTGTTATCTTGGTTCCTAGGATGAATACAAGATCCATTAGCTTTCTTGTTTTTTGTTTGAAACTGAGATTAATTTTGACATACCTCTTTTGACATACCTCTTAGTGTGTGAATTGCTAGCAGTGATAGTTTTCTTTTCAATACAAGGATCATAACCAACATCAAACTTGATTTTATATTGACAAGAAGTTCCTAACATATTATCTAATCATTCCTTCCCCTTAGTGAATTTTACTAGATAGTCTACAAGAATTCTATTCTTAGTCTTTTGTTAGAAAATATGAATGCGGAAGCGTATCATAATTAAAGATAAAGAAATTGATGAACCCGGGATTTAACGTGGAGCCCTACTCACTAAGGAGCGGGATGAAACCTCGGGAGAACACCTCAAAGGGTTGTTTGTTCTGTTGAACTTTCTCGATGGATACAAGAGGTCCGGGGTCCTTATATAGCCTCCACAGAGACTCCAAGTCCCACCACTGGTAAATGTGGGACTAAACACATGGATGTGGTAAATGGATCCTGGAGTGATCCATTTACCAATCTGCAACTCAATTAACGCACAACCAAATATTCCAACACTCCCCCCTCAAGATGGAGCATGCAATGCTCAGCTTGGACAAATAAAAAGAAACTCAACTCACGCTACATGATACTACATACAATATCAACTCAACGCACACAACTGTCGACTACTGTCGAGGACGTTGCTTCTCATGACGTGCAGGTGAGGAGGACGAATGGCTGGAGCGTGAGTCGACTGAATCTCCTTGTCGGAGATCATGTGCTCTGTACTACGCCTGTCAGAGTCACTGCAACTGACAATGAGTCTCCACCTGGAGAAATCTGGCCCGCCACACGTGGATAACTGCTCTATCTCTGAAAGGGCCGAACTGAAAAGGCCGTGGAGTGCAATCCTCGTCGGAGTCCATGGTCACTGGAGAATGGAGTCTGAAACGTCTCCTCGTCGGAGAACTGGATCTCTCCCATCTGGCACAGAGAATGCTACTCTACTCTGGAGTACCTATGATACCACATGAAAATCCTTGCCCACATGGCATAGGGAATGGTCCTCTACCCTGGAGTCCCTATGCCCCACATGAAAACTCTGGCCGAAACAACAAGAATAATGGGGACCATGAAACTGAAGATCGCATACTCGTGTATCTTGAACTGCAGATTCGGAACCTGACATCGAGTCTGAACATCTGATAATTGTAGAGTTTGAAATTTGAACGTGCATCTGGACTGTGTTGGAGTATTTGGTTGTGCGCTACTTGAGTTGTAGATGGGTAAATGGATCCCTCCAAGATCCATTTACCACATCCATGTGTTTAGTCCCACATCTACCAGTGATGGGACTAGAGGCTCTGTAGAGGCTATATAAGGAGCCCTAGACCTCCTGTATCCATTGAGAAAAAATAATAAAGTATATGTCCCTTTGAGGCCTTCTCCCGTGGTTTCATCCCGCTCCTTAGGGAGTAGGGTTCCACGTAAAATCTTGTTCTTCCATGTTTTCTATATTTATGTTCTGTTTATCATTACCGCTTCCGCATTCCAATTTTCTAACATGGTATCAGAGCGGGTTTGTATCTCGTGGATGTATTTCATATTTTGTTCGAGATTCGATTTTGGTATTTTGATCTTGAAGGTTAGTATTGTTGTTCATTCAAGTTCGAGATCAAGTTTCTAGGGTTTTTGCTGAAACCCTAATTATTCAAGTTCTATGTTCTGAAGATTGAAGCAACCACTCTGTGTTTGGATTTCTGGAAATCCTAATTCAAACACATGATTCTGCATTTTCCACGTCAGGCCTCGCTCGAAGATCAACCCTCCTTGGCGACAGTCTCTCATTCAGCCTCAAGGCGGAGGCCCCTCTAGGAGATATCCATCTCCATGGAGAACCCCATCCCAGATCTCCCTCCAGATTTCCTTCCAGATCCATCTCAGCGACAAACATCCTCTCCTCCGTAGGTTCTCCAGGCGGCGCTATTCATCACGCCTTTCCTCCTCTAGAAGAAGAAATCAAATATGTATGGTTTTTTAAAAAAACGGCGATGCTTGTTCCTCTTCTCCGTGAAAGCGCAACATTTTCTCTCCTTCACGCACATCTCCTGCAGGTGCGAGATGTATTCCTTCCAGCCGACCCTCGCAATAGCAGATCAGGTGCACCTCCTCTCTGTGTGCGAAGCTTCAGGCTGGCATATCTATCAATCGGAGCTCAGCGACTCGCCGCCCACCTCCACGCTCAGCCCGCTCTCGCTCCAGGTGGAGCCCAGTATCCAGGAGACATGCCTCTTCTAGGCAATGGCCCAAGCAGCATCATCGAGCCGCAGGTGATGCCGCCTCTTCCTCTCTCTCTCTCTCTCTCTCTCTCTCGCGAGTCCTCTGTGCACAGTGACGCCGCCGTAGTTGGTGCGACTCCCAAGCGACGGGAGATCATTCACATCCAGGTGGAGGTGCCTTCGAATTCCATGGGGGCTGACAACGTCGTGAGCTAGGGGTTCCCATAGGGGAACCCTAAATAAGCCCTAAACGTGGGCCTGCAGTTCTGCCCAAAGATGGGCCATTTTTTTTAACTGGGGATGGTGCTCTGCGTTAAAAAAAGGAAAAAATAATAAAAAAGAAAATGCAGAGAAAGCTGAAAAAATTGATTGAACGGCTTAAAAAAAGAATTGATTAAAAAAATTATGCAATAGCTACTTAAAAAAAGAAGAGAGAATAGCCGGAAAAAAAATTTTGAGTCAAAAAAAATGACGACGACTTATTTGGTTTCTTGTTTTCTCTCCACTCTTCATGTCTTCTCCCAACATAGTCGATGTCATGTATTCCGACTAGTATGAGAGAAAAGGGGAGTATTGTGTAGGGTCACAGGTCTTCTTCAGATGTCAGATTCTCCAGACCAGCCAGTCAGATTTTCAGACTCTACAATTTTGCAGATGAAAATTCTTCATGCGTAGTTTTAGACCCGAAGTTCAGATATTCAAACATGACGATTGTCTTCTGAGTCCTCACTCTCAGACACAAACATGTATGCTGTCTTTTCAGATGAGCACATGTATGTCATCTTTTGTCGTGGTCCCCATCATTCTTCTTGTTTTGTCGGCCAGAGTTTTCATGTCAGCCATAGGGACTCCAGAGTAGAGGACCATTCCCTATGCCATGTAGGCAAGGGTTTTCATGTGTTTCATAGGGACTCCAGAGTAGAGTACCATTCTTTGTGCCAGATGGGAGATACTCAGAGTACTCTGACGAGGAGACTCATTTAAGTTGTAGTGTCTCTGACAGGTGCAGTACAGAGCACATGTTCTCCGACGAGGAGCTTCAGTTGACTCACACTCCAGCCCGTTCGTCCTCCTCACCTACACAGCATGAGAAGCAACGTCCTCGACAACATCCGACAGTTGTGCGCGTTGAGTTGATATTGTCTGTAGTGTTTTGCAGCGTGAGTTGAGTTTCTTTCTTTTTGTCCAAGTTGAGCATTACATGCTCCAGCTTGAGGGGGAGTGTGGGAGTATTTGGTTGTGCGCCGCTTGAGTTGTAGATGGGTAAACGGATCCCTCTAGGATCTATTTATCACATCCATGTGTTTATTCCCACATCTACCGGTAGTGGGACTTGGAGGCTCTGTGGAGGCTATATAAGGAGCCCCAGACCTCCTATATCCATTGAGAAAAAGCAATAAAGAGTATGGCCCTTTGAGGCATTCTCCCGTGGTTTCATCTCGCTCCTTAGGGAGTAGGATTCCACGTAAAATCTTGTTCTTCCATGTTTTCTAGATGTATGCTCTGTTTATCATTATCGCTTCTGCATTCCTATTTTCTAACAGACTGGAATCTGAAATTGTCTCTGAACTGGAACCGGAACTAGAATCTGAATTGTGAGAGCGATGATGCCGAGGGACTATACACATACTCCCCCTTTCTCCCATACTAGTCGGAATACATGACATCGATTATGTTGGGAGAAGACGATAAAAATGGGGAAAACATGAAAACTCTTAACCGATAATGATTTTCTTTCTCGACTTTCTCAACCAATCATTTTTTATCATTTTTTTGCAAATCTTCTGCGCACGAATTTTTATTGTACACGTCTTTTTTTAAAAAATACCTTTTTTTGTTTTCGCAAACTAGCTACGACTCACTTGGGTCCCTCATTTTTCTCTCTCTGAACTCTCAGCCCATTTGGGCTTACATAATTGCCTCACATTTTTTTTAATTCACGCCCAAATATGGCCACCACTTCCCTATCTCTCAATTTTTTTAACAAAGGGAAGGGCCATCAGGCCTTTTTCTGCATAAGCCCTAGGGTTCCCATCGTGGGAACCCTCTTTGATATCGATGCCGCAACTGAATGAGATGAAGAGGAGCTGCATCATCGGTCGCCAGAGTGCTTGGAGCGAGCGCGAGGAAGATCTCAGGGTTGCCGTGTTGTTCTTGTGCTAGGGTGGCGATGGGTCTCTGTGTGTTGGAGGTAGGAAGGGAAACATGTTGTTGAAGGAGCTGCCCGTGAGCCCTTCCAGCACCGTGCAGAAGTTTTTTTTTTTGAGTATAAATTGGGTGGTCCCCCATTGTGGGGGTCACCGCCAAAGAAATTCCATTAAAAATAAAAATAGTACATTCTCGTGCAATCCAGGTGTTATAAAGCACGTTACAATGATATACTACATTCTCATACCTCTGGTTTTTAAAATTCAAATCGTTTCGTCCAGCCCAAATGGCCCAGAGAACAACACAAGGCTTCGAACAATCATCATGAGAATTGATGCCAAACGTCCGTATCGATCTCCAGAACTCTGTTTCCCCCACGCTCGCAACCCAAGATAGCCCGATCTTTCTCTAAATCCGTTTAGATGACATGCACTTGAAGAACAAATGGTCTGCGTCCTCCTCCGCCTCCTCACATCTGTTGCACTGTGTGTCATTCAGACCCAATAGTCTTCCCCTCCACGCCTTGTCACATACGGCCTCTTCTCAAGCACCAAAGGAAAACTTTCACTCTGTTCAGGATCTTCACCGCCCAAACTATCCTCAAGTCCTGACACATCTCTCCGTCCTGCTCCTCTTCCCTATGCCTCAGTTCCTTATAAGCTTTCTTCACTGAGAATTTCTTCCCCATCCACTCGAAATGGTCTCTGTCATGCGTGAAGTCCCCCAATGGTGGAAGTTCAGACTGCATCTTTAGGTAATCCTCCTAGCGTTGGTCAGAAAGATCCGTCAGGAACAGCGGTGACCACGTTCCCATATCCGCCAGCTGCGATAGTGTAGCCTCTTTTGAATCTGCTAAAGGAAAGAGGCGATGGAATCTGTCCTCCAACTTGCCCTCCCCCATCCAGTCATCCCGCCAGAATCTAAAAAGGTAACCATCACCCACCTTAGACCTGAGTTTGGGCGCCAACGATGGTAAAACCTCGCGCATGCTGGCCCATAGCGGTGCTTCATATCGTATTCTTCTAGTCCTGAGTTCTCCACTGACTCCATAAATCTTCCTCAACATCCTAGCAGCCAACGAGGTGGAATGCCCCCACATGCGGATCGCCCATTTTAAAATGAGTGCCTTGTTCATACACTCCACATCGTGAACTCCAAGTCCGTCATCATTGCGTCCCCTCATAATCTCATTCCAACTAACCAAGTGGATTCCAGTACCATGTTTCTTCCCGTCGGACCAGAAAAACCTCCTCATCAATGACTTTATCTTTATTCTAACCCCTACCAACATCAGTCTAGTGGAGTAGAAGAAGATGGGTATAGCCGAGAGTATGTGCTTCAGTAACACCCAAGGTTTAAAAAAACGAAAAGTGGAACGAGGCGGTTATCCTGCAATCGAGGCGTAAGCCTCAGTATTACCACCCAAAATATGTAATTTAATAGAGAATATTGTAATAATATTATTAAGACAATATTATCTAATAAGATTTCAATGTTCTAAAGCAATTAAAGCATATTTCAAGTATCTTCTCAAAACCAACAATAACAAACATCACCGCTAGACTCTGTGTGTTAATGTAAAAGTCTAAAAGTTTAAGACAAAAAATTAAAATGGTTACAAAACATGATATAAGTTCGAATAGTCTACTTCTATTACATGACCAATAGTTCAAAAAACCCAAAGGAGTATTAAGAGAGATAACTTTGCCATATCCTAAATTCCTAATCAAGGTTCTGGACGTTCTGGATTCTCCTGCTCATTGACATTGGCTCCAACTACAACTTCTGCAAAAAGATCATCATCAGAAGAACTACTGCTTATTGGATCATCAAATGAGTCATCCATGTAGTTCAACCTTGCTTCATCTTCCCCTTCGTCACTAACTTCATCATCCTGAAACTCCTCCTCATCAACGTTCACCGCTGCTTTACCTATTAGATAATACCAATATTAATTAACTTACTTTTGTTGTGTTTAAATTAACATAGTATGTTCATGAATCATAATAAGTAGTCATTACCTTTGTCCTTCCTCCTCTTCTGACGTGAATTTCCTTGTCCATCAGCTTCATCCTCGACTTCTACAACATCATCCTCAATGGGAGTGTTCGCATCAAGTTCTTGAAACGCTTCGAAGTCACAACTTTGGAGCTCCGACACCCATTCATCACCAGAATCGACGTCATCCAAGCATAGAGGATCCTCCATGGTCTTTCTCCTAATCTCTCTATGCTTCAATTTTAGGTTGAACATCACGTAGACCAAATCATTCAATTTGGCTTGTGTAAGTCGATTCCTTCTCTTTGTGTGTACCTAGTGTCAGATTTCCAATATCAATAATATTGTATCATAAATCTTAATAGAATGTAATTGTTAATATTACATGATTAAAAGAACTCCAGTTGCGCTCGCACCCCAATGCGCTACAAGTCAAACTCAAAACTCGGATGGCAAATTTTTGCAACTCAGGACATTCATCCCCAAATTGAGACCACCAATCCGCTGAAAATGTTATATTTCACAATCATGGTAAATCTTAGATGGTTATCAATTGAAAGAAATAATACAATAAAACAAAATATACACTAACCAGGACTCCTCTTCTTGCGCGTACTTATTGCGCTTTCCCATCCAAAAAAACCTCTTGCATGCTTAAAAGCATCAATCTGTAAATCAATTTTTTCCCTTGCAGATGGATCATCTACAAGTCTCATGATGCAATCAAACAAGCCTTTTTTAATCTCAAAATATTTGGAAAATGACGGCTCGTATGTACATTGGGGATTGAGAAAGTATGCTGCCGCATGCAAGTTTGTATGGAGTTGACGATCCCATCTGTCATCCACAATATCCCACAATGTTCGATATTTGGTTTCATCATTGCCCAATGCTTTCGCCATTTCTTCCTTAGCTCTATCCATGGCCTCGTAGATGAAACCCATTGGTGGATATTTTTCAGAATCCACCATCCGCAAAACCAAAACTAACGGTTTCGTCGTTTGTATCACATAGGCAACACCAGGCCAAAAAGTTTTGCTTCTCAAAATTGTTTGACTTACACTTTTCCCTTGAGGCTTAGAAGCATAGGGACTCTTCTTCCATTTGCTGGAAGTAAAAAAGGATTCCAAAGGATCCTTCATGCTCATCAACTTCTGTAGTGTAAGAAAAGCCGTAGCAAAACGTGTGACCGCTGGTCGTACCAAATCTCCTCCTATTTGCTTCCTGACCATGGCCAAAACCCATCCATGTGCATAGATGTAATTAATAATCCTTTTTGCTTTCTTGAACACAGAGGCAGGTAGAGGCAACTTCAAGATATCTTCCAACATCAAGTCTATGCAGTGGGCTGCACACGGAGTCCAGTAAAGGTGCTTCCTTTTCTCCATCAACATTTGTCCAGCCGCCTTGTAATTTGAGGCATTGTCTGTAATAACCTGTATAACATTGCCTTCGCCGACCTCCTCTACAATCTCATCCAATAGGTTAAATAGCAAGGTAGCATTCTTCACTTTGTCGGATGCATCTACGGACTTCAAGAACCATGTACCTTTTGGGTTGTTCACCAAGAAGTTGATTAAAGAACGACCCTTTACATCTGTCCAACCATCTGACATTATGTTGCATCCAGTTTCTGCCCATGAAGCCTTTGCCTCACTCATAATGTCCCCAATACTCTTTACTTCTTCTTTCAAAATCCAACCCCTTAGCTCATAAGCAGATGGAGGCTTCAATCCCCTCCCAAAGGAGCCGACAACATGAAGCATAGATGAAAAGGAAGGGCTACTTGCACAGTTAAATGCCAACCCATTCTCAAAGAAGAATCTACCAATGGAACGACAGACACGACTTCTCTCCTCTTTCTTCCAAGTCTCATTCAATGTAGTTTGATAGCCACTCACCCCAATCGTAGTCGTAGGACTAGGATTTCCCAATGGTGATGGGCCAGCAACAAAGAAGTCCATGGGACCTCTTACCCTCTTCAAGTTACTACATCCAGAAGGAGAGACTGCTTGATTGTCACCACCAAATGGACTTTGCATTTCAAAGCTACCCGCTCTGCACAATTCTTCCATCTCCATCATTGCTCTTCTATTTTTCTCTTCGTTGGACGATAATATTGCCTTCATTTCATTCAACACTTCAGTAGGAACTTGTGCACATCCTTTCACATTTTTTCCGGTCTTTGCGAGATGATGCTTGAGTCTAGCAACTCCACCTGTAATCCTCTTCCCACAAAAATAACATTGGACATACACATATCCTTTCCCTTTTTGAGCCTCGTCCATCTCAAGCTGAACACAATATTTCCATGCGGGATCATTCCGACCTCCCTCGGAATTCTTTGCGCCCTTGCTAGACTTCGGCATCTCTACAACTTCAAGTAACAAAAATGAACAACATAAAGACTGAAATTTAAGGATTTATTCTTAACGGATTTAAGAAAATTATAAATACTAAAATAAGCAAAGGTTAGATCATCATTCCAGTTAGCATCATTCACATCATTCTCTGACTTGGAAATATATTGCGCATCTCACCCAAAACCTTATGCAACGAGCATATTTCTTATTTTTCTTTTTACCCTCTCACTATCCCAACCCCCATTCTCCCCCATGAAAATCCATATTGTGGCACATAAGGCCTACTTCATTATCAATGAAGAAATGACTACAGACAGATCATAAGCAATTGAATAAGCAACCCAAGCTCCAAACAGGAGAAAAAAAGGGCACTTGACAGTCATGGAATTCCTAATTCCTATTAATATATCTATTTGATGTATTATGCAATAGATCATCATTCTCTGACTTGGAATTAAATTGACTGATGCAATTGGAATTACAATAACTGTTGTATTTACACTTGTATGGGTGCAGAAGAGAAAACCAAAGGTTGCAACTTAAGAAGAGAGAAGCAATTAAGAAAAAGAATTGGGGATTGACAAGAGGGAGGAAAGAGTAGACAGTGTTACCGAAATAAAAAAAATAAAAATCTTACTTTCGTTAGGGGCAGAGGCAGAGCACCTTCGAAGGCGGAGGTGGAGTAGCAGGCTTGCAGGAGGCGTCGCAGTGGCTGCCTGTGCGCAGTGCTGGCGACCAACGGCGAGTGGTGCAGGCGATCGGCGGCGAGTCGACGAAGGAGGAGTTGGAGGAGACGTCACTCGACGATGGGTTAGGGTTTTTTA
Organism: Ottelia alismoides; assembly: GCA_037367405.1. Taxonomy (NCBI): domain Eukaryota; kingdom Viridiplantae; phylum Streptophyta; class Magnoliopsida; order Alismatales; family Hydrocharitaceae; genus Ottelia; species Ottelia alismoides. Next base: position 860,391 of record JAZKJV010006801.1, on the reverse strand, counting down.
CCGTAAGAACAGAAGTCCCGAAGGTCCAGAACATTTCATCGATGCAAGGAAAAAAACTTAAGTGGGTCACGTGCTTCGCACGTGACCTACTAATCCCAGAAACGCCTCACGGGACCGCCTCGCCTTACGCCTCGCCTCGCCCCGCTTCGCAACGCCTCGCCAGATGAGGCGCCCGCCTCACAGATTCCGGCTGAGGCGCTCGCCTCAAAACGGAATTTGAGCGCCTCGAGCGCCTCGAGGCGCGATTTTTCAAACCATGGTAACACCAACTTTCCCCCTCTAGACAAAGTGACCGCTTTCCAACCTGCCAGCCTCTACTCCATCCTCTACACCACCTCGTCCCAATCTGCTCGTATGAGTTTACCACATACCAATGGTAGCCCCAGATAATGAATGGGAAGGTCCCCTAATGGGTAGTTAGTCACCTTTGCAATTCCCAACCACTCCACTTCGTTCATCCCAAATGTAATGACCGTTGATTTACTCTTGTTTGGTCTCCAGCCCCGAAAGTTCGCCAAAAACCTCCACCAGTTGTGCTGCGTTAACATTCTGACCCTCTGTGCCTCCCAGAAAAAGGATTGTACCATCTGCGTACTGCAAAAGCGGGATAGAAATGTCCTCTTTATGGAACCCTTCACACCATCCCGCCTATGTGGCCTGTCTAAAGAGGACCCCCAAAGCATCCGCCACCAGAACAAATAACATTGGGGACAGAGGACACCCCTGCCTTACCCCACGCTGTGGTTGAAAGAAGCCTCCCTCAGGTTTGCCATTCACCAGGATAGAGTAGGAGGAGCTCAAAAATAAATGACAGAAAAATATTAACAAAAAAGCTAGGATTCAGACTACCCGGGGATGGAAAATCAAACACTCAAAATTCTCCAGAAATTAACCTAAACCGTGCCTCCCCGGCAACGGCGCCATTTTGACGAGCGTCAGACTACCCATTTTAATTCAATCAAATTAATGGTCAAATTAATTGTTTAAATTCGTTGCAGTCGGGTTAACGAGACTTCTTCGAAAATACCACTTCAATTAATATTCAATTAAATGCGAGCGGCAGATTTATTTTACTTGGGCAAGCCCAAGGTCGAACTCAGTGAGGCAGTTGTCTCCTTAGGTAAATTTCCAGTTAATCTTGAGGTCAGATTTTCAGAAGGATGTTTTTGATCTTTTTTAGCAAATTTTATGCAATAAAGGAAAAAGACAATGCAATTTCAAGCAAAATTTTAAAGGTAAATCTGAAAGATAGTCAAATGAAGTCCAAAAATTGTGAAATTGGCCAGAATATAAAATGCAATGAAATTAATCTACATTATTTTTTTTTTGGAATTGTCTGACACTTTATGAATTTACTGAGAATAAAATATGAATGCAAGGTGATTTTTGCAAAATTAATTTTAATAAATACCAAACACATTATTTCCAGATATAAAAAATATCCTAGATAGATCTAAGTATGATGAATCCAGGAAAATTAATAAACCTAAAATTCTATGTGAATTGGACCTATTAAAAATCAATTAAGGAAATCACTATTTAATTTGTTCAGGCCTCGTGATGCGTGTTAATGCAATGATTTTTGGGCATAATGTAGAATAAATTATCTCAAGTCTAATGTGATTTTATGAGAATTTTTGGAGCAACAAAGAATTTAATATGAATTAAAAAGCACATAGTGGACAAAATATAGAAAATTTCACCAATTTAATAATATTAAATTCCATAGAAGTCACAAAAATGAAACACGTGTCACATGAGATAAAGGACAAGTTGGACTACAACATGTAATTTTAGAATTTAAAAATGATGCTAAATGGATACCTAAATATGCGTGCAAAGACAGGGACCAAATTGCAAATACAGAAAATAAAACTTCTGAAAATAAAACGTGCTGACATTGACTGAAATGCAATTACCTATAATGCGAGGGAGGTGGATGCAAATTTCCCACAAAGTCACGTGCGCCTCGCGTGATACACCTTGCAGGGACCAAATTGCAACTTCCAAAACCTTCGAGGGCATCAGTGCAAATTACCCAGCCCTCATGTGGGAAGCACGTGCGGGGCTAGGCTCGGATGTCGATCGAGGCTCAGGAGGCTCGGATCAAGCTCAGGTCTGCTTCGAGTGCTCCGACGACTTGCTCCTAGCTCCGCCTCCTCCTCCCGTGCTCGGTGTAGCTTGCCGGCTGCCCCCAGATAGCTTGGATTGATCGTGGGAGTGTCAGGGATCCGCCGAAGGTCCTGGATGAGGCTGGAGGCGTCCGAACACCGGTGGCGACGAAGCTTGAGCTGAGCTCCGGTGAAGTTCCGGCCATTGTAGCTAGGGGTACCTGCAGGGTTAGCTGGGGCCAAAAGAATGGAGCCCGTGCTCGTGGGAGTGCGTACGAATGTGGCGAGGCCTAAGGGATGAAGTGGTGATGGTCGGAGGTGGAGTTCCGCCGTGACCGGCGGCGTGATCGGAGTGTAGTGTGACGGGGTCGTCGGGGCGAATGAAAGAGCTTGCGAAGATCAGAGCTTCGAGGTGAAGCTCGGTGGATGATCAGGAGAGTGTGAAGATGAGCGGAGAAGAGGAAAAAAATCGGAGAAAAACCATGAAAATAAGGAGATCGGAGAAAGAATGAAGGTATCTACCTGGGGATGGGAAGCTCAAATGATGCTCCCGATCGTCGTCCGAGGGACGGTAGAGGGCCCGAGCTCAAGCAGCTCGTCGGAGGAGCTACAGCACGGCGGAGTTGGCCGTGGATCTTGCCGGAAAAGAATCCTGTCGTCGCTCGCTTCTACGCCCAAATCACTGTCACTGATAGGTAGAGGGTAGCTCTAGGTTCTCTCTTGCAATGACGGATGGGGTCGAAGGTGGCCAGAGGTGGGGTATTTATAGGAAGAAGGTGGAGGTAGCAGTGATGGAAGGCGAGGTTTCGTGGGGGTCGTGGAGCGACAACGATGAGCTTTATGGAGATCATGGTCGCTGGAGAGGATAAGGGAGTCATGAGCTACGAGGTGGAGGTGCTAGAGGGTGGAGATGATGGCTGTGGTGGAGGAGAAAATAGGAAGGGGGCGACGAGTGGGCGACGTGCGCGAGGAAGGCGGCCCGAGGTGGAAGACGGTCTTTGGACCATTGGATCGAGTGATCCAATGGCCAGAAGAAGGGCGCAAGAGAGGGGCCAGGATTAGATTCTGGAGTCGATATCGGAGGGCGTTGGGCATCACGCGTGGCGGGCGTAGCGTCGAGCGGAGACGAGTGGCTATGATCATATCAGGGCTGAAGATCGAAGGGTCCGGATTTAGCGTGGGTTGAATGGCCAAGATGGAAGCGATCTAGTGGCTCCTGATGGACCACGTGTCGCAAGGAGGTGATGGCGCTGGTGAGCGACCCATATTTGATCTGCGCCTTGATCCAAGGGTGGAGATCAGCTGGGAGAGTGGATGGCCCAGATCTGGAGAGAAGGGAAGGGATCAGACGATGGAGAAAGAGGGGCGCGTGGCGCTTTATGAGTGGGTCGCGTGGCGCAACCAGAGGGCGCTATGTGGCCTGATCAGAATGACCGAAAGAAAATGTGGAATAAGAGAGAGAAGATGACCGAATTTGGAAAAACTCAAAACATGAAAGTTGTAGATCTTGGTGAGATTTACAAGTTTCATGTTGACCAAAAACAGAGATGAGGTCAAATTAAATACAAAAATACAAGGGTACAAGTATACATACATATAATGTACAATGGGGTCTCAAAATCCAAGTTTTGCATACGAGCTCCGATTTAAATAAAATTAGTCTCATTTTGAAGGTCTTTGAATGTATATTACTTTAAAAGTCAGTAGACATAAATCAGACACTGTATGAGAGCGATATGTGCGTTTTAAGACTCCTAGTTTCAAACTTGGACTCAGGTTTTATTTGTGAATTTTACAAGTTAGTATTTTTTTGATATTTTTCTTTAATTAATGTTAGTAATATAAACACTATGGAGTTGATTTTATTGGATTTGAAGTTAGTATAAAATATATACAAATAGGTGAAATATGGTGAATATACAGGTGATTTTTACAATTGAATTTGGCTTCTTATTTAATGCAAATATGAATGCTAAAATGCATATATTACTTATGCATGCATGAATGTTAATTATACAATATAAGTGGAAATATGCAGCTAATTACTCAGGAACGAGACTCTATTTTCAACTTTAAGAGTGATGAATCACATATTCATCAACCGCCTGGAGAATCTGAAGTGCGACTGGAGTGCTCGCGGGAACCGCCAGGAGGCGAGATGGCGTGAGGTACAGCGCTGCCGCCTGGAGTAGGAGTTGGTGACATCGTCCCTAGAGAGCTTGTAGGGGCGTTCGCCGTGGAGGACCTCGCCGAAGTCCTCCCTCTTCTCCTTGACGTGATTTGGAACACAGAATGGGAGATCGAGGTTGCGGTAGGTATCGCGCGCTGCGGCTGATCTTTGTAGCCTGGAACGGATGTTGCTTCATCTGGAGCCTGAGGATGGAGAGGAGCAGCCAGAGCCGTCGCCTGGTGATGAAGTTGCTTCGGGTCTGAACATGTGGAGACTGATTAACATTACTTTACAGAAATGTATTCCAAGGATATGGTTCTACACTTCTACCCTACATAAAGACTAAGGATCACATGGAAGATATTTACTAAGGGTCTGCTTTCAACGCATTTTGAAAAGAATGTAGATAAGTTGGACATATTTGATCCTCGTGCCAACTTGAGGGGAGTGTTGAGTTGTGTTATTAGGCCAACGGGTCACGTGTGACGATCCTTTGACATTAAGACTATATATGTATATGTAAGCCATCCCTCCCATTTTCACTGTAATAAAGAGAAGATATCCTAGCCTCTTGAAAGGTCCGACGACATGTGCCGTCCTGTAGTTTTTCCCTAATTAAACGGTTTCCATGTTAAATACTCATATTTTGCTTGGTTCTTGCTTTTCTACAAAAATGTTAATCTGCAACAAAACCAGTGTTGAGCACTCTGTTAAAATTATACAAGGGCAATTCCTCATTGTGGCAAGTTATGTTAGATGGTATGAAATCACAAATGATCCTATTTACTAATATGACTTTAAGATGACGTACCTATAACAACTGTAATGCTTGATGTGATAACTTCAGTTACTGAAAGGCCCACAAAAGCCCAAGCATACTGTGTGGCTAAGTTTCCAAGGCTAAGAACCACTCCACCAGCCATAGCAAACAAGATGGATGGCCAATTCTCCTGCATCAAGGAAACGGAGTAAAATCCAGTTGCATTTACTGACAGAGCCATTTAATAGATCCCATTCTCTAAGTCGTGGTTATTACAGATGTCATAAATATATGTAAACCTCTTTTTGTAGGAATAGCCTTTCAGGTGGGCGGGTCACATTAACTGTCTTAAACTCACACGTGGACGTGGTCTATGCGAATGAATAAAAAAATTCAAGTGTGTTTCCGAACATCATATTTGATAGTTTATCAAATATCTTCAATTCATGCCATTTAAAATAATAGTAATTGTTGCGAATCGCGGAAGCAAACACATACAAACACGATCAAACAAACAAGACACAATCACATGGATTTACAAGGTTCACCTGTAAATGGACTACGTCCTTAGGCGACGGCGATCGATTTTCATTAAGTGGAGAAAGAAGAGAGAGTACAGAGGATACTGAGAAAATACATAGATGTGATGAGGATGAGGATACAATATGTGGTAGACCGAAGGCCCATTTTTGTACTGCAATAGATGAATACAAATTGTATTCAGCAATCCAACCCAACAGCTCTCAGCCAATCACGATTCAGGACGTGCATCAGGCATTTCAGCAATCCAATCCAACAGCTCTTAGCCAATCATGATTCAGGAGACGGATCGGGCATCTCAACAATCCGGTCCAATAGCTCTCAACCGATCAGGATTCAAGAGGTAGATCATGCATCTTAATAATCCATCCCGAGAGCTCTCAACCAATCAAGATTCAGGAGGCGGATCGGGCATCTCAGTATTCCAGCCCAACAACTCTCAACCAGTCAAAATTCATAAGGCGTATCGGAGATCTCGGCAATCCAGTCCAACAGTTCTCAGCCAATGAGAAGGCAGGACGGTGATCAAACACATCAACAATCCAACCCAAAAAATAGTTGGGCTTCAAGTCATATCAACAATCTCCACCTTGAATTGAATCCTTATATAATGGAATTAGCCACTGCTAGACTCCACCAGGATTGATTCTCGATAGCATAATTAACCACTACTATACTCTAGCATGAGTTGAGTTCTCCACTGGCAAAATCAACAACTGCTAGACTTCACCGGGATTGATTCTCGATAGCATAATTACTGCTACTATACTCCACCATGAGTTGAATTCTCCACTAGCAGAAATAATCACTGCTAGACTCCATCGGGTTGAATTCTCATATAGCAGAATTAACCACTGCTTACTCCACCATGAGTTGAATTCTCCACTGGCAGAATTAACCACTGCTAGACTCCATCGGGGTTGAATTGTCATATAGCAGAATTAACCACTACTATACTCCACCATGTTTTGATTTCTCCACTGGCAGAATTAACCACTGTTAGACTTCATCGGGGTTGATTCTCATATAGCAGAAAAAACCACTATTTGAAATTCAGATAGTATGATTCAAGGAATTATAAACAATATCCGCCTTTAGTTTTACCCTTAGAGAAGCTTTGTTGAGCTTTATCATGCCAGAATCAGACCCTCCTTGGAGCTATCAACTGTCGACATTGAGCAAGTCCAAACAATGCTTGAACTTACTCCCAAGAATTTTAGGCCCCTACATGATGTATATGGTCTTCTTCTTGTTTTCCTTGATGACAACTACCCTGCCTTTGGCAACCTGCAAGACTTCACCTTCAACACTATACCTATATCCTTTAGAGTCCAAGACTCCAAGGGATATCAGGTTCTTCCTCAGATTAGGAATATGGCGTACTTCTGTCACCGTCCTCACGACTCCATCGTGCATCTTGATCTTCACAATGTATCCCTACAATCTTGCACACTGCATCATTCCCCATGACAACGTTTCTGCCATATATTTTCTCATAGGTGCAGAATCAATTTTCATTTGGAGTCATATGATAAGAACATCATGAATCAAGAATCCATGTGCTATTTGTCATTTTCTGATATGTGAAGGTGAGAAACGGATCATCTTCGGAATCTACGCCTCTCTGGACCACGACAACAATTGAAGCTTTACCTTTCTTCTTCGAGCAATCCTTCCAATGTCCAGGTTCCTTGCAGTAATTGCATATGCCCTTAGCATTGTGATTCTTCGACTTGGACTTCTGTTTTTCCTTCTTTACGTAGCCAAAATCAGCATAACTCTTTTCATGAGTCATAACCAAACCTGCACCATTAGAGTCCTGCTTCCCTATAGCCATATGCTAAAGTTCACGCATATGCAAACTCACACGAACTTCCTCTAAGGTTATCGATCATATTCAATAAATGATTGAACAAAATTCTCATACGATAATGGAAGAGAAACCAACAAAATCAAGGCAGTATCCTCATCTTCAATCTTAACATCTACATTTTTAAAAATCCATCAACAATGTATTTAAGCGATCTAAAAATCCCTTAAGAAATGTACATTCCTACATGCGAAGAGAGAATAAACATCTCTTCAAGAGCAACTTGTTGGTCAGAGACTTCGTCATGTACAGACTTTCGAGTCTCAACCATAGAACGACAGTGAAATCCTCATCGGCAAACCTCTGTAATAATCTTGTCTACCAAACACAACATGATCGTCAAGTGCACCTTCTCTTCCTACACTGTCAACTTGGAAGGTTCGAGTGCCTTCACCCGCTCCTGATCCAATGGTGCCCAAATGTCATGTTGCTTCAGAAGGGTGTGCATCTTGATCTGCAATAGACTGAACCCATTCTTACCTGTTAACTTCTCGATCTTCAGATTGTCCGACGTCATCTTGCTTGATGGTCCAGGCGGAACCTGATGCTCTGATACCAGTTTGTTACGAATCGTCGAAGTACGCAAAAACAAGATCAATCAAGCAAGCATGAAGACACGCGGATTTACAAGGTTCACACATAATTGGGCTACATCCTTGAGAGACGGTGATCGGTTTCACTATGCGGAGAAAGAAGAGAGAGTACAGTTGATACTGAGAAGATATAGAGATGGGATGAGGATGAGGATACTGCCTTGATTTTGTTGGTTTCTCTTCCATTATCGTATGAGAATTTTGTTCAAACATTTATTGTGGGAAGAGAATCACCTTAGAGGAATTTCATGCAAGTCTGCATACACGTGAACTTCAACATATATCTGTCAACTCTCTTCCCACAATAAATGATTGAACAAAATTCTCATACAATAATGGAAGAGAAACCAACAAAATCACGACAGTATCATCATCCTCATCTCATCTCTGTATCTTCTTAGTATCCTCTATACTCTCTCTTCTTTCTCCACATAAAGAAAACTGATTGTTGCCACCCAAGGACGTAGCCCACTTGCGTGTGAACCTTGTAGATCCATGCGCCTCTACACTTTCTTGATTGATCTTTTTTGTGCGAGCTCCCACGTTCGCAACAAACTGGTATCAGGGCATCGGGTTCCATATGAATCATCAAGCAACATGACGTCGCACAGAATTACAAGGTTCACCTGTAACTGGGATATGTCCTTGGACGGTGACGATTGGTTTTCATGTGGAGAAAACGTTAGTATTGTATTCTTACAGTTCCTAGTTGTTCATTGTAACCCCGTTAGGGGCACTTATGTATTTTTTCCATGTTGAGCTCTTTAGGGTTTTGTCCTATATAAGGACCCCTAGACCTCCAGAACAATTAAGCAATTTATTATTTTTCACATGGTATCAGAGAAACGGTCCTAGACCGGTGTTCTGACCTAAATCCCGCCGCCACCTCCAGCCGCCACCGACCACAAGTCATCTCTTCCTTCTTCGCCACTCCAAGCCATCGGTGACAACCCTCCCTTCCTCTGCTAGGTCTCCAGCGGCCTTGTCTCGTCGTAGAAAGGCCTGTAAGCCGTGCCAGCCCCCTTACGGTCGTGCATCGTCGTTGCGGGGTCTCCCTTAGCTGTTGCAACAACTCCTCTTCCTCCGCCAGGCCTCCAGGCACCTTTCTCACCACAACAAGGCAAGCAAGGTCTTACCAGGCCCCCTCTGCAGCCTTGTGTCACCGCTGTAGGGACTCCCTTCGCCGTCGCAGGACCTAGTGCTGCCCTGTGTAGTACCACATAGTGCCTCCTTGCCTACTTAGGCACTACTAGGTGTCGCCTTGTCCTGATAGGCCGCTAAGAGGCTTCTGCGCCACTGTCAGGCCCTCTCTTGCCTTCAACAGGGGGTCCTCTTGTCACCGAAAGATCCATGGTGGCCTATCTTGCGACATCAAGCCACTGTCAGGCACTACAATAAACTGCTACAACAGAATCTCCTACCCTCTTTGGATGTCCACTATCCCATGGATGTGTGATTAAGTCTTTGATGAGTAATTGATTCCCTTTTACCATCTCGATCACCATGCATCTACAGAGCCCAGGCCCGTGTACCCAACTTCTTCGGTGATGGTACATGGCACTTCTATCAACTGAAGGGCTCCAAAAAATATATTCTCTGGTCTCGATCATTCAAGTTGTTCATTGGTGGTTAGCGCAATAACTATGTTCTTACCAAAGATCCGCAAAGGAGACGGACAAAGACTATGATACCTGGTATGTGGACAATTTCCATATCATTACTTGGATGACCAACAACATCAATCCATATATAGCATCCAACCTCCTCTACAAAGAAATGACGAAGGCAATGTGGGAGAGCCTTGAGCATACATACTCCCAGAAGTCAACCAAGTACAGGCTCTCTGACATCTACACACGGATTTGGTCTGCTAATCAGGGAGACACTACCCTGGTTGAATACTACAGCTTTCTCACAAGCCAATTCGAGGAGCTACTCATTTTTCAACATGCTTGCTATGACAAACAGGTAAGCGAACGTGCGGAGTGGCAGGTGTATCAGTTTCTGTCTAGGTTGCACCTGAGATACAAGCCTATGAAGGACCAATTTCTGACAACTGACGTGCTACCTACCCTTGAGACAATCTTTGATCGCCTGCAGGAGCTTGACTCTCCGACTGAGCGTTCAACTGCTAATCCATCTACAGAGACTACTGCACATTATGCTCGGGGATGGTCCAACCCCCAGGGAGGACGCAGGCGTGATTTTAGCCGTGGGCGTGGACGTGATTATGGCCGTAGCCATGGACATGATCCCACTACTGCTCTTTATCCAACATGCACACACTATGGACGCTGGAATCATCCGTCAGAGCGATGCTGGGCAAAGTTTGGCATGCCTCATAATGCCAACAGTGCCTACGAGACTACTCCATACGAGGGCACATATGATACTTCTGAGGCCTCACATGATCAGCCGTCTGTGATAGTCAAAAACCATTTACAGCATCTGAATATGCTCATCTTCGACAACGTCTGTAGAACTCTTCAGCCAATGAGAATAATATTAGTGCTCCTACTGCTAGTTTGGCTACTACCTCAGGTATCATTGCCAACTCTGCTTCTACATCCAACCCTGCATGGATTATTGATTCTGGTGCTTCGACTCATCTGACAGGAGAAGGTAGCCTTCTCACATATTCACAATCGTTTTCCTCTGTGAAGACTGTTCGGGTTGCTACTGGGGCACATTCCCCGGTCACTGTTGTGGGGACTGTGGAGTTTTCCTCTAAACTCCGACTATCTAGAGTTTACTGTCCTGATTTTGCACTCAGTCTTTTATCTATCCACAAGCTATGTACTAAGCTTAACTGCAGGGTTATCTTTGATGAATTCTGTTGTTATTTCCAGGACATCCGGATGAGAAATATTTTTAGTGGGGGACATGAGAAGAAAGGCCTCTATTATCTTGACATCCCTTCTAACTCTAGTTTTACTAGCGTTGCATCTATCTCCGAAGATCCTCTTTTATGGCACCTTCGCCTCGGTCATCCATCTGCAAAAGCCATCTCTTTAATTTTTTCCAAACTTTCTATGCTCAAGCCATTTGAGTGCCAGGCATGTCAGTTCGGGAAACATCATCGAGTTTCCTTTTCTACTCATAATGAACCATGTCGCGAAGTCTCCTTTTCATTAGTCCATTGTGATATTTGGGGACCCTGTCAGGTCCGTACTCTGAGTGGACATAAGTATTTTGTTGTCTTTCTTGATGATTACAATCGATCATCTTGGGTCTATTTGTTAAAAGAACATTCAGAGATTAATTAATACTGTCAAGAATTTCTTCCATTATGTCAGGAATATTTTCTCCTCTAGTATTCATGTTTTTTGCTCTGATAAAGCATTGGAATTTACCCAACATGATCTTACAAACTTCTTTTCATCCCAGGGCACTATTCATCAAACCTCATGTCCCTGCAATTCCCAGCAGAATGGGGTACCAGAAAGGAAACTCAGACATCTACTAAATATTGCCTGCTCCCTCCTCACCCAGACGAAAGTTCCTAAAACATATTGGGGTGATGCTATTCTAACCACTGTGCATCTTATCAACAGAGTTCCATCTCCTACCCTTAATGGGTTTACCCCCTTCTCCCTGCTATACCCAACTGAGTCAACTTTTTCTCTAACCTTGCGAATCTTTGGATATGTGGCCTTTGTAAATAATTTTCATACATCAGACAAACTTTCTCCCCGTGCCATCAAATATGTTTTCCTTGGCTATTCTCGTACTCAGAAAGGTTACAGGTGTTATGATCCTACTGGACATCGCTATTATATTTATGCTGATGTAACCTTCCTTGAGCAAACCAGCTTCTTCACTCAATCTATTACGGATACATTCCTCTAGATCTCCCACCTCTACCTATTGTCTATAAGTGCAAGCAAATATCCCGACAACCATGTGCTCCTTTACCTGTCTCTTTATTGCAGGATGATATGTTGTCTTCAAATGTCCCCTTCACTGCTATCCTGGATGATCCTCAGGAGCTTCCCATTGCTCTATGCAGAACTAAGAGGCAATGTACTTTTCATACCATGTCTCAATTTACTTCTACTGCTAATTTATCTTGCATTGACAGAAGATATGCAGATGCTCTCATGACTATTTCTATTCCAAAAGACCACGACATTGCTTTGCAGGATTTAGGATGGCGACATGCCATGAATGAAGAGATGGATGCTCTTATTTCCAGGGACACATGGGATCTGGTAAAACATCCCGAGGGGACTAGACCTATGGCATGCAGATGGATCTTCACGACCAAGCAGTCGCCAGATGGATCCATTGACAGGTTGAAAGCTCGTCTTGTGGCCAAAGGTTTTACACAAACATATGGAGTTGATTATTTGGAGACATTCTCACCGGTTGCACGAATGGGATCTATAAGGACTATACAGAGACCTTGTGGCTAAAGGCTTTACAAGGCCTGGCCTATCTTTCAGCTAGATGTGAAAAACCCATTCCTATACAGAGATCTTGATGAGGAGGAGTACATGATGCAACCTTCGGGTTATCAAGTCGAGGGGGAGTGTGTATGTCGACTTTGCAAGGCAATATATGGTCTAAAGAAGAGCCCAAGGGCATGGTTCGACAGACTGACTGCAGAAATCAACACCCTTATCTTTCAGAGAACAACCTCTGACTATTTTGTCTTTGTCAAAAGACGAACAACTGGTACTGTTATACTTGATGTCTATGTAGATGATATGGTTATTACAGGTGATGATGATAAAGGGGTTCTAGAGACCAAGGCCTTTTTCCAGAAAGTGTTCGTTACCAAGGACCTAGGCCTACTACGCTATTTCCTGGGCATAGAAGTTCTACGCACTATTGACGGCCTTCATCTCTCACAGAGGAAATACTGTCTGGATATCCTTGCTGATGCCAGAATACTTGGATGCAAACCCTATGGTATTCCTGCAGATCCGAAGAAACACTGCATATCCTCTGATCCTATTTTCGAAGATGTTACCAGATACAGAAGCCTGGTTGGCAAACTTCTTTACCAAACTGTCACCAAACCGGATATTTCTTATGCAGTGAATAGAGCTGGCCAGCACACGGAACAACCTTGTTACAATCACTGGCAGGACAACTACAAATTCTACGATACTTGAAGGAATCACCAAGGCGTAGGCTACTCTATGGGGCAAATGGGTACACTGATATTATCGCCTATGCTGATGCTGATTATGCTAGTTCGCCAAAGGATCGTCGCTCCATCACAGAATATACTATGATGGTTGGAGGCAACCTGGTTACATTGAGGAGAAAGAAACATACATTTGTATCCAGATCCAGTGCAGAAGCAGAGTAGAGAGCGATGGCTCAGGCTGCCTGTGAGGTCACATGGCTATTGACATTTCTACAAGAACTCGGCATTATTGTCACCGCTCCTATTCCACGATATTTCTACAACAAATCTGCTACATATATTGCCACAAATCTTGTGTTCCATGAGAGAACCAAGCATATAGAGGTTGATTGCCATTTTGTTTGTGACGCCGTCAGAAGTGGAAAAATTACCACTCCTCACATCACCACAGATCTTCAGCTTGCAGATGTATTCACGAAGGCCTTACCCAAGAAGCGCCTCTCATGGATAGTTTCAAAGTTGGGCATGACTGATATATTCTTACGGTTCCTAGTTGTTCATTGCAACCCCATTAGGTGCACTTATGTATTTTTTCCATGTTGAGATCTCTAAGGTTTTGTCCTATATAAGGACCCCTAGACCTCCAGAATAATTAAGCAATTCATTATTTTCCACAGAAAGAAGAGAGAATACATAGGATACTGAGATGGGATGAGGATAGGGATACAATATATGGTGACCTCAAGGCCCCTCTTTTACTGCAATAGAGAAATACCAATTGTATTCAACAATCCAGCCTAACAGCTCTCAGCCAATCAGGATTCAGGAGGCGGATCAGGCATCTCAATAATCCAACCCAACAACTCTCAACCAATTAGGATTCAGGAGGCAGATCATACATCTCAGCAATTTATTCCAACAACCCTATTCTACTCAAGATTAAGGAGGCAAATCATGCATCTCGACAATCCAATCCAACAACTCTCAACCAATTATGATTCAGGAGATGGATCGAGCATCTCAGCTATCCGGTCCAACGGCTCTCAACCAATCAGAATTCAAGAGCCCAACAATTGGTTAGAATTCAAGTCATATCAACAATAATAAATCATTTGAACCTGATGGACCTTCATTTTTCTTACATGTTGGAAGAGGATCATCAGAGTGATCTAAAATAGAACTGAATGGAGACAAAGAATCCATGTAGCCAACCCTTCTTGATGCGGGAAAAGGCTTTGTTGTTGTTGTTGGAAGAGGAACATCAAAAGGATGAAAATATCAACATCAAGTCATTGATGTGGGAGCTCAAGATCTTTAAATGAAGGAGACAATCAGTCGAACATCTCCATCAATACAAGACTGGAATAATTGCAGCTCATAAATGGTGTAGCCAGCTACAATCTAAGCCCAATTTTAGTCAACAGTAACACAATTAAATCAGGTAGATCATGCCAGGCTCACAGGTTGCCTCGAAGATCACCACCTGACATGGTTGTTTGGTTGGTAGCTAGCTTAAAGGGAAAAGACACCCAGTTTTCTGAATGCACGTCCACAAGCACAGTCTCACAACTGTAATTGCTAGAGATAATGTCTCCTACATTTCTAACCAGCCATGGCTTTCTTATCCTTAACACCGTAAGGAGCCATCCCTTTAGATAGGTGTATACCATGTCTTAAGGAAAGGAAACCTTTCTTAGAATTCTCCATATGGAAACGTTCCAAGTTTTTCTTAATGTATCCATGTTGAGACAATCTCAAAATCCCCTTTTATCTATTTCTGAAGAGCTTCAGACCCTAGATATAAGAGGCTTCTCCAAGATCTTTCATCTCAAAGGTATGAAATAGCTAGATCCTAACACTAGTCATCATCCATGTATCATTACCAATGATAAGGTGTCATCTACGTAAAGCACGATGAACACAATGACGCTCCCACTAAGCTTCTTGTATACACATGGTTGATCAGTATTTTGAACGAAATCATAACTCTTTATGGTTTCATCAATCTTAGGTTCCAGCAATGAGAAGCTTGCTTAAGCCCATAGATGAATTTCTTCAACTTGCATACTTTGTCTTCCTCGTTTATGAAGCCCTGGGGCTGCTCCATATAGATATCCTTCTCGAGGTATCCATTGAGGAATGCAGTCTTGACGTCCATCTGCCAGATATCGTAGTCAAGATATGCAGTTATAACTAGTAGCACCTTGATGGACTTGAGCATGGACACAGGAGAGTATCATCGTAGTCGATGCCTTCTCTCTGTGTGTAGCCTTAGCTATGAGTCGTGCCTTGAAGGTCTCTACCTTCTCATCAGGTCCCCTTTTTCTTTTGACGATATATTTACACTCAATGGGTTTTATCTCTCTACGGTGGATCCTCTAATATCCATACATCGTTCTTGTACATGAAGTCTATTTCAGACTTCATTGCTAGCATCCATCTACATCAGATAATGCAAATCCAAATTGATGGATTAAATTATTTGCAAAATGGGCTCTCAACTCCTTATAATCAAAGATGGCTTAAGACATAAAAAGAAATCCTATTTGAAGATGACATACTTCTACATGTCGTCACCTATGTAGGGTTCCCTACAGGTCGGAATCTTCTTACTGGTATGCACTTTATTCTTGGGCATGTAATTGAGTTGGCTCAAAAAACCCAATTGTCAGATGGAAGAGACCAAATTCAGAGGCAATATACGCAAGACTGTTTTAAGTAATTTATGTGAACCGAGGATTTAAAAAATAGGTAAATTGCCATTAGATAAATACAGAATCTAAATTTCTCAGTCTAGTAGTGTCTTTACAAATAGACAAAATCACAGTTTGTGATGCTGCCTATGGTATGAGAGGTAAGGCGTCATCACCTCACAGATGAGAAAATATTATTTCCTTCAAATTTTCAAGGTGCAAGCAACAATCTTAATTACGGCGGGATCTTACCAATACATGCAGATGCCAGTAAATAGAGAAATGGATGGAGAATAAACCAGATTAAGGAAAAAGAAGATAAACTTCCATAATGCCATCAAAAGATGATGAATGCTCCTAAGCCAATTCAAATTACCTGAGTGAGCTGGGTAAAAAAATTTGGCATGTTGGGCTTGCTAGGACCAATCTCTCCAAATGTTAGAGCAATAAGCACAGCAGCGAGGAGATTCGTAATCGAGTAATCGAGATATGTATGTTGCGGGAGGCGGCCTCTTCGCTCTAAGAGTGTTAGAATCGCAGGCCATGTTCCAAGGAAAAAGAGGGCAGCCAGCATCAATGCAATGGCTCCTCCTTTGTCTTCCACCACATACATCTTCAGTTCAATATATAAGCTCCAATCTTCAAAAACCGGAGCAAAAAAGCTGCAAAAGTGAAGAAAACACAATGATCATACAAATAAAAAATACCTGAAGAAAACTCGTAAGCCAAGTTTTGTATTGAATTAATCACCAAAAATTCCGAGCAGAAAATTCCTCTAGAAATTTGGTGGTATTTCTAAAAAGCCTCATGCTATTGAAAAGAACAGCTTCAATCCTCTTACAGTACAGTAAAGAAAGAAAATTAAAGAAGATTGCAGCATAATCAAACTTCATATCCCAAGTTTGTTATTTAAGAGGAAAATCACCAATAGGAAATTGCGAGTACCTCCCAAATGCGTCACTGTCTTGAGAAAAATCAACCCTAATCGTCTTACATCACAATAGTAGAAGAGAAAAAACTGAGAATACAATAGTAGAAGAGAAAAAAACTAACAAATGGTTTTCGAACAGATCTGAGATGGAAAGAAAGAGAGAGGGGGAAACAGACAAGACCATGGATGGCATAAACAAAACCTAAAGCAACAGAGAGATAGTCACAAGGAACCCCCAAGATAACATCATGTTTAAAGGCGAACTGAGAAGATGAGTCGCATGTTAAGAGCAACACCCAGAACAGGCAAGGAGTGTGTCCAAAATCAAGAAATAAAGATCTACTGAAACTTATGAAAAGAGGAAGAAAGCCACCTGATTCCCACCAAGGAATAGCTCCACTCCTCCCAAAGGCACAGAGCCTTTGTATGATCAGAGAGCACACAACCATGCCATGAAAGTCAGCAAAAGAGTGGGAAGGAGGGCACTGTTGTGCAGCTTGACAAAGACGTGGACAGAATGGAATCTGGCAAGGGGAGAGTCCGAATCATGTGCTTATCTTTGTGGGGACAAGGGGGAAAAGAGAGGAGATTCTACTGTGCGAGAAGGGTAAGCGGGAATAAGGATGGGGAATAAGGGGAATAAGGGTCTATTCTCCGTTCGGTTGGAGGATAAGAATAAGGAGAATAAGGTGAAATAAAGGTAGGTAAGGTGGGATAAAGATAGGAATAAGAGTGAAATAAGATGAAATAATGGGGAATAGTCGTACCACGGGGAAGCGTGTTGGGGGCTTATTCCCCTTATTCCATTCCTCCTTATACCCCAAACGAACAGGGCCTAAGAATGGACCCTACAACAGTACTCAAGTCAGATAACAGGACCTTACATCAGTACAGAAGTCATAGGACAGGGAGTTAGTTCTTTTCCTGGATAGAGTTTTTTTACAGTTGTACCTCTCTTAAATTTTAAAATATCAGTTATGCCTTTTTTTTTCGCAATCAGTTGTACTCCCCACCTTGCACCGTTTTCACTTGCTTCATTCCGACAGTTTTTCCGTCAGTGAGATAACCGACCACAATTTATACAAACTTGTTGGAGTATTTAGTTATGCGCCACTTATGTAAGAGATAGGTAAATGGATCTTTCCAGGATCCATTTACCCTATCTAGTTGTTTTGTCTTACATCGACCGTCTGTGGGATGTGGAGACTCAGTAAGAGTTATATATAAACCCCCACACCCATTGTATTCAGCGAGAAAAGCAATATATATCAGCTCTTTGAGACGTTCTTCCGTAGTTTCATCCCGCTCCTTGGGGAGTAAGATTCCACGTAAAAATCTTCGCTCTAAGTTTATATTTCCAGTTCATGTTATGTTTATCATTTCTCTACCGCATTCCTATTTTCTAACATGGTGTTAGAGCGGTTTTCGAGGATTTTATATTCTTTGTTTTGTTCGAGATTCAAGATTCAGTTCTAGGGTTTCTATTGAAACCCTAATTATGTTCTTGGAGATTTTTTATCATGATCGTGATCAAGATATATATTCATTTTTTAGGATTTTCTTGAAACCCTATTTTATTGCGATCATCATCAATGCCGATCTCCATCATCAAGAATGACTAGGATGTAACCCGCACTTCGCGACGGATAATAAGTTGGTTCTATAATGTATATTTAAATGTTAATTTGTAATGTTTAAATTAAAATAAAAAATAAATAAAATGAAAAATGAATAAAGGGAATGAATATGATGTACGAAATTAGGTAATTTTTTAATATATAATTTCCGTCTAAAAAAACTGCAGATTTATAATAAAGATGAGGAAGAGTTCGCAGTTTTATAAAGAGATGGCTCCGTAAATAATGATCTCCTTGTATATTTGATCAACAATATAATTATTTTATTATGAATTAAATGAATATGTAGTGATTTTTCAAAATGTATCTTCTATGTGCACTCTTTCATATTTTATGACACCCCTTCATATATGTACATCAAAAGTGCAAAGTACAACTAAACAAATATTCAAATACATATATGTTATTCTTAAATCTTCGTGTAAAAAAACCAAAATCAATTGATTTTGGATAAATGAAACAAAATCCAAAGGTAATAGGTGAAAGTTGCAAATACAATAAAGAGGAATCATCCCAATGGTATTGATATATGCTGAATTATCACTACAACAAAATTGAGCTATAGTGACGGTTTTGAAAAAATCCGTCACTAAGTTAGCCGTTGTTAAATATATAATGACGATATTATTCATTGCGAAATGAGTTTTCGTACTCAAAATTAGCAACGAATATCATATATGTCATTATATCATTAGCAACGGTCTACATAGCAACGCTTATTCATTGCTATTTTTCAAAAATTTAATTAACCGTCGCTAAATTTTGAACTAAAAAAATAGCGACGATTAGTTGATATTTTGAAAATAGCAACGGATAAGCGTCGCTATGTGGACCGTTGCTAATGATATAACGGCATATATGATATTCGTTGCTAATTTTGAGTACGAAAACTCATTTCGCAACGAATAATATCGTCGTTATATATTTAACAACGGCTAATTTAGTGACAGTTTTTTTTCAAAACCGTCACTATAGCTCAATTTTATTGTAGTATATACATATATTTTAAAATAATAAATGAAACTTTCTGCCATTTATTTAATTAGAAGTTATCTAATAAATAATTTAAAAAGTCTAACGTCTAAAGAAACAAAGATGCAATTTTTTATTGTTATTGACCAATAGAACTCTCGTATAGGATTTTAACATGAAATGTTCGAATGATTTGATTTGTCATTTTAACAAATTGTATTAGAGTAAAAAATTTTAAATATGTAAAATAACGGATTGGACCGAACCATTGGCAAAAGTATATACGGGCATCCATACATTGTATGTACGTGTGATTTTTTTAAATGGCATGTGTCATTTAATATATTCGTATGTGATACCATGGATTATATTTTTAAAAAATGTGAAAGAGATGAAATATTAAAATTGATAACTATTTTTCTTATTCCATTGTACTTATTTCGTCCATGATCACTTTACTCATTTTTTTATTGTTGTTTTAACATACAACAATACATTAATTAGAAAGGATAAGAAAGATGAACTTAGGATTAAAATATTAAAAAAACACATCCATTTTAACATATATTCCTTTCTTCAAATTTAAAATAATAATGAAATTATAATATGAATGCCAAGCGATGTGAACATGAGAATATGCTATTCTAAGAGAATATGTAAGTACCAAAAATCCAATATGTTCTGAAAGGTATTGAAATATATGAGCATCAATGTAAATATTTAATAGATTAGATTTAAAAAATAGATTTCACTAAAATTGAATAGGATGTAATTAAGCCAAAATCTAATTCATTCAATTTCATGTGAACCCATGTTTATTGGAATTCACATGAACATTGCATGTTATTAGTGATCGGTGATTAGAAGGTGGTGGAATTTATAAATAATTGCTCTCCCTAAATGGTGAAATGTGGTGGCCATCGGGAGCTCCTCTCATAGGGTCATGATCTCACTTCCTCAACTTATCAGCTTTAATTGTAGTATTTAGTACATACACATGCAGATACACACACAATGATAGTTCTTTGAGTTCACTTTTTATGCTATATTGAGCATGTATACTTAAAATATCAGAAACGTGTGGTTTGATTAAATATCCAATATTATTTAACCTTATCAATTAATTGTTATTGTTGTTACAACGTATCTACAAAGTACTTATTAAAATACAGTAATTTACATTATAGATGAAGGGTAGGAAGAGGTGTTTTTGAATATTTATTTTTTATATTTTCAAAAATAGTAGTTGTAGATAGAAAATATAATATACATTTTTCAAATATTGGTACATCGATATAAAATCACTAAAAACATTAAAAAATTCTAAATAATTAATTATTGAGTAAAACATGAATTTAAATATCAAATGAATAATATAAAGTGGATATTTAAAAAGACCTTAACAATACTTTATCTAAATAATAAATCTAAAAGATTGAAACAATAGCTAAAACTTTTTTTAAAAAAAGATAAGTGCAAGAGTCAACGTAGCAACTTTATATAATACATTTGTTAATTGATGGTTCTAACATTAAGCAACTTATATATATCGTAATATGCAACCATCGATAAATTAAAAAGGCAATATATGTATATATATATTTAAGAATTACTAAATAAAGAATTGTTATTTATATGGATTTTTTATGGATTTATTTTATTTTTTATGGATGTTCAATGCTAATATATAATTTTCATTTTTTATTACCTAAAAATAAAATGAACTTATGGATATAATTTTAAATAAGCATAAACTATAAATAAATGTATGTAGTATCAATGAATAGCAAGGATGTGTCAGAAAAATCCACAATATCCGTATTCTATTTATAGAAAGAAAGAGAAAGAGGAGGGGACGGATGAGAGAGAGAGAGGGGAAGGGAGAGAGTGAGTGGTAGCGGGTTAAATGAAAGGCAAACAGGACGGATGAGAGAGAGAGAGGAAGGGAGAGAGTGAGTGGTGGTGGCGGGTTAAATGGAAGGCAAACAGAAGACGGGGGAAAATGTTACAACGGAGAAAGGGAAAGACTTGAGGATGCCACGTGTCAAAAAGTTGGGTGAAAACCCAACTTTAAATAGGTACTAGGAAAATTACCCACGCTTCGTTGTGGGGAAAAATATTTATAAAATAATAAGGTCGATAAGGAATTTAATTTAAATATGTATAAAGTATCACATAATTAAAGAGAGAACTATATCTTAGTTGTAAAGTAAGCATTAACATTTGAAGTTAGCTTTTTCCACTTCTTTTAGAGAAAGGTGCACGTTTATAAATTCACACAAATAATATAATTTTCTAATCTTATTATTTGTATAATAAAGAATGAATAATGAATCAAATATCATTCCTTAGAATTCATATAATGTTGATATATAAGAACGGATAAACCTTGCAATTTATCTAAGACATTTATTCCCATACGTAGGTTGAGAAACAACTAGCTATATGCATTCACAATATTAATAGTATTTTAAAAACATAACTTCTAGTATTTAACCTAAAATCATTTTGATGAAATAATTATATTATATTTTACATAAAATACTAAATATATTTGACGTAAATATTGTATCAATGGTTGATTATTTTGTAATATTTTAATATTTAAATTTGGGAAAAAATATACTGTATTAATATAAATTCATAAAATAATAAATATATCTGATGTAAATATTGTAACAATGGTTGATTATTTTATAACATTTAAATCTTAGTTTGGAAAAATATACTTTATTAACAAATCAAGGGTATACATTTTTCTATCCGGTGTATATATTTTTTTAACAAATGATTTGAATAAATGAATAAGAGTAGACATTTCAAGACGTTAATCCTTATAATAAATTCATATTCAATTGTAGATTTTAAATCAAAGGATAATTGGTAATTCTATTTATATAGAATTGAAAAATAACTATTAGCATATTGAGTTGGTTAAGAAAGGCATACAAAATCTCAATAAAGTAGATACATGATTTGTTATTTTGTCCGATTTTATCTAATATCTCAACAAAGTAGACGAAGAGAATCAAAAAGTTGTGCTAACTCTTTTCTAAACCAACTGGGATAAAAAATATTTCGGTGCAATTATGGAAGATCAAATTATTGAATCAGTCTACTTAAATAGAGGAATTATAAACGGAAGATGCTTATGAGCAATAGATTAAGGATCATATTGCCTGATCGATATAAAAGCCCCATGTAATAAGGACTGCTAGCACCTTAAAGAGTACGAAATTATCATAAATGCAACATGGATTAAACAATGTTGTTAGCATCATTCATAACTTAGTAATATATAATAATTTATATTATGAAAAAGACATGATAAAATGTATAATAAATGCTTTTTTGTCCATATCTTAAAGTAAAGACGACAACGCATTACCTTTCGTATGGATACGTGATTAACATGCATCAATATCACAACGAA
Organism: Ottelia alismoides; assembly: GCA_037367405.1. Lineage (NCBI taxonomy): Eukaryota > Viridiplantae > Streptophyta > Magnoliopsida > Alismatales > Hydrocharitaceae > Ottelia > Ottelia alismoides. The sequence goes on along the minus strand of JAZKJV010006801.1, from coordinate 837,583 downwards.
TGTGCATCATCAAATTCACAGCAATTGAAAGAGAGAGGGGTTGGAGATAATGATAGAATTGCAAAAGATTAATAGCAATCGAAAGAGAGAGAGGGGTTGCAGATAATGAGAGAGAATGGATGGGTCTTCTCATATAAGATTGGATGGGGATAGAGAGAGTGCACAGAGAGAGAAACATAGGGAGTAGGAATTGAGAGGAGAGTTCGTTCGTTCCGGGAAGTGGGGGAGGATTCGTGTCCGTTTTCTGAATGAGGACTTGATATGAGGTGTCTAATGTTGGGGTGAAAACCCAGCTTTACTATATGTAATAGATATAGATTACATGTTCTGTGATATTCTGAAGATCCAATTCTGTCAGATGCCTCCGCCTGGATTAGACGCGCGCACGAATGGCGATCCCCTAACACATGGTGAACAATCCATGCCGCCGTCCCCCATCGCTCCAGCCGTCGCCCCACAGCACCCTCTAGCAGATCCAGGCCGCACACGCCCTCTTGCTCTCGTCTCCCAAGGCAACCCTTTCATCCTCGCCTCCAACAAGTCCAGGAAGCGAGGCGATGGCTCCTGGAGGCTCGCATGAGTTTTCACATGCGGCAGACCCATCTCCAGGCACCACTCCAAGCGCTTCCCGCGTGAATCTCCAGTCTCCCGGCGGAGCCCCGATCTCGCCTTCAATCGGCAGCCGAGCGGCGCCTCCACGACAAGCCCCAGGCGCTTGCGCGATATGCCCTCCTCCAGGCCTTCCTCGACCTCCAGGGTGGCCTTGCAGCTCCTCCAGCGATCTCCTCATGATGGCGAGCCCCAGCCTCCGCCCCCAGGCGAAACTCCCGTAGCCGCTCCATCATTAGGGCAGCATCACCTGCACAACTTCAGGCCTCGAGATCGCATCTCTGTCGCACCCCAATTTATTGAAGTCCTTTCCTCGATTCAGGCGATCTCCAAAGAATCCTGCCGCATCTTCTTCGAGCTTCAGGCAATCCGCACGAGGCAATCACCTCCCTCCTCCTCGCACAATACTTGCGCGCCAACTGATCCAGGCGATGGCCGCATCACTCTCTTCTCCTCAGTGTGATCCAACGGCGGTCTCCTTCCTCTACTCAGGTGGCGTCGAGATTATTGGAGACATCTCCCCGCGCTCTAGGCGACGCGATTCACGCAGTCCCAGGCAGCGCAGGCGGCAATAGTGCCACGCAGGCGGCGGCGACCACACGGCGATCCTCCAGGAGCGGCGGCTCCTCCAGGGCGCAGGTCCTCCTTCCAGCGGTGGTCGCTACCTCTCCCAGGCAGCGGTGCCCACCGCGATCTCCACCATCTCATGGCGGCTCCACTTCTGTCGGCGATACTCGGCGCAGATCTCTCTGCCGATGGCGATCCCCCGTCCATCCTACAGGCGGCACGCGCTCTTCTCTCCAGCCGCATCTACAGCAGGCGGATTTGGCGTACCCTATCTAGGGATTCTTCCTTTGCAACCCAAGTAGGCCGGACGATTGAAGAGTAAAAAAAGGGAATGTAAAAAGGGAGAGAGGTTCCAGGTTTATCCCAAGTGAGTTGTCATGTTTTTTTTGGTAGGTAAGCAACCATTGTATTTCATCAACTGAGCTTTACATTATGGAAGAAAACCCCATTATACAAAAAGAGTGCCCCTATAGGGAGCACTATTCTGGATTGAAAATGAGATTGCGAGATCCAAGGAGGCAAAATCTCAGGTCATGTCGAATCATAGCAGGAGGTTGATAGTCTTCACAACATGGTTCGTAGTCCTCATAGCGTCGGAGCTGTTGGGCTGCCCCAGCAATGGCTCTGTCCAAAGCCGATTCCTGTCAAACCAAATATACCACACCACCGCAGCAAGCGTGCTAGACAGGCGGATCCGAGTTGCGATGTCCGGCGTGGTATTAATCCAACAGATAAGTTCATCAAGAGGTAGAGCATGGGGAATTGGTAGGTTGAGTCCAGCATAAGAGTCCACCCACACGACCGAGGAAAAAAGGGCATCCAAAGAAGAGGTGGGCATGTGATTCAAGATCCTTGCGGCAGAGTAAACAATTGGCGTACGCACATATCCGAAAACGAGCCAGCCTATCAGTAGTGGGCAGCCTGTTCAGCACAACTCTGTAGAGTGTTAGCGAGAACTTAGGAGGAGTTCCCTTAGCCCAGATGCAGGGGGTCCAGTCAGGTGTGCCGGGAGATGGACGAAGGAAGTCCACTGCGCTAGAGAAAGAGAAACCCCACGAGGAATGGATCCACCTGCAGTTCAGCGAGTCACCATCGAATGCACGTTGAATGACGTCTCTGAAGAGCAGGATAGCCTTCCAGGAGGGACTTTGTGAAGATGGAAAACTCGCATCCTAGAAAGACTGATCCCCCAGATGCTTACGTCGCATGTAGATGGCCCACATCGAGGAGTTTGAGGTCAGTAGCCTCCACATCCAGGAGGCTAACATAACATCGCATATAGTGGACAACGAGCGAATGCCAAGCCCTCCTTGTGACTTTGGGCGGTAGATAGTTGTCCATGCAATATCATGCCTTTTACGCCCCCAAAGGAAGTCAACACAAAGCATTTCAATTTTTTGCACCGAGCGTTGCTGGATTATAGTGCCGTTAGCCCAGAATAGGAGAGTACCCGAGATTACAGACTTAAGGAGTTGAAGGCGTCCGACCATGGAGAGTGATTTGGCCTTCCAACCAGAGAGTAGAGCCGCTACCCTCTCCACCAAAGCATTGTTCTTACCTCTGGTCCCGTAGGAGGGATAGATAGGGATCCCTAGGTAAGTTGTTGGCAATTGCTGGGTAAGACTACCAACCTTGAGGGTGGCCCCAAAGCCCCCTGGAAGTGCTTAGAGCGGAAGATCTTGCTCTTGCGCGCGTTCATTTGCAGCCCCGAAATCAATTGAAAATCGTCCAGGATTATCCTTACAACCAAAAGGGATCGTGATGAACCTTTGCAAAAGAATAGAAGGTCATCCGCGTAAATCAGGTGTGTAGGTGCCGTGGACTTTCCTCTCCCCATAGGTTCAAGATGACCCGAGGAGGCAGCCTGGTCGGCAATGCAAGGAATTCCAATCCAATGGTAAAAAGAAGGGGACTCAGAGGATCCCCTTGGCGAAGTCCCCAAGTTCTGCAAAAAAACCCGGACGGAGAACTGTTCACCATTACCGAGAAGGAGGCAGTAGATATGCAATTTTCAATCCACCTGACCCAAGTATCATCAAAGCACATAGCTCTTAGACCATCCAGAAAGAACGCGTGCTCAATAGAGTCGAAGGATTTGGTAATGTCAATCTTCACGCAAGCCTTATTAAGGTTCTACCGCCTGTCGAAGCCATAGATCAATTCCTACGCCAGACGAATGTTATCCCTGATGGAGCGGCCCTTGATGAACAGAGATTGATTGGGCGAAATCAAATGGGGGAGAACCACTGCCAACCTGGAAGCCAGGAGCTTTGCAAAAATTTTGTAGAGGACGTTGCAGCGGGAGATGGGTCTGTAATCTCCCAATCCGACCGGGAAGGGATCTTGGGCACAAGCGTGAGGAACGTGTGGTTCGCCTGTCTGACCATACCCCCCCCATAAAAGAAATCCATGGCGGAGCAGATGTCAGCCTTAACCAACTACCGGTGTCGCGTGAAGAAACCCGCATTGAAGCCATCAGGCCCAGGAGCGTTTGAGGGGTAGATGGATCGTAAGGATCTCCAGATTTCGTCTTCGTTGAACGGGCGGGTAAGCCAAGTGTGTGCGTCATCAAATAGGATGCACTTGGGCGCAGGGGGCACCTCTAGGGGTGGTCTGGGTAAAGCAGGACCAAGTAGAGATTCGAAGTAGCAAACAACCGCAGATGAAACCTCAAGTGGTTTATCAATGACGAGGCCTTTATCATTAATAAGAGAGGGGATGGTGTTCGTATTAATACGCACTTTGGTTGCACGGTGGAAGAACCCCATGTTGCAATTCCCTAGTCTTAGTCAATCGATTCTGCTTTTTTGCTTCCATGTGGATTCCATATCCCTAGACATCCCCTTCCATCTGCACCAAGTAGGGTCAAGGGGATCAGAAGAAAGTGCATCGCTAAGAAGATTAAGAAAAACCACCGCCTCCTTTTCCGTGAACACATTAGCCTCTTTGGCCGCCCAGTGCTTAAGATCCGCTTTCACATTTTTGAGTTTGCTCATAACTTTGAATAGGGGGTTACCATTGGTCTGAATTTCCCATGCATCGCCCATGACCTTCAGGTACCCATCCCTTTCCGCTCCGTAATCAAAGTAACGGAAAGGTTTGGGGCGATTATGGAACCTCGCAATCTCCACTGTCATGAGGTTATGATCGCTGGCCGTGATGGGTGAGTAAATGAGCCTGACTGCGGGAGGGAGGAGAGCCAAGCGTCATTGATGAGAGCTCTATCAAGTCTTGCAACAATCTTGGAGGTCCCTACCGAAGAGTTTGACCATGTCTAGGGGTTACCACTAGAGGAAAGCTCGAGGAGGGAGCATTGATCAATGCAGTCGTTGAACTCCATCATGGGTCCTTGGGGGGCAGGGCGTCCACCCATCTTCTCATTGGAATATCTAACAGCATTAAAGTCACCAATAACAAGCCAAGGGTCTTTCAATTGACCGTTTAGTTGTCTGAGATGATCCCATAGTTCTCTACGCTCCACAACACAATTGGCTCCATATATTACCGAAACCACCATAGAGAGCCCACCCTTATTAGAGGAGCTCATGGTGAGTGTCTGAGGGGTGAGACTCAAAATAGTGCAGCTCCAAGAGTACGCCTTCCAGAGAAAATATATTCTCCCAAGGCTTGTGTTGTTGTGGCAGGAGCCCCAACCACTTGGGATAAGGGCTTCAAATTTAGCCCTTATTTGTGGCATGATTTTTGTTTCTACAGGCCTATAAGCTCTGCATAATTGGAAATGAGCTGATTCGGTAATGTCCTCACCTTGCGGGGCTTGTTGAGCCTGCGGGAGTTGCAAACCGCAATTGACATTAACTTTTGATGGGAGTGGGGCTGAGCCCCTAGATTCGTTGGCTTGCCTTTGTGGCTTCTTCTTCCTATGCATCTCCGTGACCCAAGCCATGTTGGTCTCGGCCATTAATTTAGGGAGGTGGTCAGCTGCGATTTGGCTGGTGCCCCCATGGGAGGAGGACGCCTGAGAGGCAATTCCCCCAATCCCACGTTGGCCAATGCCCGAGTCAACACCAAAGGCTGGATGGGGGTTGTCTGCGTTTTTATGAGCAGATCCCGAGTCAGCGTCATTGACCCCCTGGTCCAACGCCGGGTTATTTAGGTCCAACCTCAAATCCTCCCCTAGCGGCGGCCTTAGTATTCTGTCTTCGAGTAGCCGAGATCAGCCGATGAAGTCGAGCCCTTTTCCATTAGGGAAAGAGTTAGTAGTTTTACCTTGATTTGCGGTGCGCCTCGGTGGCTTAGGGAGGGTGGTCTTTGGTCGCTTGTGGGATCTGACGTCTTCTGAACCAGGGGATCTCCCTACGACTGCACTATTACTGTCGGAGTTGAGTGCCCTTCCCACTGCAGTTCTCCGGAGCAGGGGTTTACACCGGGTGAGTTGCCCTCCGGGGCAGGCCTAGCGTTGATAGGGTCTGTAGTGTAAGGGGTTGGAGCTGGTGCGTTGATGCAGTTTTTTGGGAGATTCCCAAAGGGCGTACAGAGGTCGCATCTTGGGGTGTTCCATTCCAGCTCAATGGCAATCAGCTATCTCTGGCCGGAGTAGAATATAAGAGGAATAACCGGCGGAATAGCTTTCTTGGCATGGATTGAGATACATCATCTCGCATAACCATCTCTTTGGCCCACCGCCATAGCCACATCCATAAACAGCGGCATCCCGATCAGATTGATGAGCTTGTTAAGGACAGACCTGAGCAGTGGCCCATGCTTAAACCATGGAACCGGACCCAGATCGGGATCTCCGAGAGGAGGTCTCTTTCAAGGCAGGTTCCAACTTCCCATCTGCAGATTGCCATGAATCTGCCTTGGAAGAGCCAAGGCCCACCCGCGATTATGCGCTGATAGTCCTCGTCGCATGAAAGATGGAGGTAGAAAAACCCATTACGTATGGGGAACAGCTTGGCCTCTCCAGTGGGTTTCCATACCTTGTCCACAAAGTTGGAAAGATGTTTATAGTAAGGACGTCTTCCCAGAACATAGAAGACCAATGTGTGCTTCCACATCTGGTCCAGCACATTAACGCTGTCTTCAGTGACGAATGCAACCTCTTCACCATTAAGAATGACGGGAGGAGAGAAGGCCATGCGTTGGGACTTCGGGGCAGGTGCCGGAGGAGGCCCACAAACATCTCTCCAAGAGGGCCTCGGGGCATCGACAGGTATGGATGGTATGTTGGGTAGTAGTGGAGGGGCGGACAAGGTTGGTGGCTAGTCGCAGCAGACTGCGGGCGAGGTTGTTGGTCGAGGTTAGGGGCTGGTGGTGGGGAAGGATGGGGGGGGGGGGCGGGAGGGGCGGCGGTTTCACTAGTGGTGGGGAAGGGGGGGGGGGGAGGGGCAGCAGTTTCATAGTTGTCATGTTTTTTAAAAAAGAGAAGAGTAGAAAAGAAGTACCGCAAATTGCAAGCCCAAGTGGGCTTCAACTACTTTAAGATCCCAAGAGGGCTCAAAGCAAAAAAAGACATAGGTCTATTTGGAAAAAATGGAAGAGGTGGACTGCTTTAAAAAAAAGAAAAGTAGAAGAGAAAAATGAAATGATTAAAAAATGCAAAAAAGGGAGAGAAGTGAAAGACATATAAAAAATCATTTGAAACAACTTATTGTTTTTCCCTCCATTTTCGTGTCTTCTCCAAACTTGGTCGACGTTATTGTTTTCTGACAGGTATGGGAGAATAGGGAGTATTGTGTAGAGTCACATGTCAGATTCAGATTCTCGAGACCGTCCAGATTTTCATATTATACATTTCTTCATATGTCCAGACTCGACATCATATTGGTCCGGAGTCTTCAGCTTAAGACACTCACATGTATGCGGTCTTTTTCAGATGTGCACATGTTTTCCTTCATTGTTTGTGGTCCCCATCATTTGTGTTTCGGCCAGAGTTTTCATGTGTTCCATAGGGACTCCAGAGTAGAGATCTCATTCTTATGCCATGTTGGCTAGGGTTTTCATGTGGTTTCATAGGGACTCCAAAGTAGAGTACCATTCTCTGTGCCAGATGGGAGAGACCCAATTCTCTAACGAGGAGACTTCTTCAGACTCCATTCTCAAGCGATCGTGAACTCCAATATGAGATCCCCGAGGTTCCTATGAAAGATAACCCACTTTGAGGTCCCTATGAGATAGACCCATCTTCATAGATCTACGTATGGATAATTAGCGACGTCTTATATTCGACCCTTTCAGAGATGGAGCAGTTGTCCACATGTTGTGGCAGGCCAGAGTTCTCCTTGTAGAGACCCATTATTTAGTTGTAGTGACTTTGACAGGCGCAACACAGAGTACATGTTCTCCGACAAGGAGATTCAATTCACTCACACTCTAGCTCGTTCTTCCTCCTCACATGCATGACATGAGAAGCAATGTCCTCGACAGCAACTGACAGTTGTGCACATTGAGTTGATATTGTCTGCAGTGTCTTGTAGCGTGAGTTGAGTTTTCTTTATGTTTGTCCACGCTGAGCATTGCATGCTCCATCTCGAGGGGGAGTGTTGGAGTATTTGGTTATGCGTCACTTATGTGAAAGATGGATAAAATGGATCTCTTCAGGATCCATTTATCCCATCCAGTTGTTTAATCCTACATCTACCGTCTGTGGGATGCGGAGACTTAGTGTGGGCTATATATAGACCACCACACCCATTGTATCTAGTGAGAAAAGCAATAGACTATTAGTCCTTTGAGGCGTTCTCCCATAGTTTCGCCCCGCTCCTTAGGCAGTAGGGTTTCACGTAAAAATCTCCATGTTCCAAGTTTATATTTCTAGTTCATGCTCTGTTTATATTTCCCTTCCGCATTCCTATTTTCTAACAAAACTAAAGCCTGATTTAGTAAAATTTTCTCATAGTAGTGCTCCTCCAAGTTTCAAAGAAGTGCACTTGTATCATTCTTTTTCTTTTACACTTGTATCCATGTGATAATGTTTGTTTCATAGAAGGGAATGCATGAAAACTAACTTGAGGAGCACAATTATTAATTGTCGAAGAAGACATGGGCCCAATTGATATTGCAAGGAAAGAGGAGTATAACTGATATTACATAATTTAGTAGGGATAAAACTGTAAAAAACCCTTCTAACTAAAGTCAATACTTACATCAAAGCCAATGCTTAATAAACAAAAAGGTAAATTACAAAAAAGAACTCAACCCTAGTTAAAATCCTCATTTATGAAAACTAACAAAAGGGTCCGATCTTATTCTTTTCAACTCAAAAGCAGTCTTTAATGAGCCTCCCTAATCTTTTTTTTATAAACCCTATACTTTAACGTTTAGTACTTTCAGTATCATATTTCAATGCATAAATAGGATCATTCTTGTAATTTATACTAAATAATAAGATTCTATTTACTCTGATGATTAATTAATAAACCAAAAATAACTTACATGCTAGAGATGAATTGATAGTTAATTTTACTCAATCTCTATTATTACCTCCATTCATTATATATCAATCAGCTCATATCCGTCAGATTTTACAATCGATATTTTTCATATGTCACAACAGTACAATAATCTTTAACACTAAGCAAATCATTTAATTTATTTTACTGTTGGAGATCCTGAATTTCGCTTGTGTGAAATCCTATTAAGAAATCATAAGGCAAAAGACTGGAGTCTGTCAGATCTCTAGTGGATAAGTCTACTTTCTATCTAAGCCACATTTACTTAAACGAGGATAATAATCCATCCATCAAGTTTTAGCAGAGGCTAAATTTGAATCTGAGCGATGTTATTAAGAAAGAAATTAAGAAATAGTATGAAGCAAATTTTATCTGTTTCATCTCCAAAAATAAGCTAGCCCCTTACATGATGTCTTGAAGTAGCCATGCATTTAGATGCCCACCAATGAGAATAGATAGGAGATTCTGACGTGAGTAATCACGCCGTAACACGTCTATATTAAGCCGATGCTTCAATTTAACAATGAAGAAGGATCACTTTTCTTTGCCCTTAATTGACCAGATTGCCAAAAGACTATCATGAAATGAGAACTTCTTCTTTTTAGATGGTTACTCATGTTACAATCAAGTAGTCATTGCTCTAAAAGATTAAGACAACATGACAATCACCTATCTGAAAGGCACATATGCTTTCAAATGGATGCCCATTCAACTATGCAATGCTCCTAGTACATTGTGAATGCATATTCTCACCATTGTTGCAGACATGTTCAATGAATTCTTAGAGCCGTTCATGGATGCTTTCTCACCCTATGATGATTAATTCAACTCTTATCTTACTTATCTTGAACGAGTTCACCCCAAGTACTATGACGAGAATCTTATTTTTGCTTGTCAGAAAAATCACCTTATGGTGATTGATTAACACGAAAATCGATGGTCTTAAGTTCCACACAAGGCGGGAACTCAGTCGTCGAATCGACCACACAAAATCCGAGTTAAGTCAACAATTAACCCACAAGTAATGTCAAGCAATGGAAATCAAAGTGTGGAGTTAAAATTTATTATAACTCTACATAAAAGATGTCTATAGAAACAAGTATGTAGAGGTCGAACACATGGAACAAGCAGGATAGATCGGGCAAAATCAATGCACAAGAATGAATGTGATTTTTTGTCTATGAATGCTATTTTTGTGGGTTTTTATTTTTCTATGTTTTTATTTTCTTTTTGATTTTATAATTTTATATTTTGATTTTGATTATTTTTATTTTTATTTTCTTTTTATATTATATATTTTTTCTTTTGAATTATAAAATAAGGTATTTATACAAAATAAGAAAGGAGAGACAATGTATTTATAAACTAAGTAAAATAGTCAAAATACAGGGAATAAATATTTTTAGTCTTTTTATATTTTTCTAATGTTTTTGTGATTTTTCTGTATTTTTGCTAATTTTTTTGGTATTTTTAAAGTCAAAAATACTGAAAACAGTGAGTAAACTACAAATTCGAAATTAAAATGTAGAAATAAAAAATCAAACAGGAACAAAATTCTCCAAATTAATTTTAAAATAAAGATAATGAAATAAGGAAAATTCAAAAATAGAAATTAGATTTTTAGGATTTTCTAGGGATTTTTAAGATTTTTATGAAGATTTTAGGGGTTTTGTAATTTTTAGGAGATTCTTTTGTATTTTTTAGTGATTTTTGGTCTGAAGTTAGAACACACAGAAACAAACAAAATATATTTTTTTGGATTCTTTCAAAGAGTTTTATAATTTTTATGTATTTTCTAATGCAAATAGTGAAGAAAATGCATGTTTTTGAATTTTTATAAATATTAAAATGCAACAAAAATGCAAAATAAAGATATAGAATGAAAGCATGATGCAACATGAAGCTAGGGTAATTTTTTGGGTTTTTTTTGAGTTTTAAAGATGCGTGAAATAAATACTAGAAACAAAAAGAAATTACACTACTAACAGGGGTTTTTCGTAATTATACAACAGTCCAGGGGGTAACTTGCAATTTTTTCTCAAAAATATAACACAATTAAAAAGTTAAAGGGCTAAATAATAAATCCAAAACCCATAGGGGTGCGTCTGTAAAAGCGCCAAACTCACGTGCACAAGACACATGACAAACAAGGACCTGTACGAAATTTTCCAAAATCTTGGGGCTGATATGCAAAATTCCCAAAACTTTATAACTGTTTGAACAAGTTTGTGGACTAAATATAAATATGAAAATGGGTGAGGGCCCTTCTGCAAAATGACCACTCACCTCACGTGCGCGAGTCACGTGAGGTGACGTGGCCAAGGACCTTTTAGCAATAATACAAACTTCAGGGGCTTAAACGCAAATATTACAAAAATATTCAACTACATATGAAAGATTACGGTCCAAATACTAAATACATAACTGACGAGGGTAAAATGCGAAATTACCCTCGCCTGGGCGGATCGGACGACCGATGTATAGCCACTTGCCATGTGTCATGTTCTGAACGACCGATACCGCTTCGTCTGCCAACGATAGCGATTAGATCTCTGGCACTGATCGGACGGTGGGTGCACGAGAAGATCGAACGGTGGATGCACGGTCTGGAAGAACAGGGAGGAATCCAACAACGGAGATGCGCGACAAGAACATGGGAAGAACACGAGCCTGGCGAGCTTGGCTCGCCGCGCTCGCCTTCCTCCGCCGTCTTCCGTCAATGCTAGGAGGTCCAGGAGCACGCTGGTGGCTCCCTCTATCGGCTGGAGGCGTCAAAAGGGCCGGAGGTCATCTGGCGTTCACCCGCGAGGTCGGAGGAGCGACAACCCTCCAGGTATCTCCGACGAACAAGCAAAATGGCCCCAGGCACACATGGAGTTGCAAGACCTGCACAAAAAGGTCAAGAGGTTGTGGGAAAATTGCCGCGACCCTCCGATGGGCAAAAAAGGCAGAGAATGGCGTGTATGGGAGTTTGCCGGTGCGACTCCGACGAGGTGATGACGATTGTGGATCGAGTGGATGGAACACGACGGGGAGGATGGGAATCTACTCCTATGCCTACGGTGAGTAAAACACGCAAGAAAAAATGAAAAAAAACGAGCTCAAACGATCGAGAGCCGTGAGCAAATACCTCAACGACGATACCTCGCTGGAGGTGCGGAATCGACCACCTTGACTGCTCCTTCGATCCACCTCAAAGGCCGGCGAACCTCCTGTCACTAGGCTCGATCTAATTGGCGCAAAAGGGGAGACAAAATGGCTAAAATGGGATTCAAGTTTGAATGGGAAGGTCGGGGGTGCATATGAAGGGTTGACGGGGTGGCTCAAAGAACGAGGGATTGGGAGCGGATCAGTGATTCAACACCCAAGATAATCACTGGGCGTGAATCACCATTCTTCAAGGAAGAAAAGTCAAGAAGAATGTTATGCGAAATGGTGAAAGGAATTCCTAAAAAAAATCGAGATATCGGGATAAAACCGAGGTTCTGACAATCTACAGGGGGCGGGGTCAGACAGTTGACCCGCTGTCAACGGTCTGACCCACCTGGTTGGTCCACGTGGACCAACTAGGAAAAAACCCTGGGAAATTATTTGTAAATTCATTTAAAAATAGTAAATGATTTAATTAATTTTATATTATTAAATAACAATGTCTATTATTTTATAAATTATTTTATTATGATTTTTTAGAGGTATAAAATTACAAGTTCCCTTTTAAGGGCTATATAGGTATATATATCTATGTATTTTAATGTTTTATTTTTGTTTTGTATATTTAATTCTATTAATTTTGTTCATTATTTTATATATTTATAACTTAATTTTATAAACTCAAATATATTTTTATTTTATTTTTCTGAAGTTTTTGCACAATTAAATAAATAGATGTATTAAGTATACAGGTATATGTACATGTATTATACCTATGGTTTTTGTACAGGTATTTTATTTTATGTTTTCTTTAGGTATTCCTATTTTAATACACACATATATTATAAATAATATTTACAAAATTATAAAAATATAAAATTATAAGAATAATGAATAATAAATAAAATGAATATTTTAATATATACAAGTATACAATAGGGGTCCAAAACCTAACTTTCAAACCATAACTCAGAAAAATATGAAACCACCTTCATTAAATAGCTTATTGAAAATTATAAATAATTAAAGGTGATTTTGATACATTTTGAGTTTTATTTGAGAGATACATGTCTGGGAACTTGGGATTTTGGAATCTTATTCAGATCATAACCTTGTATCTGCACATTATTTTTGAGTGAAATCAATTTTGTATTTTTCTATATTTAATTCTCTACAACTTTCATGTACAAAGTTTCTTTATTTGAAGTATAAAAAGTGGGACTAAAAATAGGTCCAAAAATGAATAAAGAATGAATTAAATAAAAGGGATTTTTATTGGGTTCTGGCCCTTATCTCCCCCTACTTTATTCCTTGTCGACCTATTCATTTAGATGCCTAGGTCTCTGGGTTTCGGGTCATAAAATATTTACAATATTTTATTCTTTTTCTTTTCTTTTCTTTATTTTTTATTTTGGCTTTAAAAATAGTATTTTATACAATATTTACAAACACATGCATGAATGCTAAAATGCAGAAATTAAGGGTATTTACATGCATTTACTACGATTTTTGAGGCCAAAATGATAGAATAAAGATGATGAAATGTAGATTCATCAGTGACTAAGGGTATCGTGTTGGTGCATGTCATCTCCAATAAGAGAATGAAGGAAAATCCTTCCAAGGAGGATGTGATCAGAAAACTTAACCATGCACCTACAAATCTAGAGCAGTTATGGTCATTCCATAGGCATGTCAATGTTTTATTCATCAATTTTCAAAGATTGCATGACTGTTATCTGAGCTCTTAGGGAAAACATTGAGTTTGTTGCAAATGATAGTGTCTTCAGGCCTTTGAGCTTCTCAAATGATAGTTAAGGATGCTCATGTCCTACAGTTGATAGATTGATCTCTCCCATTTGCGATCTTGATGGATGCTTTAGATTTCGTGGTTGGTGCCTTGTTAGGATAAAGGACAGATAGTATCTCATTCTCTATGTAATACGCAAGCAAGACCATTTACGACTCTGAAAAAAACTACAAAGTTATTGAGAAAGAGATGTTTGCAATAGTATTTTTCTTGGCAAAGTTTAGGTACCATCTCTTGGGATTTAAAATAATTATGTTCACTGACTCTTTGGCTATCATGTACTTGATGGAAAATAAGGATGCTAAAGCAAACCTCCTCAGGTGGATATTCTTTCTTCAAAAATTTGATTCAGAGATAAGAAACAGATATATAGTGTGGAATGTGGTAGTCGATCATATTTCTATATTAGAGCTGCAATAGACTTCAGAGGATAATACACCCATCGTATGGGATGGTACTTGCAATCAATTTGCTCCCGTAGTACGTTGATATTGGGAATTTTCTTGCCTCTAAGGATATTTTCGAAGGTTGGTTCAAAAGAAGATCTGATTGATTGAATTCAAATTCCATGAATTATCCCTGGGGAGATCCGCTCCTTTTATATGAAGTTATAGATTGCATATGGAGGAGGTGTATTCTTCAGGAGGAATACTCGAGTATCCTTAATTTTTGCCACACTTTGGAGGTAGGAGGGCATCATTTTGGAAAAAAATATCATAGAAGATACCCTGATGTAGTTTAGGTGGCTAACTTTATTTAAGAACTCTTGTGCTTTTGCAAAGACATGCCTAGTTTGTCAAAGAATGGGAGAAACCGTCGGTTCCAAAGATTTAGTTCCCTTGAAGCATATCATCATCTGTGATGTATTTGATGCTTAGGACCTTAAATTCCCATTCATTGACATATAAGGCTATGAGCACATACTTCTGGCCATAGATTATGTTTCTAATTAAGTAGATGCAATGCCCTTCCGAATTGTAGAGAGCAAGACAACTTGCAAGTTCCCGTGAGAGAACATCATTTCTCGATTGCGATCCTAAGATACTCGTCTTAGATGGAGAGCGTCATTTTGTGAAATAAGATGTGAAGAAGTTTGTGAAGGACTATGACATCGAGCATCATGTTGCAAATCCTTACCACCCATAATCCAATAGTGGCTGAGGTGTCGAACAGAGAGGTAAAATAAATATTGCAGAAGCTCATTCATATATACATGAAGAATTGATCCCAAATCTTAGATCGAGTTCTCTGGACCTACTGAACAAATTAGAAGACACCATCGTGTGCCTCTTCATTCAAGATGGTATATGAAAAACCATGTCATTTGCCCATGGAACCACTGCACAAATTAGACTAGGCAATCAAAGAAGTGAATATGGACAATCACCAATGTAAAGTAATGAGAAATGCTTACCTCCATGAGTTTGATGAGACAAGAACATGGCATATGAGAACAACCTAGTCTACAAGGACAAAGCAAAGAAATGGAATGACAAGAACATTCTCAAAAGATCTTTGTTCTTGATGAGAAGGCATTGCTATTCAACACCATGTTGATGTTATTTACAAGCAAGTTGAGGTGGACCGAGATGTATTTAGTTTGGACAATCAACAACAATATCACATATGTATGTATGTTTGTGTGTGTTTATGTATGTATGTGTGTGTGTGGTGCAAAGTATGTTAGTGACTTAGATTTTGCTCATGAGTTAGTTGCATATTTGTATAGCTTGATTAACTTTTTAGGTAGAAGCTAATAAAAGCTCTTTGATGAAAAGTGTAGAAAATCTAGAAGCCAACTCAAAGCCTAAAAGTTACTCTGGAAGATTGTGCTTGAAAGCTCAAGATTCATATTTAGATTGATGAAAGAATCAAGAAAGACTAATTTTTAAAAGCTCAAGTTTTGAAGACTTCGGATGTTAATGTAACATATTACATAGTTTTTACTATGCTGAAAATCAATCTCATAGTTTTTACATATTCTTGATCAGCAAACAAACTTAAGCCAGAATCATCATTTTCACAAAAAATGATTTTTGGACATATGATCGATCACCTTGACACTTATGATCGATCATCTTATTTCTCATTATTGATCAGCCCCGATTGGCCATTCTTTTGACCATGATCGATCACATTTTGAATTTCATGCCAACGGTCAAATATAATTGATCACTTTTATGACCTGGTCGATTACCCATGATCGATGACCTTATTTACATGATCAATCATTTCATGGATTTTGGAAATTATAATATTGGATTTTCCATTTCTTGGACATCAACAACTCTTTTAAGGCCAACCCGCTATAAGGGACCCTATGGCTCATTGTTTGAGACACACAACTAAGAGAAATATCTTCTACTCTCAAAAGAAAAGAAAGAGTGATCTTTTTGTGAGATATTCGGGTTCTTACAACGTTTCTACGCTCTCGAGCTCTCTTCAATCCAAAGTTTGTTTTGCTATTGAAGTTGTTTTTTCTCTCTATGTTATACTGCAGTCATCTTCATCATCCTCACGAATAGTATACGCTTAAAATCTATAAGCTTGTGAATTCAAGTTTCATTGCTCAACTATATTTTGCTTAGCATTTTCTCTATAGATATCCAAGTTTTGAATTCCTTTCTCTAAGATATATATATATATATATAACCTTCCTTTGGGAGTTTTTCAAGGAAGGATACATGTTGTACGAGAGGTTGCGCTATCCTTGGGTTAAAGAAGCGCTAGCGAGTTGACAAACTCTTTTTGATTCCATTTCCGACTCGTAATCTAGTAAAGACTGAAAGTATTGATCTTTAGATAGAAAAATAGATAATTTGGAATAGTGGAAACATGCTCTGCCAAGAGAGAAAAAGGAAAATCTTACAATAGGATCCTAGGTCGTGGTTTTCACTAGTTTAGGTGCCACATAAAAATCACATTGTTATTCTTCTATCTCTGTGGTTTGTGAATTATTTTTTTAATTGAATATTATGATAATTGTATATTGCACAATTCTCCATCTGGTAAATCTGTGATTTATCATCACATTATTTATTTCTCATCCCGCTAACTTAAACAATTTAATAAAATGAAAGCTAATTAACCAACAGTAATAATTAACCCTTTGTTTATAATTAACCCCAATTATTTTATATAATTAACCTTATTAAAATGCTTTATTTTATGTGTTTTATTAATATTATAAAACACCTAAAAATAGATTATATTGTACATATTTGTTTTGAAATTAATTACAAATTAAAAATGCAAAAAATAACAGAACAAATTGAAAAAAAGTATTTTTAAATCCTTGAAAATACTTACAAAAATATTAGTATGTATATATGACTTATTTTGACTTTGTATTCAACATGAAACTTGTTGATCTTAAAAAGATATACAACTTTCATGTTTTACACTTTTTCTTTTGAAGCTTGTAATTATTTTATTTTGATTTTTCTTTGTTTTTCTCTTTTCCTTTTTTTCCATTGGACAATATGTCTCCCTCTAGTTAAGCAATGTAGCCCGCCTCTTCTTAGCCACGCACCTTCACTCCCAATCATTCTATATCAGAGTTGCACGATCATACCTTCTCCATAGCTACTTGATCAGATCTAATCCATCTCATCATAGCTGCTCGTTCCCGCCTCCATCAGGACCGTTGGATCTTCGGATCCAAAGATCCCATGTTCATTGTCCTCCCCAAGTAACGTCCCCCTACCCACGTTCCCCTCACCGATACCCCCTCTTCACCCATTTTCCATCTCCACCTCACTCCTTCGCTCCACTTCACTCCACCTCTCCGAGGAAGCCCTAACATCCCTCTTTCTCACGGTATCCTCGACTATTCATTACCTACCTTCTAAGGCAACCGTGCGTCGGTTCACGTCCCATCTTCTGTAACCACTAATCTCCTTCCATAAAACCACCTTTCATTCCTCCATTCCGCCTTGTCCACCTTGGACCATAGCACTCTTCCCTTTCCCGTGACAGGGGGAGGCAAAATTGAGTCACGAGCATGGAGTTTAACTCTAGTGAGACCCATGGATATGCCGGCCATGCTACGACTACCTCCACGACCATTCGAGTATCCTGGGGCTTCTTCCCAGGTCAAGCAATGATCCGAGGTTCCTTAGAACTTCAACCCAAGTCGCCCCCCTCTGCCCCACGTTGATCTTCAATCTTTCAGGTAAGTCCTTCTGTACTTTATTTATAGTTCTATTATTTTCCATCTACGCATAATTACATTCCCTTCCATTTGAGAACCCTTCGACCTTCATCGTACACCCCTCATACACATGTTGGCCTCTGATCATATCCTCCCTTCTTCCACACCTCTCTGCTTGTTGACCCTTTTCCTCCACCACCATGATAGAGGACCCATTGAGCCTTCACCTCCTTAACTTGATCAGGCTCCCATTCGAGCATGAGCTCGGACGAGGCATAATAGGTTCCCCAATTAGACCCTCTTCAACCCTTCATCGATCATCCAACATCTTCGCTGTCCTCAGTGGTTGGAGCATCAAAGCATCACAGGATCACTGGAAGAGCTATTAGGTGCCCGCTGGAGCTTCACCAGAAGGCAGTCGCAAGCAGAGGGGGAAAGAGGACCATAAGCAGCTGATACCATCAGATAGGAAGGATAGAGCGACCCAGAGTTTGCTCCAGCCTTGGCGCCAGCCTAGGAGGCTCAGTGGGATCGAGCTTGCTTAGAAGTATGGAGGTCACCCCACGTGGCCTCCGCAACTACGATCGATCAAACCTAGATCCGACTCTATGCATGCATGCTTGCATGTGGGGTATGAGCCATTTGCAGCAATGCCCTCCGCTTCTCCATATTGCAGACAAGTCCCAAGTGTACATGTCTCACATGGCGTGCTTGGGTATTTTGCGTGGGAACCTTGTCGGTTCTTCATAAAGGCATTTAGGTCCCTTCACACATGGTTATTTATAGGGAAGGTCCTAGTAGCTTTTCACATATGTCAAAATGCCCTCAGGGGTCTGTTAATGATAGTTTTATATACTTTCTCATGTTTTTATTGTGTTTATGCCCCTAGACTCTTTGCTTCATAACTTGAGCATGTGGACTTCGATTTCGATGATTTCAATTTCATTTGAATACTTGTTTAATTATCTATCTAATGACATTTTAATTTTTTGGATTTGACCCTTGGAATGGAACATTTTATTTGAGATATATTGTATCACCTTGCTTGCTTATTTAAGTGCCATTAATTGAAATTAGAGCTATTTTGACACCTAAATTGTTAATAAAATTAAATCTAATTTTATTGATCATTCTATTGATTATTTAAGGGAATATTATTGTACATAAATCTATTTGCATTATATTTCATTATGTTGCGTGTTGTCTTTAATTTAACTTGCATGAAAAACAACTAACAAATGCATTTTGTGTTGGACATGCGAGCCCACGACGAGCCAATATGCAATACATGTTATTGCAAATATCATTCCCCGATTTGAATTGAAGATTAACTAATTTGCATAATAGGTCCCTTAGTACAATTAGGGTTATGTACCATGGCCATCTTAATGATCATACAACTGTTGATTTAATTATTGAATCATAGAGGCTAGTGCTTGGATGAATATATAAAGAGTTAGATTGAGGACTCATCAAGCACCGTCAAATGATTGTTAAGAGATGATCTCCGGCCTGAGTAGGAGATGACAATCCTTTCTCATTTGACTGATATTTGACAGACCTCTTGATGCAGGTCCTGTGCATGGGAATAGAGATTCGAAGGTGTCAGATTAGTTAGGTCAAAGAGTTGACTTAACGAGATCGAGATAACCAAAGACTTATGTCGTATGCTGTCACGATATAAGCACGCATCCTCCGACTGGAGATAGATGTGTTACTATATGTTTGAGCATGTACATTTGGCAGACCAATAGGTTGATGACCTAACCAAGGTCTATACATTGACGCACTGGTGTGCATGCAAGGGCATTTGAGTAATACGATCTCTCAAAGGGATCATACAAGTTCATTGCTGAACCAGAAGACATGAGCTAACTCATGAGATATTGGGAAGAATCAAATTCCACGTGTGGTCGTCTCGCTTTGGAAGCTTGACTGAATTTATAAGATTTGATATATGCTTTTGGAAAGTATATGATCAACACCTAGGTATGGTATATGCTTTTGGAAAGTATATGATCGATACCAACTCCCAATGATCGAATGAGAACCTTAATAATAAAATCCGAAGGAGACATTCTAAAAGAGATCTAAAACTCGGATTTGTTCAGGGTCTTCTAGTATGCAGGATGTACATGTATTAGGAATGTCTGAGTGTGATGTGATCATAAACGATTGTATAACCATGACGCTTCCATTCCGAGGGAGTGATGAAACATGTCTGGATTTTAGTGACTCCTCTAATAGAGAAGTAATCCGATCTTAATCCAACTGATGGACATTGATCTGAATGTGATATAAATGTAATGAGAAGATTAGATTTGCGGTCTTGATTTAATCAAGCATCTATGGGAGGTCCACAAGATCTGGATTTGAGATGTGATCTCAATATCCAAGTCACTATACGTGGAACAATACAATCGCCCTGTCCTTATCTCAAAGTATCCGCAGAGAAAGCGCATTATCCTTAAAAGGGTTCAGGATAATTTCAGTGTTGATATATGTATCCGAGCATTGACAAAATAGATAATAAATACAATTTAATTATCATGAATAATATGAATTTGATTCATATTATAAGGAGAGTAATATGAGATCATTAAATGTGATTTAATTATCAAAAGATGTGAATGATGTGAATGTGGTTCATATTATTTGGGCACATGAGAATAGAGATCCAAGATGATTAAATGTGATTTAATCATCTTGGATATGAATAATGTGGATACCACTATCCATATTACTCATGTATATTATAAATGTGATTTATAATATATTAAAGAGAGTATATTGTGATTTATATTTGTTAATTAATTATTGATGTGAATTGGATTCACATTGGATGATTAATTGAAAATATAATTTACATTTTGTTTTGGGATGTGAATGTGATTCACATTTTTCAAATGGCATGATTGCAATGTTCACAAGATAATTATGAATTATTCTTGCAAAATAATTTACAACAAGTGTTGTTGTAAATCTTGGAGATATCATGAGATAATGAGATCTATGAGATAATGAGATCTCATGAGATATTGAGGAGATAGACCCATTCTCCCCTTTGTTTAGGTTATAAGGTCAATCTCCTCATTATCTCCAAGATTAAATAATTAATTTGATTTGAAATTAATTATATTGATTTGTCGATATATATATTAATTTAAATTTAAATCAATTGTCATTGTGTTTTTTACAACAACATCATAGCCATTGAAAGAAACACAAATCAATCTCAACCATGGATTTTGTGTTGTCCATGGATTGAGATCCATGGATCCCAAAACCCTATATAAGAAGAGTCACCCCTTGCTACGACATATGCTCTCCCTCCCTCTCTCTACATGCCAAATGCTCTCACCCTCTCTCTCTCTCATTATGGCCGTCCACCATGGAGCCATTGAGAGAGTCGCCATCGCCGCAACATCATCATGGTATTGTCGAAGTATTTGCTCATGGATCTCCATCTCCTTCGATGCACCTCGCTCGTAAAGAAGATGTCGGATCTCGTGTGACGAGATCAGGAGATATCGTTTGGATCATCAACATGGATTGCGAGAAGGACGCGCCTCATCAACATGCTCGCAAGCGTCTCCTCTGTCGGATCGGACTTGAGACAGGAGGTCTCTTCGTTTAGAGAATTGATCGCAACCATGCTTCAAGAGGTAATCCTAATACCTAGTTGTGGTTTAGATGAAACGATCTATGAAAGGTTCTTGGATCATGTGGGTTCATCACATTGGAATTTTTTAAATTCTGTTTCCTCGAGCAACTAGTACGATTAGTCGCTTCCAATCGCATACGATGCGATCCTCACTCTTTCGTGATGCGCTTAAGGATCTTCCCATATCCTTCATTTCGGTTATGCATGGTGTTTTACATCGTATTTGTTTATGCATTGCTGACCTAGGTAAATAAATTAATCACCTAACTTTGATATTGGGATCTGATTAATTATTAAGGTAGCTCGCGTCCATGTGTTTGACCCTGGATTTATCTAAAATAAATTAAATTTATTAAACTGAGCCCCTCTTCATAGGGATATTTCAGGCTCGATTTCTGATCAATGTGTATTCGATCGTGCTACAACTCGACCATATTAGCTTAGCCAAATACATGTTCATCAAATGGCACCATTGCCAGAGACAGATTATCTTTTTTATTCATTTTAATATTTAATTAAGTTGATGATTTTGATATTTAGGTCAACTTGTTGGTTGTAATGTTATCTACATTGTTTGTTTCATTATTAGTTATATTTCTTGATGTATATCTAATGCTCAACTTTTGTGGCAGGGTCTGCGAGGATCGAGGATGCTCGAGGGACGTGGAGGTGAGGAGTCAGGAGCTCCTACTGCGAGGAGCCACAGAAGAAACACTAAGAAATCGAGAAATTTAATTAGCATTCATGTCTCACGTATGTGTTGTAAATATATGTAATAATTGTATTTCTAGCAGTCCTTGTTCGAGAGCTCGCGAATGTAATAAGGACACTAAACATTATGTGGTGTATGGAGCTTGTTTCACCCTTAACCCGGGTGGGGGTCCACTTGAGTGTTCAAACCTAGGGTTAGGTACATGACTCATCGAGCTTCAATTTATTCCATACTATTATGTGTTTAATCATGGGTCAGACACACCGAATAAGCATCTATGAGATTCACCATATCTCATAAGATTTATTAAAATGCACCACAACATTGCTCTACTTAGTCAAAATCAAATCAAAATTTTCCTGCTAATAGTAGCATGTTTAGGTTGTGGTTTTTATAAACTTGCATGCATTTAGAGATAAATTTAATTTCAGTCTTGCACTTGCATAGAGAATCCTGGAGGAATTGTAAGTACTTCTCTTGAGCATGCATTATGTTTTTTCGTTGCATTAGCTTTTCTCGATTTCCCTCTCTTGGTTTATAACTTAGGATTAATGGAATCGAGAGTGGACAGTAGACGTTGATTTCTTGTTTATATTAATTTCAATGACAATCTAAGATAAATACATGACTGATAATACAAGTTGATTAAAATAAAAATGGAGTAAAAATGATACTTGTTTTATGGGAGATCTATGCTCATATTATACACAAGGTGGTGATGCATGTTGAGAGGTGAGGATGTGTTCCTATGATAGTTCCCAAAACCCACATTAAACCTTATGTAATTGACTCATATCTTAGATTATCATCGGTAAAACCAAAAAGATAAATAGTTGAAATTTGTTGGTCTTCATGTGTGATTTGGTGAACCTAGGGTATTTGCTTGATTGGTGTGATCCTTGATTGCGATTTCTTCAAAACCACTCCCGTAAACTCCATACTCCATTTTTCATCTTAATAGATTCAGTTCATCTAAGAAGATTTATCTAATCCTAACGGGTGTCCCGTTTCCCCATCCTTAGATCCATATTCAACATACTTAGGCTTCTCTTCAGCCTAAGTATAAGGGGAACCAAGTCTCTCAAATTGTTCACCTTGGGTCCCTCCATCTTCATTTCATATCTCTCTACTTAGTCTCTTCTCAGCCTAAGTACATGGAGCCTGAGTCCCTGTCCATTTTCTATTCATCACTCATTTGACCCCTCTTCTTGGTCCTCTTCATATACTTAGGTTACTTTTATCCTAAGTATATGGGAAAGACTCAAGTCAATTCCTATATATCCATATATATTTTAGCATGAGTTATGGCTTCATATCACTTAGTACTATAAGGACATATCACAAGCTAAGTATGGGGTGTGTACCATATATATTTCATATATTCTTTTGCCATAGCTCATATTTTCAAAAATTTCAAAAATTTTTATGGATAGGGGTAACACATCTTTTGAACTCATTTGTGTAATGCTTGTAAAATGATTTGAAAAGTTTTCTAACTATGTGACATTGTCTTTGAAAAATGTTTTACGATGTTTTGGAAAATGAGATTTGACTTGTTTTGAAAATCATTTGTAAAATGTTGAAATATATATATATATATTTATGTGACATGGTTTGTAAAATCCTTTCAAAAATCTTTTCAAAAATGAGGGTGGAAATGCGACTAACATGTGTTATGTCAATAAGTCTTACTCTATTTAAAAACATAAAAAATTTGAGAAATTCAAAAATCACAAAACACTAACCTAAGAAGTTGGTCAAATCCTTCATACTATCACTATCACTCAAGACTTGAGGAATAAAGAAAATTTGGTTTATGAGGTCTTAGGATTCAGAGTTTACTATCTTTAGTCATTAGGGTTTGATACTTAATTATCTACACTTCTCTAGTTTGAAAGATATATTCATCTCTACCTTAAAGAATATGACCTACACCACACATGCACAACTGCATTCATGATGAGAAGAGTTGAGTTTCACTTGAGGAACTAGGATAACGGATTTGAGCATGGACCCGATTTTATGATGCTCGAGGATGGGATAAATCGATGAAGGCTTCATGAAACCTAAGTGCCAGCACCTTAACCCAGTATGTGAACATGGTTCTTGAACTATCTCTTGATATTTACATAAGTTACAAGGTGTGATGAAATCAATAAATTAGTGATCAGTATGCGTCAACTTGGTAAAAACAAGGGAGCTAGCCAAAAATAAAAGAAAAGAAAGAGAAAGAAAATCTCTTACTCTTCAAAGACAAATACAAATAGCTTTCACCAAATGCGAGCACTCCCAACCTTTCAAAGTGTCCACTTAGACCACAATCTTAGTATTTTATGAGTCAGACTAGCACCCAAAAAGGGTCTACATCATATAGTGATACAAGTATATGTGTCGAAGGTATATTAGATACTCAAAAGAGACACACCTCAGTGCATTCCCATGAAAACAAGTGCATACGACTTAGTACTCCCTTAATGGATGCACTGATCAACAACATAAAATACATGTGTTGAGTAATAAGGCACTTGAGGATCATTGTTTTAATGAGAGGGAGAGAAGAAAATACACCAACCTATGCCCTCCATCAAATGGCTTTCCATCTTCACTTTTAAAGTCTAACAACTAAAGAGACGATAGATTAGATGTAATAAATGATTTATTCCCTAGTATTAAGGATTGAGTCTTTAAAAGAGTCTCTTGGATATGACTTTGAGTGACAATTCGACTCGACTCTCATAAATGCAGTTAACACTTAATGTCATATCCTTATGTTATATGTATACACAGAGAGTCTGATAATTAGGAAAGTTGGATTCCTTTTGACTAGAGATTGGCTCAACTTAGGATTTAGGATCACTAAAACTGAGGATTCTTAATGAATCAAGTCTTGAATATTCACATGCACAGTTAGAGATTAATCCAACTTATTTCATTCTTTATTTGCTCGAGGACGAGCAAGGTTTAAGTATAAGGGGTGATAAATATGTGATTTATCATCATATTATTTATTTATTATCCCTCTAACTTAAATAATTCAATAAAATATAAAGCTAATTAACTAATATTAGCAATTAACTCTTTGTTTATAATTTACCCTAATTACCGTATATAATTAACCTTATGAAATTGCTTTATTTTCTATGTTTCACTAATATAAAAAATCCCCTTAAAATTAGATAAATATTGAACATATTTGAAATTAATTATAAATTAAAAATACAAAAAATAACTAAAAAAATAAAAACAAGTGTTTTTAAATCCTTAAAAATACTTACAAAAATATTAGTAAGTATTTATGACTTATTTTGACTTTGTGTTCAACATGGAACTTGTAGATCTCAATATTTACAACGCAACCCTTTCTCTTTTGTTGGACTAACAAAGCCATTCTTTGTGAATTGGAAGATGTTGAAGTGTTACTTTGAACCAACCAGCCATCTTGACCAAGTGGGGGAGATCAACATTGTGCATGGTTTTTTATTCCTTCGACGTTTCATTACATCATATATGAAGGCTCGCAACTTTTTCCTCATCTTAGAAGATTCGAACTAATAAACTGATTATTTCATTTCTATATGTTCATTTCAATCAACCCCGAGTCTTGATTATATTCCACAAGTATGGTGGGAAATGCCATTATGATTATTCTGCTCCTATTATTTCATTTATTCCAATACTTTCAAAGATGGCCTTAGGGCTTCAAGTATTCAAAAGCCATGGATTGACGATATACAAATTATATTACATGTATATTTTATGAGCTTATTTTTTAGTTGATAAGTATTTCACTTTGCACGATTGCAAGAGATTGATGACGAGTCAAAGTTTTGCTTAAGGACTAAGGATATGAGAGTTTGATCTTATGATTATCAAGAATGGGAAGGAGTCTGTATTGTTTCATGAAACCTGATTGTCAATAATGAATATGTGATTCGTCTACTTACACTAAATTTATCCTTAAAACACAAAAAATAAAGAAAAATAACTCAAGAAATAAGAATGGACTAATTATACACAATTAACTTTAAATAATCTCACATATAAAATAAAATAAAAATGTCAAAAATAAGGAGTTGAAACATATGAATGCTCATATGTATATTACAATCTTCATTGATTTTTATTAAGTTTATGTTAAGTCCAAATGACATGAAACCAAATCCATTATATATATAATACTAACCTTAATAAATAAAAATTATTAAAAATTACTAACATTTAAACTTTCAAATAAACCCAAACTTAAATTTGTGAAGACTAAGAATTAAAAGTTGAATTTCTTCCTCATACAGTCTCATATGAAACTCTACTCACTTTTGAAGTAATGTAAATTTAATTATATACAAAACAAGTACCACAATTTAAAGGAATTAGAGTCTATATGTGAAACTTGGGTTGTGGGACCTAATTATATATCGTACAATTAACCAATATTACCGTAACATTTTATGTAAACAATTTCATTGTTTTATTTGAATTATTTTCCAATTAATTTCTTTACTTTACATTTTATTTAACTATAAAAGAACAAAAACTAAAAAAATTGAAATTAAAAAAACTGAAGAGATCATGTATATATTGAACTTGAACACATATACATAATTCTTTTTCTATTGTACCTTAACTTTTTCTAAATACTAAAAACAAAAAATAGATTAATATGTAAATATCCTTTCAGTACTTTATAAAAACATGTTTATGCATACATTATTAAGATAAAATCAAAGAAAAAACACATAACAAGAAAATCAAGTATTTTATACCCCTATAAAGTAACTCCAAAAAATTATATCTTGTACATATGGTTTATTTTGGTTGATGAGTTCATGAAATACATAGATCTTGTTAAAATCTATATTCTTATGATGAACAATTTTTTAATTTTTTGAAGTAAGCCATCTTTTGTTTTATTTATATTTTTTTCTTATGTTATCTCTTCTTGATTTTTGTAAAGCCACCACATAGCAATGTATTATTTTTGGTTCATTGTGCCAAGCAACGCATCCTTATTTGCTAAAACCTAACACCCTTGTTGACCCTTATGGAAAAACTCAGAATCGATTAATTTATTCCATAGGCTCTCCGGATCCTTATATAGGATGAAACCTTAAGGAGCTAAATAATAGAAAATACAATAATACCTATGGGATGTTACAATAACGAACCAAAAAGATTCTAGGAATATTCTAAGAGAATATTTTAACAACAAAGAGATTTTAGTAATATTCCAACAGAATATCGAACAATAAAGAGATTCTAGCAATATTCTAATAGAATATTCCAACACTCCCCCTCAAGTTAGAGCATAACGATCAATCATGCCCAACTTGCAAATAAGCTCAAGTGTTCGCTTCTTGGGATGTGCCTTTGTGAGGATATCAACCACCTGTAGATTGGTGGACACATGTGGAGTTCCCTTGTTGTACATCATCTCGTATAAAATGACAATATAGTTCAATATGTTTAGTGCTTTCATGAAAAATCAGGTTGCTTTCACTATATGTAGCAGATTTGTTCTCATAGTGTAGGGCAACTAGGACGATAGTAGGTAGACCAATCTCTGTGAGAAAAGAGGTTAACCGGGTTATCTCACATGTATCCTAATCTATTGATCTATACTTTGCTTCAACACTTGATCTAGATGCAATCGTATGCTTCTGGTTATGCCAGGTAATGAGATTTCATCCAACATAGTACATATTGTAGTAGATCTCACGTCATTTGAAGAGCTTGCATAGTCTGCATCAACATATGCAGTAACATTGGAATGGCCATTTGCTCTGTAGAAAATACCACATCATGGAGACCCTTTAAGATAACTAAGTATCATGAGAACTTCCTGCTAATTACTGCAGCAGTCTTTGTCCATATGTTGGCAAGCCCTATTAACTGCACAAGATATAGAGATAAAGCAGTTTACCTATAAGACTCTTGTAACAAGTAGGATCCTAAAAAATGGGATCTTGAGAAGTGGTATGCTTTCATCCCTCTATAGGGAAAATAGATGGTTTGCACCCAAGCAGACCTACCTTTGCAAGAATGTCCATGCAATATTTTCTCTGAGACAAATGCAACCCTTCCACTTGTACAGATAGTCTTTATTCCTAAGAAGTATCGAATTTGACCAAGGTCTTTGGTAACAAATACCTTCTGCAGGAAGGCCTTGGTCTTTGCAGGTTATGTTTGATCGTCACCTATTACAATCATATCATTAACAAAGATAGTCAAGATCACAGTTCCACTGGTCTGTCGTTTGAAAAACTGAGCAATCTGATTTCATCCTCTGAAATCAAGATAACCAATCTCAGTAGTGAGTCTGTCAAATCGGGATCATGGGCTTCGTTTCATGCCGTAGATGGCCTTATAAAGTCGACATACATACTCCTCCATGATGGAGTATCCGTGGGGTTGCATTATATACACTTCCTCTTTAAGATCACCATAAAGGAAGGCAATTTTCACATCTAACTGGAATATTTATCAGTGTTTATACTACAATAGATAGGATAGTACGAAAAGAGCACAATTTTGCCATTGGTGAAAAAGTTTTGAAACAATCTACGTCATATGTTTGAGTAAAATCTTCTGCACCAATCTTGCTTTCAATATGTCAATTTTCCCATAAGGAGTCTATTTTGTTGTGAAGACCTAGCACATGCAACATGTCTCACTCCATCTGGGAAAGGTACAAGATCTCATGTTCATCTGGACTGAAGGGAATCCATCTCCTCATTCATGGCCACTTTCCAACCATGGTTATGCATAGCATCATTATAATCTCCTGTAACAGAAATCACCATTATGGCATATGTAAATTGTCTGACACAACTAGAAAGTCTGTTAGTAGATGAAAAGAGGGGATACGATAAATAGTGCATTGCCTTTTAGTTTGCCGTAGAGCTATGGGTAGATCCAAGAGAGCATCCAACTGACTAGTGGGAGGGACATTTGAAGTTGGATCTACTTCCAAAAAAGGAGCAGGCAGTGGGACAAATTCATGGTTATCAACAGTTCGTCTTTTGTCCACAATAGGTTGGAGGAAACTCTAAGGGTATGTCACTGATAGACTGTGTGAAGAAACTTGTATGATAAAAAAGGTGACATATGCAGAGACATAATAATGACGTCCAATCAGATCATAACATCTATAATCTTTTTGTGTTCGTGAATAACCACGAAAGATACACTTTACCGCATGAGTAGATAGTTTGTCTGGAGTGTGAAAATTGTGAATAAAAGTTATGCACCCAAAAATTCTTACTGGCAATGGAAATTATATTTCACTAGGATAAAGTAAAGAAAAAGGTGTAACACCCTTTAAGACATACGAATGTACCCTATTGATAAGATGAACATTTGTGAGTATAGCATCCCCCATTAGGTTTTATGAACCTTCATATGTGAAAGAAGAGAACTTGCAATAATAGGAAGATGATGGAGTTTTCGCTCAACATGCCATTTTGTTAAGAGGTATAGGCATAAGAGGTATGATGCACAATCCCCTGAGAATCAAAAAAAGGAGACCAAGTCATGTTGAGTAAATTCAAGAGCATTATCCATCCTAAAAATTTGAATACAATTTAAAAAAGCATTTTTAATGAGATGAAGGAAAGATATAAAATCTTATTTATTTCAAATCTCTCCTTTGTTAAATAGACCTAAGAACATATGCTATGATCATCAACAAAAATGATAAAATATTTGTGACTGCCTATAGAGCAGATCGGATAGGGTCTCCATATATCACAATTAACAAACACAAAGTGAGTAGGTAGGCGAGGCTCAACACTGGCTGGGAAGGATGCCCTATGATGTTTTCCGAACTGACATTGCTTCTCATTAGAAAGGCTTTAGTGGAGAGTTCGTGGAACATCAAAGAGAGAGACTAAGCAGATGTATGACCAAGATGGTAATGCCATAGGAGAGGGAGAAGAGATGGACACGACACCAATAAAGTAGAATCTATCGAGATATCAAGATAGTAGAGTCCATCATTTGCATGTCCCCTACCAAAAATTGGCATCGTCTGGATGTCCTGAAAGTAGAAAAGTATCTCATAAAAAATCACACGATAATTTAATTCAACACACAACTTATGAACATAAAGTAAGCTGAGAGGAAAATCTGGAGCACAATGGACCCCAGTAAAACGGAGTTTGGAGGAGAGATCCATAGGTCCAACTAAGGTAACAGGGGAATGAGCCCCATTGGCCACTCTGACTGATTTCATGGTAGAAGAAGGCTATGAAGATGTTAATAATATACCTTCTCATGTTAGATGAGCGGATGCACCCGAGTCGATGATCCATGCAGGAGCATGGGTAGTTGCAGTACTGGTAATGGTACCTGATGGAATTGGAAGATGAGTAGCATGAGTTGGATCATTGGATGGAGCCTCTAAGCATTGCAACATACCCATTATACGTGAATACTCAAAGGCTAAGAGTTGAATTGTTTATTATTTATTGTCTTGTGCTACTGCCTATGTTGCTGCATGATCATAATTAGAGGCCATGTGTGCTTGTGAAGGCTTACCAAACTTTGCCCAACATTTTTAAGATGGTGACCCATCCTATGGTTGTGAATACACGGGATATTAAAATGACCACGAGCACAACCAAAGTCACGACCTCCTCTAGACGAACCACCCATGTAGCTGAAACAACCTCCTCGCCCTGATGATGCCCTAAATGTTGAATTCTCCATTGGCTGTGACAGTTATGCATGAGTATTGGAATTCGTAATATGTTGCAGATGTCCAAAGATGGATTTAATAGATGGAAGATTGTCCTATGTGAGAAACTGCTTCTTCACATTCTGATACCTTGGATGTAAACCAACAAGTGAACCTGTAAACTGATGAATCTCGGATTCATCACTCTAAATCTCATTAATTAAGCTCAAATCCCTTAAAATCAACAACATTTCTGCATCTATTCTGCATAATTAGCATTCATGCATGTTTTCATAAGAATTGCATTTTATCCCTTATTTTTGCACAAAATAAGAAGCCAAAAATCTCAGCCAAAATTGACTTGTAAATAGCCTAACTTTTCGTATTTTTAACTAATCTCATGCTAACTCTGAATGACCCAAAACCACCGCCACTATGTACATATCACTAACAAGAATAAATGAAAAATACAAAAAATCACTAACCCAAATAAGTGGACCAAAAACCCAAACCCTAGTTCAGGATTTTCGGACTAAAACCCTCATATATTCCTCATCCAGTATCCGTTTTAATCCTACTCACTTTTGAACTAATATACATTCAATTAACTTCAAAACAAGACCAAGTTCAAGTGATTCGGAGCTCATATGTGAAAGTTGGGTTTTGGGCCTCTTTTGTATATTTTATATTTTAGTGGTTTTTGACCTATTATTTTAAGTACATATTTAACCTATTTTAGTTTATTTCTTTTTTATTTGTCTTCTTTGATAAAAGTTTTATTAAAATGCGTAAAAATCCAAATCCAAATTGAGCTTGAAATCAAAGAAACAAATTGAGTCTGAGTCTTCACTAACCAACTGTACAAAAATGGTCTTTTTCATATTTTAATTTATTTCTTCTTTTTCTTAATTAATAAAAATCCAAAAAATAGAATACTGTGTAAATATTTATCTTTTATTTTACTATATTTTTTCGGATTTTTATCTGGTTTAAAAATGACAAAAAATATAAAACTCAAAAATCAAGGTATTCTATGTACATGGGATACCCAAAAAATATCACTTTGTGCAATTGATCGATTTTGGTCTTGATTTCTTCATGAAAGTGGTATATCTCATCGAGACGAGCAACTATCGTGAAGAAACTTTTTCGATGAGAGGCCGTTTTCTATTTATTTTTTATTTTACAAAGTCTTTATTTTACGAATTTTGTGGTGCTGACACATGACATCTCTTGGAGCCGCCACGTGTCAACCATTTTTTGATTTTTTATTTACTTATTTGTTTTATAAAAAATTTATTAAACCACGCACGTGCAGGGCACGTGCCTCCTGCGCACGTGCCCAGCACGTGCCGCCTCCTTTGCGCCCTTAGCCGACACGTGACGCATGGAGGGCCATCCGATCTTGGCCGATCGGACAACCCGAGGTCTTTGTCTTCCACCCGCACATGTCCCCTTGGAACCGCCACCGCTCCTCTCCGCAATTTTCGCCAGAGATCTCTCCGCCGCCAATTCTTGAAATCTCTGGCCATCTACGATTCTCAGATCCCCACCGCCATCAATCTCCGACCTCGCGTCGCCTACCAGATCTCGTCAAACCCCAAGAATCTCGCGACTTCCCCCTTCCATCTCCAATGCCTCGCCGTCCCTATTTAAAGCACCGTACCCCCGACCATCTCCTCCATCCACTGATCCATCAACAGGAACCTCCCATCGGGCGTGACGACCGATAATCCCTCCAACCGACGTGATCCGAGGCATTCTCTACCTCGTCGCAGTCCCGCCTCTGGCAGCTGCTTAGCTCCGGTGACCTCACTGTCGAGCCCTACTCTCAGGTATTCCTCTGCCTCTCCTTCGCTTCACCCTTTCAACTTCTTCCGCTCCCGATCATCAGCTCCACCTTCGAGTCCTCTCTTCAAACCATCTCCCATCGATCGCTCGCATCTCATCTCACTCCACCACCGCCTTCGCGTAAACATCGTCTTTGACCGCTTCATCACCAATCCAGAGTTCCATCTTGTTGCATATCAGCCATCACAACATTGGAAGCTTCACCGGTAGTAGCTCCAGGCCAACCATCGCCATCGAGCGACCGGTCTTTGTCAACTGCCAAAGCCGCCACCTCGCCGGTCAACGTCGCCGCTCTGCCTCGCCACCGACGCCCACCGGCTGTGGGTCGACCACTCGTAGCCGACCGATCAATCCGCCATCGAGCATCTGAGCCGTTGACGCAAGAGCAGCCCCCAACCGTAGATCTCATCGTCATCGACGGTCCATACGAGATCAGAGCCGAGCCTCGAACCAAACTCCACGCCAACAGCCTCGGGGCCAAGCCGAGGCACGGAAGCACGACAAGTGGAGACCCGTGCCAGATCTCCTACCGAGCCTGCCAGTGCACGTGACCTTCACGTGACGAGTGGGAAAATTGCAGAAGAGCCCCAGATTTCGATCTATTCACGCCACAGCCCCCGCCGACCAGAGGCATGTGCCCCTAAAGAGAATTTACAAAGAGACTCCCTGGAACATTGGTAATTACATCTAGGTCCCCCTGCACTTTCTATATTTATTTTATTTAAATATTGCATCTGTACCCCTGTCTTTCCCCTTTATTTCGAACAACTACATTGCATTATTTTATTTATCCAAAAATAACACGATGTTTGTCATTTAATTCTCTACATTTTGACATATTGTGGACAATTTTGTGATCGATGGTTATTTCATAATTAATTATTTTGTGGAAAATTGCATAATTTGCCCATTTCTTGCTCTGAAATTTGCCATTGATTAACCGTTGCTCTAAAATTCCCGAAAAATCGCATATTGTAGAATTAATTGTTATTGACATTGTGCCTAAAAAGATTTGCATTTTCAAGTCTAATTTGTCCTGTAAAAATCATTTTGCATATTTCATTCTTTGATTTTTAATAGGTATTATATCTCACGTTTTCAAGGTTTAGGATTTTTTCTGAGATCCATTACCTAGTGATAGATCTTAGATATTTTTATTCCTTGAAAATAAATAGATTTAATATTTATTATAATTAAATATTGAAATTCATTTTGTTTGTATTTAAAAATTCATAAAAAATTCATATTGCAACCAAAAATCCCCAAAAATTATAGTGTATTCATTTCATCATAGTTTACATAGTGGTCAAGTTTCATATTTTTCAGACATCGTTTGATAAACTTTCACATTTTAGTCCCTAAAATTGGCTAAAATTGCATTTTGCATCCTTTATTGCATTAAAAATTATAAAAAAAGACCGCCTCGAAAACCACACACAAATTTTGATAGACATAATTCTAGGTTGTTCCTTTGCCTCCTTGTATTCGACCTTGGGACTTGCCCAAGTAAAATAAACATAAAACCACGCGATTAAATTAAATAAACATAATTCCATTTTTTCCTGCAATTTGTTTTAGTTTATTTTCAGCATTTATTTTATTTTTGAGTCACTCTCTTACATTATCTCTTATTTTTCTTGTGAGGTACACAACGTACGTGGAGCGGTTTTTTTCAGGAACCGAAGCATCTTCACCGACTTCCAAAAAAGCCGCAAATAAATTAAGATCGAGTTGAGTCATGAGAGAGTGTAGAGTATAGGATTTTAATTTCTGCAAATTTTAAATTTCTGTAGTTAATTGCTCATTTATAGCGGTGTCTGTTTGGACTCTCGTGTATGTAAAAAGACTCTGAACTTTATTTGTGGTGTGTCGTGGCCTGTTTCACTCTCCGGTAAGGGTTGGGCCCGACTTGAGTGGCGCTTAGGATAGACCTGCACATACAACTTTTAAAGCATTTTAGATTTTTGATTGTTCCCGTAGGATCTAAAGCAACATTGCACTTTAATTGAGACGCACATTCGATCGTTGAATTTAGCCAAATTTAACTCAATTCTTTACCGCTAATAGAACTTTCTGATTAGGTGCGGATTTTCATCGGCTTGCATCCATATAGACTAATCTTTCAATTCTGTATTGCATCCCACATGGAGATTGCGAGGATTCACTGTAAGTCTTCTAATTGAGCATACATCATAGTTTTTCGCGTGCATCGGCTTTTCCGAATTTCTCCCTCTTGTTTTGTCACATAATTCTAAAGGAAATTGGGACTGGACGGTAGACGTACATTTGTGCTCATTTAAATTCTTTAGTGATCACCTAATTAAAATTGGGACTGCTAAATATAGCCGATCTTAATAACCCATAAAATCAAGAATTCTTGCGGGAGAGCAACCCCGACATTGTTTGCTTTTATCTTGCAGCGAGGAGAGAGACGCACACTAGGATAGAGCCAAGCCCAGATTTTCATATTGACTACTGATTCTACTAAAAACAATTAGCTACTTCTCAGTGAGGATCTAACGGGTAGTCAGTATACTGTCCGGATTTCCTTAGCAGAGTGGGTGGTTTAGAGGACACTGCATAAGGCTCCGTCCTCAAGTAAAGGGTAGCCGTTCTACGGTCCTTACTTACACCCATACTGGCTGAAAGTAGGTGCAACTAGTCGTAAGAATTCGAGACAGTCGGTATGGAAATACAAGCACCTAACAGCTCGTTTAAATGGCTTGCAAGATTTGTATTCTCACTAATTAAAACTGACAAGATAATTGGCCAAACCCTCACAGCCTTCACTGTGTGTGTTGGTGAAACAAACCTTTGTATTGTATTTAAATTGTGCGTAGAAACTAGAAAATCAACGAATACCGCACACTTGTGCCTAGATCATGAACCTTAAACCTCTTGTTAATCTGTTGAAATCGAGAATGAAAGATTGGGGTAATTCACGTTCGGACTTCACGAACCCTTCTCTGACCGCCACAAACTTTCCAATCTCAAAGGTTCAGAGGCACTCTTACTCAGGATCACCTTGGGTTCATGGACTCCTTTCCCTTGAATCCTCCTCTTATGATTCTTTCATCTTCTTGGAAGGAGGTCAATCCCATACCCTTTCTTTATCTCCTGATCACATCGAGGAAGACTCTCACCTCGCTAACTTTGATTCTGATTCTTTCAAGACTATTGACTCCGATCTTTCACATTCTGAAGGTGAAAAGAAGAAGACAAAGAAGATGCCTCCCAAGATGTCTTCCAAGAAAGACCATGAAGATGGACTAGCTGAAGATCCTATTCAGATGATTTTGGCAAGATTAGCTAAATCTGAGCAGCAGCAACTTTTACTGAGAGAGCAGCTAGAGCAATTGAATGCTAGAGGAGAACCGCCAATGGAAGCCGCATACAATCCTGGGCAGTACAGAGTGAGGAACTATTTGCAACCACCTTAGCCAGAGATTAACTATGAACTGAAGCCACATTTTCTGAGTCAATTACCCCAATTCCATGGTAATGCGACTGAATAGCCATATGAATTCTTGCGAGACTTGGAGCTAATATGTTCTAATCTGAGGCACCCACAAGTCAGCCAGGACTACATTCGTCTTACTGCACTACCTTTCACCTTGAAAGGGAAGGCAGATTACTGGGTGAAGAACTTAGGAGTGACTATAACCACTTATGATAGGTTTAAGAACCTATTCTTGAAGAAATTCTACCCTTTGAGTCAGACCAACCAAATGAGGACCCGCATCACCAGTTTCTCTTAGCTACCTAATGAACCACTCTGTGATGCTTGGGATAGATTTAAAGATCTGCTACAGAAGTGCCCCTGCCATGACCTGGATAACAACATCTTAGTTCAGTCACTCTACTCAAGCCTTAACTACGAGACTCAAGGGCTAGTCAGCGCTACCTGTGGAGGCAATTACACATCGCGAGGAGCTGAGACTGTCAAAGTACTGGAGAAGATGGCAGAGACAAGCTGCTCACAAATCGCCAGTAGAGCATACACTGATTCCCTGAATACCTTTCAAGCCAAAGGAGGAAAGCAAACTGTCACAGAAATAGCAGAGGATTTGATTCCGAACATAAACATCATCGCCGATAAATTAACGGTTGTAGATCAAATTAATAAGTGGATGAACGACATCGACAATAGGATTTCGCAATTCCCAAAACAAATGGAGGAGCTCACTGAGAAGGTATCCAAGATGGGGATGCCTACTGCACCTACGGTCCCGATCTATCGTGTACATCATGTCCAGGAGCAGCCAGGATCAGGACATCAACAACCATGGGCTCAGGACCAATCATATGCCCAACCATCCCAGCAATCACCTCCACCAGCCGAGACTGTTGAAGAAGCCCCGCCACTGACATTCGAAGTAAACGACATTTGGTACACATAGGACACTACCAGACAAGGTAATATGGGGGACCGTCAGCAGTATCAACGTCCGCCCACTTTCTATAATGCTGCATTTCCACCAGCTTCGCAACACACTCAGAACACTGCAGCATTCCAGCATCCGAAGCAGCAACAGCAACCATACAACCGCCAGAACCAACCTCAGCAATACCATCAGCAATATCAAGCTCCTAAACAATTAGCTCAGTCATCCAACCCTCCCGAAGAACCGGTAGATATCCAGAGACAGATGCTTGAAGAAATTCGCAACTTCCGAAATGAGCTGCACGATCTACGGGTTGATGTTAATCGCTTCTTCCATTGGAAGGATGAACAGACAACCCCAGCTACAACCATTCCCCCCAAGTTCAAGCTAACCTAAATGGCTTGAACAAATCTCAATCGTCCCAACACAATGGCCAGGTATACTATTCAGATTTTTCCACATCTGAACATGAGATCCTTTCGTATGACAATATCAATGCCATGTCACTTAGGAGCAGAAGGACCGTGGTCGTACCTGACCGGGCACGAGACTTGGATCATGAAGACTCGGAAGATCAACCAAAGGATGCTTCCGAGAATGAAGAAGAAGGACGCCTGAAGATCCAAGTACGCGAGAAAGGAAAAGCATCCGTGGAGTCTGCAGAGGACCTTGAACCTCTCATTGCTGTAAAAATACCTTTGTCACCTTTTCAGCAACCTGATTTTGATTATTATCAGAAAACTCATGATTGTAATAAGAACTCCATTTCTAATAAAGATGCTCTTATTAATGATTATGGCTCTCTATCTTCTATTTCAAATGCTTCCATTCCTTTCTACCATGCTCTTAAGAAAGGAAAACAAAAGAAAAAACATTCAAGATAACCTAGAAATGGAACGGTTCTGCCAGCAAAATATCACAGTCAAAGTACCCTTTGATCAATATGTGGCCAACAATCTAGCATTTTAGAAGTACTTGAAGGTGAAATGCACTCCCACCAGGACTCGTACAAAAAAACCAAGTCAATTTGTGGAGACTCATATCTTGACAGTTGCCACGACCAAATTTTTTTAAAAAATTAGCATTTACCAAGAAAGAAAAGGGATCTGGGTGCTCATTATGTGGAGAGTCGCATTGGGGGCATTGCGTTCACACATACACTTCTCGACAATGGTTCTTCCATCAATCTTCTACCCTTAGCCTTATATTACAGATTGGAGTTAGGTCCTCTCAAGAAATCATTATCTCTACTCCAATTTGTTGATAAATCCACTAAAAGACCTAAGGGAGAAGTGAAAAATGTAATCATCGTGATCGAGGGTACGGAATACAAAGTGGACTTCATCGTCCTTGATATGGAGACCCCGAACCATTGGAAGGAATCCCAAATCATTCTTAGAAGACCATTCTTAAGAATCGCTAAAGCCGCATTCGATTACGGTACCTGAATGATGAAATTCTGCTCTCCAGGCAGAGAACTGGACTTGGAGATGAAACAAACAAAGGGACAAAGACCAGACTCCGAATCCACTACTGATTATGTCGAAACATCAGAATGCAATCTCATTAGCACTACTAGGTCGTGGGACCAACTGCCATACATTCAGATTGAAAGCACCTCATCGGAAGAAGAAACAGTGCACATCGCAGTTTGCGAGATGTTGCCAAACATATCTAGACACCCAGATGCCTATAACCTTGATGATACAGAAATCCTTTCAGATTTGTCAGTTCCATCTTTTTCGGGACAATCAAGAAATATCGATGACGAGTCGGACGCGGCTTTGGCCGAATTACCACACTACTTTAGCGATCCGACTCACCTTTCTTCGGAATTGGTAGCTAACACAACACATAGTGATTCACCACCAACCAACACTGAGCCAGATGCAAAAGTCGTTCAGCCAGACTTAATTGATGATTCAGATTTGCCAGAGCTGAAACCACTGCCTCCCACTCTGAAGTATGCATTTCTTAATGGACCCAGAGAGAAATTCCCTGTGATCATTAGCTCATCATTAACCATGGACCAAGAATCTAGATTACTCGAAGTCCTTGAGCGAAATCGAAAAGCCATCGATTGGATTGTGTCGGATCTCGTAGGAATCAACCCCGCTCTCTGCTCGCACCAAATTTATGTTGAGGATAACGCAAGGCCTTCCCATGAATTTCAGAGAAGATTAAACCCCAATCTTCGGGAAGTGGTTAAAAGAGATAGAGAAATGGTGTAAAGATGGAATTATATACCCCATTTTTTACTCCAAGTGGGTGGCCCCCCTT
Organism: Ottelia alismoides; assembly: GCA_037367405.1. Taxonomy (NCBI): domain Eukaryota; kingdom Viridiplantae; phylum Streptophyta; class Magnoliopsida; order Alismatales; family Hydrocharitaceae; genus Ottelia; species Ottelia alismoides. The sequence goes on along the minus strand of JAZKJV010006801.1, from coordinate 798,319 downwards.
CATGTTGTCCCGAAGAAGTCGGGAATCCAGATGATCACCAACGAGGAGGGGGTAGAGATCGCGACCCGAGTACCCACGTCGTGGTGTGTCTGTGTCGATTACATGTGCCTGAATGCTGCGACCAAGAAAGATTACTTTCCACTGCCATTTATTGATCAAATCTTGGAGAAACTTGCAGGGAAGGCATTCTTCTGTTTTCTTGATGGGTACTCTAGCTACAATCAAGTAGCTATCGCTCCCGAGGATCAGGAAAAGACCACATTTACATGTCCCTTCGATACATACGCATTCAAGCGCATGCCATTCGGGCTTTGTAATGCTCAGACACATTTCAACAGTGCATGATTGCCGTATTTACCGAAATGGTTGGTGATTTCCTGGAAGTCTTCATGGATGACTTCTCGGTTCATGGTGATTCATTTGATACATGTTTAGCGCACTTGGACCAAGTCCTCCAGAGATGCAGGGAGGTTAATTTGGTACTCTCCTGGGAGAAAAGTCACTTTATGGTGACTGAGGGTATCATGTTGGGGCACGTCATCTCCAAAAAGGGAATGGAGGTCGACCCTGCCAAGGTGGATGTGATCAAGAAACTTGAGCCACCAACCAACGTCAAGTCAGTGAGGTCGTTCTTAGGGCATGTTGGACTTTATCGAAAGTTTATCCTTGATTTTTCAAAGATCGCCCTCCCACTGACTGAGCACTTAGGAAAAGATACCGAGTTTATTGTAAATCACAAGTGTCTAGAGGCCTTCGAGCACCTGAAAAAGAAAATTTGTGAATCACCGATATTACAAGCTCCAGACTAGTCTCTTCCCTTTGAGATCATGATTGATGCATCAGATTTTGCTGTTGGAGCTGTGCTTGGACAAAGACGAGATGGAATTCCTTATGCATTCACTACGCGAGCAAAGTATTGGATCCTGCACAGAGAAATTATACAGTAACTGAAAAGGAAATGCTCGTGGTTGTTTGGGCCCTTGAAAAATTCACATCATACATATTGGGCTCCAAGGTGACAATTTTCAAAGATCACACGACAATTAGATATCTTATGGATAAGAAGGATGCCAAGGCACGACTTTTGAGATGAATCTTGTTAACCCAGGAATTTAATTTGGAAATCAAGGATAAACCTGGAATAAAGAATGTTGTTGCTGATCATCTTTCCCGAATTGAGCAATTTTCCAGACGAATCAGTTTACATTATTGATTCTGTCCCATGGTATTCTGACATAGTGAACTATCCTGTCTCCAAGAAGGTTCCCTTTGGTTGGACCAAGAGAATGATTGATCGATTAAAGTCAGATTCAAGAAAATACCATTGGGACGATCCTTTCCTTTTCTATGAAGGACCGGATTGCGTCTGGCGAAGATGTATTCTTCAGGAGGAATACCAGAGTGTCCTCACACATTGTCATTCTCTTGAGGCTGGAGGACACCATTCAGGAAAGAGAACCGCGCACAAGGTACTCCAATGTGGATTTTACTGGCGGACCTTATTTTAGGATGCTAATGAATTTGTACAGTCATGCTCGATTTGTCAAAGAATGGGAGGGACTGTGGGATATAGAGATGAAATGCCCATGCAATCAATGATTTTCTGTGATATTTTTGATGCATGGGGGATTGATTTTATGGGTCCCTTTCCCAATAGCAATGGATTTGAGTACATCTTTTTAGTGGTTGATTATTTATCAAGATGGGTAGATGCTATTCCAACCCGAACACATATAGCAAAATCGTCTGTAAGTTTATCAAGGATAATATCATTGCAAGATTCGGGGTACCAAAAGTCTTGATTTTTGATGGAGTTAGCCACTTTGTAAATAAGGAAATAAGATCTTTTGCTAAGGAGTATAAATTCGAGCATAGAATAGCCAACCCATATCATCCACAATCTAATGGCATGGCAGAGGTTTCGAATAGAGAGGTGAAGGATATTCTTCAAAAGTTGGTTCGTACATATAGGAAGAACTGGTCGAAACTGTTGGACCAAGTTCTGTGGGCCTATAGGACAACCTATAAGACTCCACTCGGTACTTCACCTTTTAGGATGATCTATGGCAAGCCATGCCATCTACCCGCAGAATTGATTCACAAATCAGAATGGGCGATCAAAAAGTTGAATTGGAGTTGTCACATTGGGAAATTATGCTGAGAATTAAATCTGAACGAGCTAATTGAAATCCGAAACCGAGCATACGACAACAGTGTAATCTATAAAGACAGGGTCAAGAGATGGCATTATAGACACAATCGAGACAATACCTTTGTCCCTGGGCAGAAAGTGTGGTTGTTTAATGCTCGGTTGAAGATTTTTCATGGGAAACTAAAATCAAAATGGACGGGTCCCTACATTGTCATCGATGTGCATACCAGTGGAAGTGTGGATATTGCCAAACTCAAAGATGGTGCACAACCTTTCTCAGTGAATGGACAATTGCTGAAGCCATATATAGAATCATCCAAAGAGCAGACAGTTCAAGTTGAGGTCATCTAATTCACACAAAGCAAGGACATTGAAGATTCATCAGATCACTACCACCCTCCCTCCCGACCACATCGGTCTCCTTGTACAACTTCTTCCTTCTACTTAGGCCAAGGCCTAAGTATAGGGGGAGACCGATGTCATATGTATATACCATCCTTCTCTTATCTCCCGATCGCTCCATTTCCACCCTTCTCTTATACTTAGGCTGACCAGAGCCTAAGTATAGGGGGGAACCGATGCCCATCTGTTTATACTCTCCTCATTCACATACCCCGATCACTTCATTTTTCCCGCTCTTCCTCTATACTTAGACTATTCACAATCTAAGTATAGGGGGGCGGATCTGTAAATCTTGTTCTTTTTCTTTTCCCTTTTCACTCTCTTATGCTTAGCCCGAGCTATGTCTTCTTTACGCTTCTTGTGCTCTGAGGACACAACACTCGCTAAGTATAGGGGGGTCTGCATATATACTTTGTATATATTTTACCCATATCTCGGACTTTCGCGTAAGTCTATATGTATTTACGATGTGGGTAGTTAATTTAAAAAAAACAAAAAAACAACATCAAAAAAAATAAAAGAAAAAGAAAAAGAGTTTTGCTACTAACACTAACCGTGCCCACAATTTTTGAAAAAAAAGAAGAAGGCTTCTTATTCTTAAAAAAAAGAAAACCTTGCATAAAAATCATAAAAAAAATTGTGTCTGCATTTCACACACTTGCACTTCATCCAGCATCACATTCATGTGCATCTGTGAAAAGTCTTTGGGTTCTGAACCGAGTTATGAGCCGAAACCGAGAGTGATCTGAACTTGACCTTAATCCACATAATTTTCAAAGGAACTTCACCGAGAAATAGGATTTTAGAAACTTCAGTCTTTGACTTAATTCTTTGAGTTCAACATGACATTGTGCAGCGTTTGACTCTTAGTGTCTAACCTGGTCTCTTCATTCTGTGTACAACTCTGGAATAGGGAATTAATTTGTACTATCGCACTATGCACTTAGCTCAACTCAGACGGGATGTTGGAAGACCGTGTGGGTTTCTTTTCTGGTAGCGTGGAAATCTAAAGACCGGAGTACGGGTTGAAATAAAGCTTTGAAAAAGGGATGGACGGCTGGGCACAATTTTTTCTAAGACCCCAAAAAATGTACGGAACAAAAAGATTCTATACCCGTAGGGGCACAACAAGATCCAAGTAGAACCACCAAAAATTCCAAATACAAAGAAGCCACTACCAAATAAATATCTAACCAAAAAGGTCCAATCTTTAAGAAAACCTGCATATCTTGGTGGAGACTCGGCTACACTGGCCAGCTTCATAAGGAGAGGTGACTACACTGGCCACTCTCTAGTTCTTTTCTCCTTCTTCTAACTTCTCCCCCCACTTCGATTGTGAACACAACGTGACAGACCTTAGAAGGAAATACCTGACTCCCCGAGGATGAGTTACTGGAGAGGAGAGGAGCATGGTAGTCTGTCATTATGGATGGGAAGAGCTAAAACCTTTCACACACATGAGTCGATTGTTCAATGTTCATAGGGTATGCTTTGGGAAGAGGATTGATCTAAGATGACTTCTGAGCCGAAACAGTGACAATGATGTGTAGAACTTGAAGGCTGTTGATGTTAAAATTATAAGTCTCACAGAAGTTCCGCCACACTAATAATCCAAAGGTTGAGTCTAGTTTCATTTTCACCTTCAGCTCATGGTCTTGGTATGGAACCCAATCTCATTTCACCTCATGGCATTTCTTTTTGATGCTCAGGGACGAGCATGGTTTAAGTATAGGGGGATGATGAATCTCGGATTCATCATTCTAAATCTCATTAATTACGCTCAAATCCCTCAAAATCAACAGCATTTCTGCATCTATTTTGCATAATTAGCATTTATGCATGTTTTCATAAGAATTGCATTTTATCCCTTATTTTGCACAAAATAAGAAGCCAAAAATCTCGGCTAAAATTGACTTGTAAATAGCCTAACTTCTCGTATTTTTAACTAATTCATGCTACCTCTGAATGACCCAAAACCACTCCACTGTGTACATATCACTAACAAGAATAAATGAAAAATATAAGAAATCACTAACCCAAACAAGTGGACCAAAAACCCAAACCCTAGTTTCAGGATTTTCAGACTAAAACCCTCATATCTTCCTCATCCAGTAGTCATTTTAATCCTACTCACTTTTGAACTAATATACATTCAATTACCTTCAAAACAAGACCAAGTTCAAGTGATTCAGAGCTCATATGTGAAAGTTGAGTTTTGGGCCTCAAGCGTACATTTTGTATTTTAGTGGTTTTTGACCTATTATTTTATGTACATATTTAACCTATTTTAGTTCATTTCTTTTTATTTATCTTCTTTTATAAAAGTTTTATTAAAATGGGCAAAATTCCAAATCCAAATTGAGCTTGAAATCAAAGAAACAAATTGAGTCCGAGTCTTCACTAACCAACTGTACAAAATTGGTCTTTTTCGTATTTTAATTTATTTCTTCTTTTTATTAATTAATAAAAATCCAAAAAATAGATAAATGTGTAAATATTTATCTTTTATTCTACTATATTTTTTCCGGATTTTTATCTGATTTTAAAATGATAAAAAATATAAAACCCAAAAATCAAGGTATTCTATGTACATAGGATACCCCAAAAATATAACTTTGTGGAATTGATCGATTTTTGTCTTGATGTCTTCATGAAAGTTGTAGATCTCATCGAGACGAGCAATTTTTATGAAGAAACTTTTTCGATCCGAGGCCATTTTCTATTAATTTTTGATTTTGCAAAGTCTTTATTTTACGAATTTTGTGGTGCTGACACGTGGCAGCTTCTGGAGCCGCCATGTGTCAGCCATTTTTCGATTTTTTATTTACTTATTTGTTTTATAAAAAAATTAATTAAACCACGCACGTACGGGGCACGTGCCTCCTGGGCACGTGCCTCCTGGGTACGTGCCTCCTGCGCACGTACCCAACACGTACCGCCTCCTTTGCGCCCTCAGCCGACACGTGAAGCATGGCGGGCTGTCTGATCTCGGCCGATCGGATGGCCCGAGGTCTTCGTCTTCCACCCGCACCTGTCCCCTTGGAACCGCCTCCGCTCCTCTCCGCGATTTTCGTCGGAGATCTCTCCACTGCCAACCCCCGAAATCTCCGGCCATTTGCGATCCTCGGATCCCCACCGCCATTAATCTCCGACCTCGCACCACCTACCAGATCTCATCAAACCCCAAGAATGTTGCGACTTCCCCCTTCCATCTCTGATGCCTCGCCGTCCCTATTTAAAGCACCATACCCCCTACCATCTCCTCCATCCGCCGATCCATCAGCAGGAACCTCCCATCGGGCGTGACAACCAATAATCCCTCCAGCCGGCGTGATCCGAGGCATTCTCTGCCTCGTCACAGCCCCGCCTCTGGCAGCTGCTCTGCTCCAGTGACCTCACCGTCGAGCCCTACTCCTAGGTATCCTTCCGCCTCTCCTTCGCTTCACCCTTTCAACTTCTTCTGCTCCCGATCATCAGCTCCACCTTCGAGTCCCCTCTTCAAACCATCTTCCATCGCTCGCTCGCATCTCATCTCACTCTGCCATCGCCTTCGCGTAAACATCGTCTCTGACCGACTTCATCGCCAATCCAGAGTCCCATCTCAGTGCATATCAACCATCACAGCATCGGAAGCTTCACCAGCAATACCTCCAGGCCAACCATCGCCATCGAGCGACCGGTCTTCGTCAACTGCCAAAGCCGCCACCTCACTGGTCAACGTCACCGCTCCGCATCACCACCAACGCCCGTCGGCCATGTGTCAGCCACCCGTAGCCGACCGATCAATCCACCATCGAGCATCTGAGCTGTTGACGTAAGAGCAACCCCTAGTCGTAGATCTCATCGTCATCGACGGTCCATACGAGATCAGAGCCGACCCCAAACCAAACTCCACGCCAGCAGCCTCGGGCCAAACCGAGGCACGGAAGCACGACACGTGGAGCCCCAAGCCAGATCTCCCACTGAGCCTTCCAGTGCACGTGACCTTCACATGACGAGTGGGAAAATTGTAGAAGAGCCCCAGATTTCCATCTATTCACGCCACAACCCCCGCCGACCAGAGGGCACGTGCCACGCACGTGCCCCTATAGAGAATTTGCAAAGAGACCCCTAGAATATTGGTAATTACATCTAGGTCCCCCCTACACTTTCTATATTTATTTTATTTAAATATTACATCTATACCCCTATATTTCCCCTTTATTTCGAACAACTACATTGCATTATTTTATTTATACAAAAATAGCATGATGTTTGTTATTCGATTCTCTACATTTTTACATATTGTGGACACTTTTGTGATCGATGGTTAATTAATAAATAATTGTTTTGTGGAAAATTGCATAATTTGCCATTTCTTGCTCTGAAATTTGCCATTGATTAACCGTTGCTCTAAAAATTCCCGAAAAATCACATATTGTAGAGTTAATTGTGCTTTATATTGTGCCCAAAAAGATTTGAATTTCCATGCATAATTTGTCCTGTAAAAATTATTTTGCATATTTTAATCTTTGATTTTTAATAGGTTTTATATCTCGCATTTTCAAGGTTTAGGATTTTTTCTGAGATACTTTACCTAGTGATAGATCTTAGATAATTTTATTCCTTGAAAATAAATAGATTTAATAATTATTATAATTAAATATTGAGATCCATTCTGTCTGCATTTAAAAATTCATAAAAAATTCATATTGCATCTAAAAATCTCAAAAAACTTACAATGTATTCATTTCATCATATTTTGCATAATGGCCAAGTTTCATATTTTTCGGACATCGTTTGATAGACTTTCACATTTTAGTCCCTAAAATAGGCCAAAATTGCATTTTGTATCCTTTATTCCATAAAAAATTACAAAAAAGACCACCTCAAAAATCGCGTATGAATTTTGATAGACATAATTCTTAGTTGTTCCTTTGCCTCCTTGAGTTCAACCTAGGGACTAGCCCAAGTAAAATAAACATAAAACCACGTGATTAAATTAAATAAACATTTGTGGTTATTTTCTTGACCGATTCCGATTGCTTCCTACAACGAAATGACAAATCATTATTTTTACGTATAATAGACACAAATTATTTTTAACAAGCACAATTTTCGGACTCTTCATAAACCTGCCATTCTGATCTATCTATTACATGTTTCATACGACATGATTGCTGAAATATGGCAAGTTCCTCATACATGCTTGTAAGAATATGATAATATTCTAATAGAGAAATCTTACCCTGAGATGTAGACCAAATCTGTATATAGATGTCGGCCAAATTCTTCTTGGTTGTTTGTTTTGAATATGCCTATGTCATTTCTTCCCATATCTCCTTGGTTGTATCATTGTATAGGAGATTAGCGTAATCTATGTGTCGACACTATTCATCAACCAGTTAATCACCAGATAGTTGTTTGTTAGCCAAGATTCAAAATCATTATCATCTTCCTTTGGGGGTTCTTAGTCAAGATAAATATCTTTCTCTGACCGTCAATGAATACCTTGAATGATTGAGACCACATCATGTAGTTCCCAATGCCTTTTAATTTGATAGAAGTACACTGCGTCATCACATTGGATGTTGAAAAGAAGGTCTTTGTCTTGTTGTTAGATGTAGCCATCGTGATTAGGAGCAATAATAATCATATAACAGAGAACCTTTAATCACTTATGAAGAATGACGAGAATCAAATGCCTAAACAGTGGGTTGAACAAAAAATCTTACGCATTTGAGACCTATTTGTAGTATAATAGAGTCAAATCAGGCTTTATCATCACATACATGGATGGCTTGGGCATTGTGCGGTAGGGGATGGGGGCCTTGGCGGTGCTGAAGGTGGTATGGAGGTGCTGGAGACAGCCTAGAGGTGCTGGAAGGCATGGCTCCTCTCGATAGAAGGTCTAGAGGCCCTTGGTGGAGGTCGACAGGAGGGGTGGAGGCCCTGGCGACGACGCACACGACCTTGCGTGGGGCCCTAGATCGGGTAGAGGGACCTTGTAAGAAAGACGATGGCCATTTGGTGACAGTAGGGAGATTAAGTCAGAACCCCGATCTAGACCGTTGCTCCGATACCATGTGGAAAACTCATAATCAATTGATTTATTCCATAAGCTCCAGGGTTCCTTATATATGATGAAACTCTCAGGAGCTAAATAACAGAAACTAAAATAATGACCTTGAAGGGTTACAATAAATAAATAAAAAGATTAGGAACATTCTAAGACAATATTCCAACAATAAAGATATTCTAGCAATGTTCTAACATAATATTCCAACAATCAAAAGGTTCTAGCAATATTCTAACAGAATATTTCAACAACATTGTTCCACTTGGGTGAATTCCAACGCACCGATCCACCTTCAAGATGGGTTCATCCATCCCAATCTCCACCATTCCTCACTCACCACGTCAACCCACAAGTTGAACCACTTAGTTAGCTGTTTCGTCCCTACTACATTAAGCTAAAAAGACCTCATCATTAAAGCTTCATACATGGGGTTGTTGAAGGAATTGACAAGTCTTGAGTGCTGAGGTGACATGCACAACTTCTAACCAAAGATCGACAAAACCCATGTCTTCCACACTTTCCTTTCATGTCTAATCGCTCAACACCTCTCTCTCGTCCCACGATCTCCTCAGATCATCACCCATCCTCCAGCTCATTTCACGAAGCTTCCCCACCTCTTGTAACTATCCACCATACAAAAGGACTTCTTTGATTGGCAATTAGCTTTATTCGCCACTCTTCAAGAGTCAACTAGAGAGAGAGAGAGAGCCTCATCTTCATTATTCGGTGATGACACACACACACACATACACACTATTGAGCTTCAAGGCAATGATCTCGCAATAGAGATTTCCAAGCCTTCACTAGAACTTGTTGCAGTGTTTTGGTAAAGCTCCATAGGTTCAGAGTTTTCTCTGGTAATGCTCTTTGAGGTGACAACTAGATGAGATCCACGAGCTTTGGCTAACACTTCCTGTGGCCCAATTCCAGCTTGTACCCCTTTCCTTATACCCTTTTTCCTTCTTCTTCCCCCAACAAGTATGCCAAAAGTTTATTTGTTCAATAGCCACATAAAAGTTATTTTTGCACACCCCTAAATTTACAAAAGGTTAACAAACACATAGCATAGGTTTAAATAGAAAGTTAATTCCTAAGTATTGGCACATTAGAAAATCACACCAAGGGCTTCTTTAAAGAGAATGAAATAAGCTTTAAAATGAGATAAAGTTTATTACTTTTGAAGCATGTATTTACAAGATATTAAAACAAGGAATACAAATCCCTAAATAAAAAAAATACAATAGAAAACTAAACTAAGAATTATCCCTATGGACTTATTTGTGAAATATTATAGTTGATGGGGCAACCCTATAAATGTCCCAAGGCATGGGTGCTTACGTGAAATATTTAGAACCTATAGGGGCTTGATCACAAATAACCCATTACGTGGGGTCTGACACATTCCATAACAACATGTTATAAAGATAGAAATGTCTTGAGTTTGGTCTTGATCAATGGTTGGCGAGAGTGACTTGATCCGATGATGGATGTTCACTCTCACTCTCTCTCTCTCTCTCTTAGATCATACTATGAAAGGATTAAGATGCATCAATGAATGAGATGTGATGAAACTCATTAAAGAATGAGATCAATTCCATCTATACTTGATCAGGCGAGATAAAGAAGAAGTTGTAATGGATGGTAGTTGCAGGAAAGTTGTATCACCCCAAACATAGTACCACATCTAGTAATCACAAAGTGTGGTAGTAGCTTATAAGTAGTGGGGGCTACTACTAGTCAACCATGGCTTATGTATTTTGGGTTATGGTTTATGGCTCCACTGGATTTTCTAACTATGATATTGCAATTATCCCAAAACTAAGAATACCCCTATATGCTCTACATAATGCTTGGTATTGAAGAGGTATTTAAGATTTTGTCTTGTGGTTTGGCCCCTCTAAAAATAAAAACATCAAATCAGGGACTATGTTTGTTGCATTTTTAATTTATTCATTTTTATTTCAAAAATTACAAATCTAGTAGCTTGAACTAATTAATTGAACTTACATATGCATCTATTCCTTACATATATCATCCCATAATATTAGTTTGCCAAGATATTACATTTAAGCCCTTAAAATCCAAAAACATTGCTTGCAATGCATAAATCATAATTAATTCCTTGAAATTGAAAAATCCCATAACATATGTTTTGGAAATATTACATTAAACCGTATTATGAAAATTGTTGTTGAAATTATTAGAGCTCATTTAGACCTTATTTTATTTTTCAAGTTAACTCACTTTTCCCTTTTAAAACTTTTTTAAAACACCTTTTTTTCTTTTATTTTATGTTAATTTAAATCTTATATTTTTTAAATATCTAAAACCACCTCAAAACTTAGAAAACCCCAAAAATATTTATTTCCTTATTGCCATAATATTTTATCATTTTTAGAAATAGTTAAACCATCATTTTTTCAAATAAAAAATAAATTAAAATATTTGCGAATATATATATATATATAATTAAAAATATAAACAAACAAATGATTAAAAATTATAAAACATTGCATTTGCATATCATTCACATGGCATACACATACATTGTTATCCTCTAAATCACATCCTTTCCTTTAACATTTCTCAATTTCATTAATTTATCACATAGCATTTTATCACACATATTGTATTTCACATTAAAATCAAGATATATTGAAGTTACATAAAGTCACATCTAAATTCTTTACTGCCTCCTTGAGTTCAACCTTGAGTCTTACCAAGTAAAATAAACATAACACCACACACTTAAGTCGCACCATATCTTGTGGCTTTGATCTGTTGCTTAATATCTAACAAAACGGCAACTCTACATTCCTAAATCAGGTAGAAAGTGACTTTTTAGTCAACACAGTTGGTACGAAGATAGGATTCCATGTACTCTCTTGATTGACACTATTTACCATGTGCGAGTTTTAAACCCTATAAAATTATGTGGATCGGTGGAAGGGTAGAGTGAGTTGGACCTGAAGCCCAACTCCCTCTGCCCTTTTACTGATCCCAACAACCATCTAATTTAGGTATAAAGTAGATGAATCATATGTTCATTAGCAACATGAATTTTATGACTAGAGTCAATTCCATGTATTTACATTTTGTGTGATATATATTTTGTGTACTTCATTTCACTTGCATTTTGCTTATTTATATTAATTATTATTATCATTTTCATAGTCATTTTTATTTTCATTCTCAATTTATTTTTTATGTCTCTGTTTTGAGCGACTTATTTTTCTTGACAGGACCCAATGAATTTGAGCAGCTACTTTGGAAGCCAATACATATACAACTTGATAAGCTGAGGAGCTAACTAATACCAAAATTTTCTACTACCAGAAATCTACAAAAAGTCTAGACTTCAAGGAATATTACACATAAAGAGCTCCAAGTTTGAAATAACACTGGTGTAAAATGCTCTCAGCCATTTGAGTGTCCACTTTTACCTTAGAAAGAAAGACACAATATCGCTCATTTCACTGTTATAACAACCCACCAAGTAAGAAGCTTGCTAGCAAAAAAAAAAAGACTTTGTATAAAAATGCTACAAACCTAGTGTGGAAGGGTATAAAGTACTAAAAAAAGTGCATCACAATGTATTTCCATAAAAACAAGTGTAGCATTAATTCCCTAATTAGCCTCTAACTTAAACTAATCAATTAACATAACATTTAACTATCTGAAATTAACTTTAACACCTTGTAAATAATTAAGACTAATAAGTGTACAAAAATAAAAGTTTTAATATTGTGTATATATATATTTAAGGTTCCATTTATTTTATGTGTTTTCATTATTAAAAATCCCATAAAAGTTAGTTTAGTATTATATATATTATACATTATTCATTAGATAAAAATATAAAAATGAAATAAATAAAAGAAGTGTTTTTATTCATTAAAAATGCTTATAAAAAATATTAAACATGTATATATAATGTATTTTGACTTCGAGATCTACATGAAAGTTGTAGATCTTGAAAAGGTACACAACTTTCATGTTGAATACTTTTTCATTTGACTCCATTTGTTTTTGTATTTCTACTCTAGAATACTTATTTCATTTATTTTTGTTTTGATTAGTTCACGTGGACCAATCAGGACCCTCCACTTTACCAGCCTTTCATGGGCTCCCACCTCCATCGTGGACCGTATGATCTTTTGATCAGAGAACCCTGATGCTATCTAACCCATTTCTTCCTAAGCCGCTTATCTGGGTTGTTGGATCTCATGATCCAACGACACATGTTCATAGCCTACCTCGGGTGGTTGCAACCCCAAAGGACATGACCTTTCACCAGCCTAAATCCATTGGTTTCTCCTCGCTAGTCCAATGGGCTTCTCCTCACAAATCCAATACCTTCTTGATCATCACACAACCTTCTCTCACACCCTAACTTCCATTCACAACTTCCACACCTCCACACCAACTTACAAGTAGTTGGAACCACCATTGTCATCCACTTGACACTTGAATAAAACTCTCACTCCAATTAGAATTCAACCCGATCTGCCCTCCGTGGGAGGAACCTCCCTAGTTTCAACTTCCTTCTGGTGACAAAACAAAGTTTGAGCAAAGCCATAATGACGAGTACATCTCCGATGAGATCCACAGTGAGTTCATTGTGTGGAGATACCATTCCATTGCTACTACTCAAGCTTCAAGTCCAACCGACTTGTTAAGTGATAACCAGAGGTCCTTTAGACATCGATCCCAGGTTGATTCCACTGCTTCTGATCTTATTCGCCTCTGATAACCCCAGTTCCACCATTTCTTTGTTTGGCTTGATGTTGACCCATTTATTCTAAGCAATACACATTTCATCTCCTTCGTTTAATTAAATCTACACCATCGTCAACTATCTAGTATTTACGAGCATCATCTATGAACCATCAATGTTTCCTCAAGACCCCATTCCACTTTGATTCCCTTATCCTTCTTGCAAAGAAGGAAGAGCCAAACAGGGATTCAATACTTACCCTTCAATAGCCTATATACTACATCATTCACCCAAAATCCCTTCGGCTATATTCTATATCGCATGCATGTCCCTTAAATCCTCAATGGTCAGAACACTTGTAACATCTCTGATCTCTGCCTCCCTCTCCAAGGAGCAGCCATTGTCTCATTAATACAACCACCTCTACTGCTTTGTACCATTACCATCACCTTCACAGACCTTCGAGAAAACTTCTCCGACTCTCAGTAGAGGCATAGACTCGAGGAGGAGGACTTAGAAGCTCACTAGAGATCCAGCATCTTCGTCATGTCATGGAGGAGGAGTCCCTATATAGCAGTTACTGCTCGAGCAGATCATCTCGATCTGATCCTGTGGTCTTGATTGAATACTGAGCCACTGCTTCAAGCTTAAGCCTAGGAGTATCCAAAACAGACCTGAAGCTAAAAGAGCATGCCAAGTGGCTCGCACCTCCAAAGCACTCTGAACCCGAGCCCCTCACACACCTCATGTGTGTTCCTGTAGAATTTGCACAATAGATCTATCGATTCTCTTCTTATTCCAAAGATACCCTGCACAAGGGGTAAATTTCAAGATAAGTAGATGACTTTTGATATTTCCATTTTAGTCCTTGTTGGACCTAACTGTGATTATTTTAGGCATTTTTAATTAAGTTTTCTTTACTTATATACCCATGGATTGTATGCTTGATATCTCGAACATCTTGTATCCAATTTAGATGAAATTTGTATCATTTAGATTCATGTTCCATTACCTTTGATGTGATATGATTATTACTTTGAATTCGCTCTTATACATTACATTAAAAATTAAACAAATTTAGTACTTTTTTTTAATTAATTTAAATGCTTCTTTTGTATCTTAGTGTAAGTTAATACCCATCTTTATTCCTGATTACTTCAATGAACTTAGGACTTCATTTGGTTATTCAACAATTGCTTTCTATCATAATTAACTTATTTTGACCCCAAATGTTCATTAAGTAATTGAGTTACGCCATTATCTAGGAATTAATTCATGTAGTTGAACTTAAAGCTCGAATTGATCAAATTGGAATTAATTAAAATGTTGATTAAGGTTAGATATTGATTTAGTGATTCAAGAGTGTTATTAATGTTGTTATAATTACTTGTGTGCATTTATATTGCATTCTACCATTTTTTGTAGCAATTAATTAATTTAACTTGCATTATTAAAACTTCACAAAAAATCATGCATACATTCTGTTGTGCATCCTTAACCTAGATAACACTCTAATTAACTTAACCTAGATATTTAAACCTCGATTAGATAGACTAACATATTGTGTCCTTGTGTTCGATCCTGGACTTATCTAGAATAAAAATTAGGCTAAGCCCTTGATAAATCCTAGATTTATCCACTTAATCTACTATATTTATCTCTCTTGCTTAAGTAAAATAAAAAGATTCATTGACTAATAACACCAATTACTAATTCTTGTGTTGTAAATAATTAACACTATTTAATATATATTATTATAACCATATTATGGTGTAATGTTTTATGTATCTATTTATTAATAAAAAACCAAATAAAAAGTAGTGTAATATTGTATATAAACAAATTAACATAAAACATAATAAAAATCCAAAAAATAAATATAAATTAAAAGAAAAATAAAAAGAAATTGGTCTTTGTTGTTTTAATTACTATTTAGTTTTATCTATGTATATATGACCTCTGATCTCTTTAACTTCTACATGAAAGTTGTAGATCTCATTGAGATCTACAACTTTAATGTTTACCACATTCTCTAATCCCCCCTCTAACTATTTATTATTGAATTTATTCTTATTGACATCCACTCTACCACCATTTGATCAAATCCATCTCAACCACTGATCAATGCCTTCACTGTAACCGTTCGATCTGATCCATAGATCAGATCATAAACGCTCGTTAGTGCCCCATTTTGGACCGGTTGATCATATGATCCAAGGTCCCCGCTTTGTCCCTAATCTCCAGCCGTTACCAACCTCCTCCAAACTACCCCTCTCCTCTGATTTACACCAATTGCCTCCAGTTCCCTTCCCCAACCACCACCGCCCTCGCATTCTCCTATCAACCACATTCCATGCCATACCTTTAATCACCTCCAAACCCTAACTTCTCTTCGATAGATGCAGTTGAAACTTCCGCCAAGCCTCCTGCAACCTCCATCTTCTCCTCTTCAAATACCCCACCGCCGCCGTATGCGACGGTTGTCAACCCTTGAACAGAGTTCCTCCTAGCCGCTCCTCCTCTTTGTGACAAGAAGAAGGAGCCGATGTTGTGCGATAATCGAGGTCTACTCCTAGTTCGACCCTTGGACGGAATGGCCAAGCCACAACGCTCCACGAGTGGTTGTTCGAGCTTCTTTCCCAGCTGAGGAATTGAAGCGAAGACCCTAAAGTCTCCATCCTGAGCCCTATACTCCATTCTCAATACTTGAGATTCAGGTAATTAGATTTTTCTTTGAATTTATTTGATTTTCCCTGCCTTGTACATACAACTTCATGCAAATCCACTATGGATTTGACCTTCACCGTGACTCCATCGCTCACGCAGAAGGTCATATGCTCCGTTTTCTTAGTTCCTTCACGGCTTCCCCTTCGACCCAACTTCCTCCATTCATGGAGGAGGAAACCCAATATGGCTTCACCTTCTTCATACGACCCAACCCTCCATCTCGCTTCACTCATGCACGCACACACCTTGTTCTGCTTTGGCTTTGTCTTTACTAATGTTTGCAGGTGACTGGAGACTTTAATGATTGGAATTTGGAGAAGACGATGTTCGGAAATTTCTTTCCAGACAAGCTACTGTAGAATCTTTGGTGATCTTTCTCAACTTTCAGACATCCTCCAAGGCCACGACGAAGCAATGGTGCTCTCGCCGGAACCCAATCTCATAGCCACCGCATACGATAGTGAGGAGATGACACAGTTGCCTATGGATCGCGTCAAATTGGGCACGATGTAACATCTATGATTGAGCCACATCTTCAAGTCCAAGCCTATAGCCATGGAGTGATCTGACCCTAAAGCCGAAGCATCAGACGCCACGCGGCCCGAACCACGACCCTTCATCCGAGCCTAGGATTGCACATGCATTGTGCGTGCATGGGTAAATTGTACTTCCACCCTGTCAGTTATCTATTATTGCAGAAATACCCCTACACAGCGGGTATTTCATAATTTATTCATCCAGTTTTATATAATTACATTTAGTCCCTCGGGGACCTGTTTGTGATATTTGTGCTAGTTATTTTATATGTTTTTACTATGTTTATGCCTTTGGACTCAAATTCGAGTAACATGAGTATGTTATATCCGATTGATGTGATCCTCATTTCACCATATTTCATATGGCTATGTTTATTCTTTGATTTGGTGTTTAATGTCTGATTAATTAATTAGAGAAGAAATAGATGCTTTTATTCATATTTAAATGAAACCTGGCTTTGAATTCCCCGTTCAATGGGATGTTGATCAAATAGATAATTTGCTTAAGATTGAATGATCATTTTAGGGCATATTAGTGAGTATATTTGCATTTGTTCACGATTTATCATTATGTTCATTATGTCTTTACTTCTAACATGCATTAAATATTTTAAATCACATTTCAACTCATTCATGAATGCGTTTGTGATGTGCATTTTTTCTTGCATTACTTGTCTGCATTGTGTGTTAGTTTTGACCTAGATGATTTATTGATCACTTAACATAGATAATTAATTACCAAGTAATTGTATTATGGCTCATGTCCTTGTGTTCGATCCTATACTTCCCATGTTAACAGTTTATGCCGAATCCTCTTAATAGAGACCATTCATTCTGTTCTGTATGAAAAGCTAAGTGCCCGTTCTACAATGGATCATTATTAATACATGTATTTAGCGATCCATCAGATGGAGCCGTTGCCGGGGACACAACTTCAGTAATATAATTATTTTGGTTTTACTTTTTTGGTTAAGTTGAATTTTATTTTATCTTGGTCCATCCCACGTTGTGATGTTTTCTGCATTATTATATATGTATCGATAATCTTTGAAATATCTAATATTTTCTCTTCTGTAATAGGGCCTATTCACTGAGGACATTCATGGAGAATGGAGGATGGAAGCTCAAGATGGTGTTCATGCTGAGATGAATCGCAGAAGATGCCTTTAAGACAAATTGAAGATTTTTCTATTTATATTTTTTGTATATTATGGACTGAACTTTATTATTTGTGTGTGTTGAGTCTGTTTCACCCATGTTGGGTGGGACTCAACTTGAATGCTTGATACTAGGGTTTAGGCACGTGACTCTTAGAGCTTACTCAATTTTTATCTTTAGTGCTTGAATCGTAAGTTAGGGCACACTAACTTCATCTTATGAGATTCACTCATATCTACGATTCATGAGACGCACATAATCTACGTTTAACCTAGCCCAAATTAAATTGATTATCTACCCGCTAATAGACACGTTATTAGGTGCGGTTTTTCATCGACTTGCATGCATTTAGATAAAATTTTATATTCAGTCTTGCATGTTACATGAAGAGAGCTGGAGCCATTGTAAGTACTTCTCTTGAGCATGATATCATGATTTTACGTCTGCATGATTTTTCTCTTTTCATGATTTTTCACTTAGAATATTATGGAAAAGGGATTGGACAGTAGACAATGATTTATGTGTTCAGAGATTTATTACAAGTGATAACATTATCTCTAAAAATGAGACTGTTAATGCAAGTTGATGTAAATAAAATGGAGCTAAAATTCACCTTGTTTTGGGAGAGAAAACCCCGCTTTACTTGTAGATATATGCATTCATTGAGAGGTGAGGACGAATACCTAAGATAGAGCCCAAACCCTAAGTCAGCCTGCTCGTAATGAACACGATTTTTGTATTATCACCAATAAAAGAGACAAGATAATTAGACCATATTTATGGTCTTCACCGGGTGTGTTGTTGAAATAATCGGGTTTTCTTGATCTTGTTTAACTCTTCAACCTCCCGAAACCCTAGGCTCCATTATCATCTCCAGAGATTCATCATCTAAAGATCCAGCTAGCATTGATCCCTTCATCACTTAGCTTCCTATTTCTATATACTTATGCTTATTTTCAACCTAAGTATAGGGGGGGGGGGATCCTTTGTCATTCTGATTGTTCTCCTCGAGTCACCTAGTTTTAATTCATATATTTATACTTAAGCTATTTCTCAACTTAAATCTGGGGGGCCCGAGTGACAAATCGCTAAATACATAATGTAATTTGCGCTTGTTATAGTACGTGTACGTAGCGATTCAATCAGAACCGAGAGAAGATCTCCGTGAAGAGTGTCTCGGCTTAATTTATATCCCGGGCAAGTCCGTGGTCGAACACAGGGAGGCAAAGGAAAAACTTTGGGGTTAATTTGAAAATTAAGATCTAGATTTCTAGTGCGGTTTTTTTTATTTTTTAATGCAAAAAGAATGCAAAATGCACAATGCAAGTGAATTAAGTGACTAAAAAAGTACACAACTCAGCCAAATTAATTTTAATAGGAAATAAGTCCAATTTAGCCAAATCGTATTTTTTCTAATGATGAATGCAACATATAATTTTTTTGGAATTTTCAGGGTTAAAATGCAACAATTAAAAATGCACACTTTTTATGGGATTTTTTTTGTAATTTTTCACCCAAACATAAGCAAAAATCATGAAAACTTTACTGGAATGAAAACATGATGCAAGGATACTACAATAATATTTTTGGAATTTTCTGACAAATTATGAATTTTTTATGGATTTTTTAGTTAAAACAGAGTGATAGTGAGTAATTAATTCCTAATAAATCCACAATAGCAAATTAATCAGAGTACGAATTTTCTCAAAAAGACATTTAGATGTTCAATCCAAGAGAGTTGAAATTTCACAAAAATGATGTATGTGGATTTAATTAAAAATCAAATATCCAATTCACTCTATAATTTATTTCAGGAACAAGACAACTCTATTTTGGATGAAATTTGGACAGTAATTCAATCACATATCAAGGCATCATGTATAATTTTTATGGAATTTTTAGACATCTATGTGTCAGATATGTATTTAAGAGTACAGAATGGGTAAAATATGCAGAATTTCAGTTAGACAATTTCAAATAATTACCCAAATATCATAAAAATATAAATAAATATCCACGTGGTAGTGAATTAGTTGCTCAACATCAAGACAATTTTCATTGAATAAAATGACGGAAAGTTGATGTCCAAATTTATAGTCAAATACAGGGGTATCCGTGTAAAACATAAATGAACTTAAACAACATAACAAAGGCACAAGGACTGTTTTGTAATTACAAAAACTATATCGGAAAACTATGCAATTTTTACAATAAAAAATAAAGAAAAACAAATGACCTTCTTCTTCCTTGCGCTTGGGCACGACGATGAAGTTGGCTTAGCGGTGGCACGGGTCCAGCGCGCACGCGATGCCACTGGGGGAGGCGCGAGGCGGTAGAGGGCCGCGCATGGAGGATGAGGGGGGCGGCGCGCTAGCAGAGGCCGGGCGGCTGGAGCTTGGAGCTGGGGGCGGCACGCTGGCAGATGCCGGGCGGCTGGAGCTTGGAGCTGGGGGCAGCGCGCTGGCGGAGGCCGGGCGGCTGGAGCTTGGAGATGGGGGCGGCGCTCCGCGAGGTCGTGTGGAGGACCCTAGTGCGACGGGTCGCAGATGTAGGGCGGCGTAGCCGCTCACGGTGGGCGGCCTGGTTGGCTGCAGGGGGGGTGGCGGCGGTAGCGGCGCTGCTGCTACTTCCCCTGCCCGTTATTTTTTTTATTTTGATTTTTTTTTGCTGTGAGTAAATTTTTCTTTTGTTTTAGAGTTTTTTTTAAATTTTTATTTTGTTTAAACAAGGAACAAATAGATAAAAAAAATAATAAAATGTGGTAGAGGGAATGACGAAGAAAATGAAGGTGGGGGTGACGATAGGGATGAAAACGAATGTGAATATATTCATATCCGATCTGCTATCGTATTCGTTTTGTACATATTTTGACATTCGTATTCGTGTTAGTTTTAATATGGATGCGGATATGGATATCACTTCGACATTCGCTAATATTCGCACTCGCATTCGTATATTCATTTTCATACATAAGTATAGTAATATATTTATTTATAACTCTATGTAACAACATTTTATAATTGCAATCACCATTGTTGATATAGTTGTTATGAAATTACTATATCCAGTATACTTATTTTATGTGTAAACCATCCTAAACATGTATATTTTAGTTAATCTATTAATTTTTTTTGTTATTATTCGTATCCGATTCGTATTCGTTTTACATTCGTATTCGTTTATAAGGATATGATAACACGTTTTTTACATTCATCAATATTCGTATTCACATTCGTATTCGTATTTTAAAATGGATAAGGATATGATTATACTTATATTCATATCCGTATCCGACCGTTTTCATCCCTAGGTGATGATGATATAAAATGATGGTGTGGTGAAAATAACATGGAAACAAAATGTGAGATAAAAATTAAATAAAAAGGAAGATGAGATGAAATTCTTACCTGATCTTCGCCGGATTGGCGGAGCAGCAATGCTGGACTCCTGTCGTCGATTCGATCCAATTGGCGAAATAAAATCGGAGAGGCTATGGGAGCTCGATGGGGAACTTGTGATGCGACAATGGTGGTCGCCGCGGATCTCGCCTGAAGGAGGTCGTCACTCAAGGAAGATGCCTCACCGCTGTCACCAACAAAACACTCCAAGCTCTCTCCTTTTTCTATTAGAATAGCGGATAGGGCACAATGAGGTTAATGGGATTAATACAAAGAAGAAGAATGTGAGTTGAGGGAAAATGAATGTGGAGTTGAATGAGAGGTTGAAAAGATGGTGGAGTTGAATGGAGGTTACTAAAAAATGGTGGAAGAGATGGAGTGGAATGGGAGGTTATTGTAGAGAATGAGAAAAAAATAAAAGGAAAATGAAATAAAATAAAGTAGGCTACTTTAAATACAATAAAATAAAAGAGAAGAAAAAGAGTGGGGAATTTACAAAAGAAGACAAACAATATGTGTATTTTTGTTGTTTGCTTTTCTAATTTGATTTTTTTTGTATTTTCAATAAAAGATATTTACAAACTAAAAATAAAATAAAATAGTAGAAATAAAATGGAACATAAAAGATTTTTTTTTGATATTTTAGTAATTAAGAAGAGTAAATAAAAAAAGGGAAAACAAAAAATATGTAAAATATATACAATGTACATCTAGGTCCCAAAACTCAACTTTTGCTAATGAGCTCCGATTTTAATGAAACCACTTCCGTTGGATAGATAATTTTCTAAGTTGAATTTTAAAAGTGAGTTTGGTGAATTTGGAGTTCATACAGAGCGGGAATTTGGCCAGGAAATTGGACTTTACGACTTTTTATCTTTGGGATATAGGAGTATTTATTTGAGGTAAAATTTATTTTATATTTTTGTATTTTTATATGAGGAAAGGGAGGCTACATCATGATGTAGCTAACCTTAGCTACATCAGGGGCATTTCGTCACTTTTTTATATATTTTTTTTCAAAAATATTTCCATAGATTTTCATAAATATATTCCTCTAATATGTCATTCAAATTTCGTCAGAAACAGAGACTTCTACGACCTCCATCCAGAACAGGTAAAATACAACAAATCTGTGACCGTTAAAAAATGACTGTCTGGATGGAGGCTGTAGGAGTCTCTGTTTCTGATGAAATTTGAATGACATATTAGACGGATATATTTATGAAAATCCATGGAAGTATTTTTGAAAAAAATAAAAAGAAGTGACGGAAATGCCCCTGATGTAGCTAAGGTTAGCTACATCATGTTGTAGCTTCCCCTTCCTCTTTTTATATACATTTTTATGAACAAGTCAGAAAAAGAATTAGACAAAAGGATTTGAAATAAAACTTATTAAAAATACATGAAGTTTTGGGCTATTTATTGGTGAAAAACTCCTTTAATTTGCGGCTTTTTATTGTTAATTTATTTTGTGCAATCTAATATACAATAATTAATATGTTTTATTTACAAGAGTCATTTTGTTAATTTATTGATTTTATATACAATTATTTGAGATTTTACTCATGGATTTTGCTAAGATCAAGATATTGAGATGATGAATCGCAGATTTATCACCCCCTATACTTAAACTTTGCTAGTCCTCGAGAAAATAAAGAATGAATAAGTTGAAATAACCCCAGACTGTGCATGTGAATACAAGACTTGATCCGTTCAAGAACTCTCGGTCTTAGAGATCCTAAAATTCTAAGTTGAACCAAGCTCTAGTCAAAGGGTATCCAATTTCCCTAATCATCAGACTCTCTCTGCACACACATACGCACACACATGCACGCACGCACACACGCACACACGCACAACACGCACGCACGCACACACACACACACACACACACACTTATATATATATATATATATATATATAAGGGGTATGACTTTAAGTGTGGACTGTAGTTACAAGAGTAGAGTCGCAATGTCACCCAAGCTTCCAGTCCAAGAGACTCTCCTGAGAACCCAATCCTCAACACTAGGGAATAAATCATTTCTTGCATCCGATCCACCGTCTATTTAGTTGTCAGACTTGAAAGTGTAGATGATGGCCAGATGATGGAGGGTATTGGATTGTGTCATTTCTTCTCTCCCTCTCATTGGAACAAGGATCCTCTCGAGTGCCTTATTACTCAATGCATAGTTTTGGTGTTGATCAGTGTGTCCGTCAAGAGAAGTTGGAGTTGTCTGCACTTGTTTTCCTAGGAGTACACCGGGGTGTGCCTTTTATTGAGTACCTACCATACTTTCTACACCCAGACTTGTAGCATTTACGATGCAGAGCCCTTTTTTGGTACAAGCCTGAGTCCTGGTCCTAATAGCGGTGGTCCAAGTGGTCACTTTGAAATGGTTGAGAGTGCTCGCCTTTAGTGGAAGCTCTTTGATATTTGACTTTGTGGAATGAGATCTTTTCTTTGACATTTCAATGCTTTGTAATATTTTTGGCTAGCTCCACTACTTTTACCAAGAGTTGGCACACACTGATCAATATTTTTTTATTTTATCACACCTTAGCACATAGGTAAATATCAAGAGATAGTACAAGAACCATGTTCTCATACTGGCTAAAGGTGCTGACACTCAGGTTTCATGAAGCCTTCATTGATTTTATCCCATCTTCGAGTATCATCAAATCAGGTCCAAACTCAAATCCCTCATCCCAGTTCCTCAAGTGAAATTTCAACTCATCTCATCATAGCTGTAGTCGTGTATGTGAGGTGCTGGTCATATTCTTAAGGTAGAGACTAAGTATGCAATATAGCACACAAATCTTTCAAACTAGGGAAATGTGAATAATTAAGTCCAAGACCCTAATGACTAAGGCTGGTTAACTCAAAATCTCAAGACCTCATAAACCAAGTCTTCTTGAACATCACTAGTCTTGTGTGAATGTGTAAGTGTCATGGACTAAACAAACTTATTAGCTGATTTTTTTGTGATTTTAATTTTTGTTTTTTTTGAAAAAACAAAGGAAAAGAAGAAAGATGTTTTTTTAAAAAAAGGTTTTTTGTTTTTTTTCAAAAGGTTTTTTTTTGAAAAAGAAAGGTAAATAAGAAAGGATACACAATTTCTTTGAAATAACGAGGAAGAAAAACATTCTTTTTTGATTTTTTTGATAAGAGACAGAAAAGAAAAAGAATTTTTTTGGAAATATTTTTGATTATTTTTTTTAAAAGTGATTTTTTTGTTTTTTTTGTTTTTTTGAAAACCTTTTGTTATACCTCTTATTTACAACAAATTACCCATAACCCCTTATTTTAATTACAAAAAAGTCAAAGTACGAGCTATAGGTAAAGTATATATGTAATATATACACACCCCATATACTTAGCATGTGCTATGTCCTCATGGCACTAGGTGACAAAAAGCCATAGCTTGTACTAAGTATAAGTGGGTGAAAAGAATATAAGTGAAAAAGAAAATAAGAATGTGGATAATACGGGCATCGACCTCCTATAATTAGGCTCTGGTCAGCCTAAGTATGAGAAAGAACACAAGAATGAGGGACTGATGAGGATGGGAAAGAATATATAAAAAGAAAATAAAAAGAAGAGATGGAGCAACTCGGGTCACTCACCTCCTATACTTAGGATCTAGTCATCCTACTGGGGCGAGTGATGCGAATCTCAGGGGAGGGAGGGGAATAAAGGAAGTAAAATATGTACAAGGAGGAATGAGAATATACAAGGATCAAGAAGGTTTGTGACGGATCTTCTTGCGGGAGCGAGGAGGCGGGTAGTATACATATGTGTCGCTGTCAGAATCATCCTCAGAAGAATAATAGTGAGGTGTAGGGAACGTCCAACGAAGGTTGACACACGGCTGCTTGCTCAATATGGACCTGATGAGGATTCTCAGAAAGTTCCTTCTCTGGTAAGTCGAAGGCAACTTTCTTCGCCGGTTTTCTAGAACCCGAAGCGTCAAGAGTAAGAGGAGATTGATACGTCTTAAGGAGTTCGGGGGAACACCTCAAGGAATCAATACCCTTCTTCTTCCTACCAGATGCCCGACTAGAGGATGGATCAATCGATTTATCAAGATTAGTCAATTTGGTCCCAGTTGTCTCTTTTGGTGTAGGTCTTGGATGTGGTGTGTGTGAGATACTGACTAGAGGTTCATCATCAGATGAGTCACCATATGCATTGTAATACTCCTGTAGGGCCAGCACACGTCTTTGGTAAGGCATAGTGTTCTCAGTTGGCTTGGCATTGATTGGCTCATGAGTCGGATCATCTAAATAATCAAGGAAATCAGTAATGATCATGCCCGACTCAGGGACAGCTTCTGATTGTGAGTCCTCTCGAGAAGCTGTCACGATGGTGGTAATGCAAGTAGTGGGTGGTGTGGAGGTGTAGGGAGTCTCTGAGCCAATGGTCGCATGGACAGTCAGTATCGCAAGTGTAGTAGAGAGACATGACTCAACTGTCTCTCGAAGGTCACGACTGTCTGTGACTTTACGGGTTACCTTGGAATATCGTGTGTCCTCAAAAATCGGGTGAGGTCGGAGTGCTCCCAATACAGAGAAATCGATCTCTCGAGTCTCGCAATCTATAGTTTCCTTAGCCAAGGCTAAGAACGACTTCCCAAGAATGACCGGAGACTGGGTGAACTCTCCTCGGTGCTCAATGTCAATGATCGTGAAGTCTATCTCCAGTAGAGCACCTTGGAAAGTAACGATGACTGAAATGGTTCCTCTCGACCGTTTAATGGACCGATCCGCAAACTGAATGATCTCTCTTGACTTCTTGGCAGATCTGAGTTTGAGCTTGGAAAACATGGAGGTCGGGAGGATATTAATCGGTGAGTCATCATCGATTCTTGCATGGGTGAATGTGGTATCTTTGATTTCACAATCAAACCTAGGCAACCGCTTTACTCTGTGGCTCTTGGTTTTTCTCCCTATCATCAAAGATGTGGCTATAGACACTATATGTCTCTCAATCCTTGTTCTCTTATTACCCGACCTTTTAGGCATCAATGTACTTCTCACAAATCTTTTAAGGCCGGGAAAGTGTTCAATGGCCATTATTAAGGGAAGATCAAACATCAACTTTCTATCTAATGCTTCCCTAAGTGCAGGATCCAATTTTTATAGATCTTTTCTGTTTTCAATTTTTGTGTTGTTTTCTAAGTTTTCAATTTTTTTGGTCTTTTTGATAGGTGAAGGAGGATTAGGAGAATGTACAGACTCTGGTTTGGAGGGAAAGTGGTTAGTAGAAGAGGGAGATAGAAGGGACTCCAGCTGTAGATTACGTGTGGTCAATCCGATGTCTTCTAGGTTTTCAAAATTCAATCCGCAAAATCCATGATCCACATTCCTACCCGGACTCTTGATCGTTCTACAAATGTCATCCTCCAATAAATTCTCATGACATATCATGAGAGAAGTCTGCTCAGTTGGAGGATACTGCAGAGAACTCGGGCTCTTATACTCAACACACCTTGACTTAGGCGTGTAACACTGGGTTGAGTATGGCCCATATGTATGAAAGATGTTGGTCAGAGCCTCATCAGGTGTAGTTAGTAGACAGGGGGTCTGTAAATCAGTCGCATGAATCCAATCCCCTTTATATGTTGGCTCTTCGAATGGGTGATATGGAGGCTGGTCAATGTGGGCTTGATCACTCAGGTCAATCAAGTTAGGAAGATCGTATGGTGTAGGCCTCTCCATTCAGTTTGTTTGGTCGACCTTGTTGTACCCTAAGGATAAGTCGAGATGTGTATAGGTCAATGGTTGCCCAGTCCCAACTCTAGGTGAGAATGATGTATGTGGGTCAACTGATTATGCCAATCATTCATCTCAGCAGTCGCTTGCTCTTCGATTTGTTCCTTGATTCCATCAAGCGGACGAGAATATGGTGAGTCAATCCAAGGCGGATGTGGATCAGGGTTGTAAGAATGTGAGGTAGGTGAGAAGGATGAAGAAGTGGAGAAGTTAGTCGAAGTTCTAACTTCGCGGTCAGGGTGTGAGTATGTGGAGGAATAAGAGGGTGGAGATGATCGGAATATGGTCGAAGAAGGGTGACTTAGGTATGATGACCAAAATTCTGACATCTTGGAAGGGAGAAGGGAAAAACGAAGCGGATCGATAGAGAAAGCGTGCAAGTGCACGAAATAACACACAAAACAAACAAACACAAGAGCAAACCATGAGTTTACCTACTCAACACAGTAATGGTCACAAAAGTCCGACCGTTTATCTTGTCAGTTTTAATTAGGTGATAAATAAAGATATAAGTCTAATTACGCAAGGCTTAAAAGTAGGTTTTGGGCACTATCCTAGGGAAGCGTCCTCACCTCTCAACAATCACAATAGCCAAGCATACAATGAGGGTTTTCCTCTCCCAAAACAAGTGTTAGTTTTAGTTAGTTTTTTTGTCAACTCTGATTAGCAGTCCCGATTTTAAGTTTCGTTATCACTTGATTAGTCCAACAAATAAAGCACGCCTAATGATCAGTCCTGATTTCCTTTTAACCTAAGTTTCAAAAACCAAGGAGGAGGGAGTCGAGAAAAACTGATGCAAATAGTGCAATCAATAATGCATGGCCAGTTCAAGAGACTTACAACGATTCTCACGCTCTACATGCGGGATACAAGGCAGAATTGAATTTTATACTAAATGAGAAGCAAACGAGAAAACCGTTCCTAGACAAGCAGTTCTATTAGCGAGTGATGAACAAGTTAAATTTGACTAATAGCCCTATGGTCTAAGTGCGTCTCATTAAATGTGATGTGTGGTCCTAAAAAATTACGAGCACAAGAAATAAAGATATTCTAATAAAAATGCTATAAGAGCCACGAGTGCAAGTCCTATTCTACGTCAATCAACCATACGACCACGAGAGGGTCCAATGTGCAGTCCGGATACAAGCGCGAGATCTCAAACAAGAGTCACTTAAAAGAGCAAAATTACCTAAATTATTACAACACAATAATTACAGAAAATTCTCTCAAAAATAAATTAATTCTCCTTGATCTTCAGCAATCGGCGCGCGTCACATCTGTCGACCTCCGATGCACTCCAACTCCATCGGGCCCTCGCAAGGAAAAGAAAATTTATATTAGAGAGATCGACAATAAAATATATGAAAAAATAAGAAAAAAATAATTAAGAGAAAAAAACGGATTAATTACAAGATGGCTCGGGAGTCAGACTATCCGAGTGAGAGGAAACCTAAATCAAATTTTCTAAATTAAACCCTAAGCCGTTTGCCTCCCCGACAATGGCGTCATCTAATGAATCGCTAAATACATGATTTAATTTACGCTCGTTATAGTACGTGTACATAGCGATTCAATCAGAACCGAGAGAAGATATCCGTGAAGGGTGTCTCAGCTTAATTTATATCCCGGACAAGTCTAGGGTCGAACACAGGGAGGCAAAGGAACAACTTTCGGGTTAATTCGAAAATTAAGATCTAGATTTCCAGTGCGGGTTTTTTTTTATATTTTTAATGCAAAAAGAATGCTAAATGCACAATGCAAGTGAATTAAGTTACTAAAAAAGTACACAACTTAGTCAAATCAATTTTAATAGGAAATAAGTCCAATTTAGCCAAATCATATTTGTTCTAGAATCCTAATCCAATGATGAATGCAACATATATTTTTTTGGAATTTTTAGGGTTAAAATGCAACAATTAAAAATGCACACTTTTTTGGGGGTTTTTCGCAATTTTTCACACAAACAGTAAGCAAAAATCATGAAAATTTTACTGGAATGAAAACATGATGCAAGGATACTAAACAATATATTTGGAATTTTCTGAAAAAATATGAATTTTTTATGGATTTTTTAGTGAAAACAGAGTGTTAGTGAGTAATTAATTCCTAATAAATCCACAATAGCAAATTAATCAGAGTACGAATTATCTCAAAAAGACATTTAGATGTTCAATCCATGAGAGTTAAATTTCGCAAAAAAGATGTACGCGGATTTAATTAAAAATCAAATATCCAATTCATTCTATAATTTATTTCAGGCACATGACAACTCTATTTTGGATGAAATTTGGACAGTAATTAAATCACATATCAAGGCATCATGTATAATATTTATGGAATTTTTAGAGCAACTATGTGCCAGATATGTATTTAAGAGCACAAAATGGGTAAAATATGTAGAATTTCAGTTAGACAATTTTAATTAATTACACAAATATCAGAAAAATATAAATAAATATCCACATGGTAGAGAATTAGTTGCTCAACATCAAGACATTTTTCATTGAATAAAATGACGCAAAGTTGATGTCCAAATTTATAGTCAAATACAGAGGTATCCGTGCAAAACATAAATGAACATAAACAACATAACAAAGGCACATGGACTGTTTTGTAACTACAAAAACTATATGGAAAACTATGCAATTTTTACAATAAAAAATAAAGAAAAACAAATGACCTTCTTCTTCCTTGCGCTAGGGCACGACGGCGGGGTTGGCTTAGCGGTGGTGTGGGTCCGGCGCGCGCGCGACACCGTTGGGGGAGGCATGGGGCGGCAGAGGGCCACGCGTGGAGGATGAGGGGGGCGGCACGCTGGCGAAGGCCGGACAGCTAGAGCTTGGAGCTGGGGGCAGCGCGCTGGCGGAGGCCGGGCGGCTGGAGCTTGGAGCTGGGGGCGTCGCGCTGGCGGAGGCCGGGCGGCTGGAGCTTGGAGCTGGGGGCGGCGCACCGCGAGGTCGTGTAGAGGACCCTAGTGCAGCAGGTTACAGATGTGGGGTGGCGTAGCCGCTCACGGCGGGCGGCCTGGTTGGCTGCAGGGGGGGGGGGGGGGGCGGCGGCAGCGGCGCTGCTGCTGCTTCCCCTGCCCTTTTTATTTTGATTTTTTTGCTATGAATAATTTTTTCCTTTTGTTTTAGATTTTTTAAATTTTTTTGTTTTGTTTAAACAAGGAACAAATATATAAAAAAATTAAAAATGTGGTAGAGGGAATGATGAAGAAAATGAAGGTGGGGGTGGCAGTGATATAAAATGATGGTGTGGTGAAAATAACAAGGAAACAAAATGTGAGATAAAAAATTAAATAAAAAGGTAGATGCGTTGAAATTCTTACCTGATCTTCATCGGATTGGCGGATCAGCTATGCTGGACTCCTGTCGTCACCTCGATCCAATTGGCGAAGTAAAATCGGAGAGGCTATGCGAGCTCGATGGGGAACTCGTGACGCAACAATGGTGGTCGTTGCGGATCTCGCCTGATGGAGGTCATCGCTTAAGGAAGATGCCTCATCGCTGTCACCAACAAAACACTCCAAGCTCTCTCCTTTTTCTATTAGAATGATGGATAGGGCAAAATGAGGTTAATGGGATGAATATAAAGAAGAATAAGAATGTGAGTTGAGGGAAAATGAATGTGGAGTTGAATGAGAGGTTGAAAAGATGGTGGAGTTGAGTGGAGGTTATTAAAAAATGGTGGAAGAGATGGAGTGGAATGCGAGGTTATTGTAGAGAATGGGAAAAAAATAAAAGGAAAATAAAACAAAATAAAGTAGGCTACTTTAAATACAATAAAAAGGGGATATTTACACCCATAACCCTGAGTAATTTCACAATAACATTCATAACCCTGCATATTCACGAATTACACGAGGAACCCCGAGTAATGCTTAAGTCTTACATGGCATAACCCTGTGTTATATTCCGTGTGAGCTACCCGTTACATTTGACGATTTCTGTTAAATAGACAAGACTACCCCTAAAACTTATTCTTATTTGCATTAACATGCCATTGTTGAATCCATCGCAGTCCCCCAGCCGAGTTCCTCTTGAAGCCCCCCCGACCCCCCATGCCGAGCTGCTCCGCCCCTGCTCGAAGCCCCTTGCCGTCAAGCTCCTCCTCGACATGCCCCCACTCCGTCGAGCTCTCCTCAAAGAACTGCCTCCCGGCATCCCCGCACTGATCTGCTTCGTTCATCTTCAAGTCCTCCTCCCCTCGTCGAGCTCCTCCTCGAAAGCCCCCTCCTCACCTGCCGAGCTCCTCCTCAATCCCCCCCTCCCCATCAATGCTTTCAGGCCCATGTGGATGGAGGGGGCAGTGGCTGCCCGCTTGACACAATAAATGGATCTCTCCTAAGTTCTAGCAAGATCTGGCAGCAGAGATCTTTAGGACTCGATGTCGACCTGCTCTTTCTTGTGGTGAGCGACTTCCTCCAAGAACTCCATCTCGTCCAGGCAGAGGCGTGCCTTGCGGATTGGTAACCGACCAACGAAGGATTCAACAATGGCACGTTAATGGGCGGATGTAGTCTGAGGCAGATGTAGTACTAGAGAGCTTTCGATAACTTTTCTATGAAGACTGTTCCTGGGGTGATGACGTTCGAGTCCCACAACTCTCTTTCCTGCTTTGGTAGTACTGCCTTTCCCCTCATCTCGAACTCCCTCCTCACCCTCTTCTCCACAGATTCCTGTACAAAGAACTCCCTCAATCTGTGGTGTATAAAGAAGATAGGCAAACCTCTCGATCGATTCCCAATGTAGAATAAGCGAAACAGAGTATATTACAGCAAATTCAGCCTCCTTTGCAGCCCTGAATCTTCTGCATCTTTGTTGATTCATCTTGGCCCTCGGTGCCACGCCATCTGAAATAAATATATATCCGGTATAAAATTGCATGTGATGGTATCTTTATGTAACCAACCGATTGATAATGCGGTAAAATGAATAAAAGTAGTATACTTCACTCACAGACACGTAAATCAAATTGGAGAACGTACCAACGACCATATAGAGGAGCTTCCTCGGTCGCACGATGCAAACAAGTCGATCGACGTAGTCAAATATAGCGATGAACACTTGCTCGCAAGACGTCGGCGGGAAGACCTGCAGATGAGATACAAAGATGGAGATGCGATGGATAGAGCTCCTCGAAGAAGAGGGTCGAAGAATCATAGAAGGCCAGAGGGAGCGAGCGACGGTCCTAGAGGGGGGCGACAGACATGGAGGGGGGTGTAGGCAGGGTGAGGCGGCGGGCCTGGAAGGCGGGGGAGGCGACATGCCTAGAAGGGGGGGAGGCGGCAGTGGCTGGAGGGGGGGTGGCAGGCCTGGAGGGAGGGGGCGTCGGTGGCTGGAGGAGGGAGGGGGCGGTGGGCCTAGAGGGAGGGGGTAGCTGCTAATGGGAGGGTTTTTTATTTTTATTTTTGAATTGTTTAATATCCATTAGATAGTACATGGGTTAGATTAACCCAATGATATGGTTGGGTTAACTGCAAAATTAACAGAGGGTTATTGGTGTGAGACGGAGGGTTATGGGTGTAACTATCCCTAAAATAAAAGAGAAGAAAAAGAGTGGGGAATTTACAAAAGAAGACAAACACTATGTACATTTTTTGTTTGCTTTTCTAATTTGATTTTTTTTATTTTCAATAAAAGATATTTACAAACTAAAAATAAAATAAAATAGTAGAAATAAAATGGAACATAAATTTTTTTGATATTTTAGTAATTAAGAAGAGTAAATAAAAAAAGGGAAAACAAAAAATATGTACAATATATACAATGTACATCTAGGTCCCAAAACCCAACTTTTGCAAATGAGCTCCGATTTTAATGAAACCACTTCCGTTGGATAGTTAATTTTCTAATTTGAACTTTAAAAGTGAGTTTGGTGAATTTGGAGTTCATACGGAGCAGGAATTTGGCTAGGAAGTTGGACTTTACGACCTTTTGTCTTTGGGATCTAGGAGCATTTACTTGAGGTAAAATTTATTTTATATTTTTGTATTTTTATATACATTTTTATGAACAAGTCAAAGGAAGAATTAGCCAAAAAGGAGTTGAAAAACTTATTAAAATTACATGAAGTTTTGGGTTATTTATAGGTGAAAAACTCCTTTAATTTGCGGCTTTTTATTGTTAATTTATTTTGTACAATCTAATATACAATAATTAGTGTATTTTATTTACAAGAGTTATTTTGTTAATTTATTGATTTTATATACAGTTATTTGAGATTTTACTCAGGAATTTTGCTAAGATCAATATATTGAGATGATGAATCGCGGATTCATCACCGAGTCCCTGTCTTCATCTAACTGATTCTTTTATTCACTATTGCTCCTGTGTTTCTATCATAAATTTTTGAATTTTCATTTATACTTAGTTGAGCTATGGCTTCTATCACTTTGTACTATGAGGATCTGGCAAAAGCTAAGTATAGGAGGGTATATCGTATATATTGCATATATACTTTAGCCATAGCTCATATTTTAAATTTTTTTCCAACTTTGGGATATAGCTATCGTATTACATTTTGAACTGATTTGTATACAAAATATTTTAAAAATGATTTTTGAAAATTATATACATATTTGACATGGTTTCTAAAAATTTTACATGGTTTGTGAAAATACATTTTTACATTTTTGGAAAATCATTTTGTAAAATGTTTTGAAAACCTACATATTTATGTGACATTGTTTTGAAAAATGTTTTACTTAGGTTTGAAAAATGGAGGTTTACTTGTTTTGAAAAATCTGAAATGTTTGCGAAATTTCTATACGTATGTGATAAAGTTTGTAAAAAGTTTTCAAAATTATTTTTCAAAGCTAAGGGTGTAAATGAGTCTAATTAATTAACTCTCTAATTTAAAAAAATGAAAAAAATCACCAACAGATCGACTTACTAATTGATGTTATTCTCTGATACTTTCACTATGTATTAAAGGCTTGAGACGATCTTTAACACTTGGTTTAAGGAGTCCCTATACTTGTAGTTATTATGTATTAATCATTAAGGTCTTGGATTTAAAAATTTATACTCTCCTAGTTCGAAGATATGCATGCTATATTTCATGCTTATTCTCCCTTAAAAGAATTTGACTATTACTCACATGCACGACTGCATTCAAGATTGCGATGAGTCAAAATATCACTAGAGATTGGTATTGGAAGTTTGGATTGGAATTGATCTATATGATGCTCGAGGATGGGACAAAATTAATGACGACGTCTTGAAACCTGAGTGTCAGCATCTTAGCAAGTATAGGACATGTTCTCATGCTATCTCTTGAATTTAACCTAAAGTGCCAGAGTGTGATGATATTTAATCTATAAGTTGATCATTGTGTTCCAGCTTTTGGTAAAAGCAGTGGAGCTAGCAAAAAACAAAGAAAAGAAAGAAAGAAATGTTAAAAGGAAAGCTCTCACCATACAAAGTCAAATATTAGTAGAGCTTCCACCAAAGGCAAGCGCTCCTAACCATTTCAAAGTATCCACTTGGACCACCGCTATTAGGACCAAGAGTCGGGCTAGCACCCAAAAGGGCTCTGCATCATAAATGCTACAAGTCTGGGTATAAAAGGTATATTAGACACTCAAAAAAGGCATACCTCGATGTACTCCCAGGAAAATAAGTGCAGATGATTCCAACTTCTCTTGACGGACACACTGATTGGCAAAAATGAAAATTGTGTTGAGTATTGGCACTTGAGAGAACCTTGTTCCAATGAGAGGAAGAGAAAATAAGTACTCAATCCTACATCCTCCATAATCTAGCCTTCCATCCATACCTTTCAAGTCTGACAAACAAAAGAGACGTTGGATTGAAGCAAGACTAGATTTATTCCCTAGTGTTGAGGGTTGGGTCCTTGGGAAAGCTTCTGAGATTGGAATTTTTGGTGATATTCTGACTCTACTCTCATGGTGTAGTCCACACTGTCATACTTCTTATTTATATATATATGTATGCACTGAGAGTCTGACAATTAGAGGATTTAAATTCCTTTTGATTAATACTAGGATCAACTTAGAGTTTTAAGATTCCCAAAATCTAGTGTTCTAGGTCAAATCAAGCCTTGTATATTCAC
This sequence comes from Ottelia alismoides, assembly GCA_037367405.1. Taxonomy (NCBI): domain Eukaryota; kingdom Viridiplantae; phylum Streptophyta; class Magnoliopsida; order Alismatales; family Hydrocharitaceae; genus Ottelia; species Ottelia alismoides. The sequence goes on along the minus strand of JAZKJV010006801.1, from coordinate 763,320 downwards.
TTGCACATGTCAAGGATCTCACTAATTAAACTAACTCTCTAACAAATTCTTTCTTTATTAGCTCGATGACGAGCTTAGATTCGGTATAGGGGGTGATAAATCCCATACTTATCAGCTTTATCTACTATATTTATCTATCTTGCTTAAGTAAAATAACAAGATTCATTGACTAATAACACTAATTACTAATTCTTGTGCTGTAAATAATTAACACTATTTAATATATATTAATATAACCATATTATGGTGTAATATTTTATGTAATTATTCCTTATTAGAAAACCAAATAAAAAGTAGTGTAATATTTTATATAAATAAATTAACATAAAACATAATAAAACCCAAAAAAATATACAATAAAAGAAAAATAAAAAGAAATTGGTCTCTATTGTTTTAATTAGTATTTAGTTTTATCTATGTATAGATGACCTCTGATCTCTTTAACTTCTACATGAAAGTCGTATATCTCATTGAGAGATATAACTTTCATGTTTGCCACTTTCTCTAATTCCCCCTCTAACTATTTATTATTGAATTTATTCGTATTCAGTTATTTCTGAATTTTCTCAGCGAGCCGCATGTCACTTTCTTAGCCGCCCACGTGGCTGCCTCCTTTGTCGCCACACATCCACTCTGCCACTGTTTGATCGGGTCCATCTCAACCACTAATCAATGCCTTCACTGTAACCCTTCGATCTGATCCCTAGATCAGATCATAGATGCTCGTTAGTCCCCCATTTTGGACCGTTGGATCATATGATCCAACGGTCCCCGCTTCATCTAACCTCCAACCATTACCAACCTTCTCCTAACCGCTCCTCTTTTGTGATTTACACCAACTGCCTCTAGTTCCCTTCCGACCAACCTCCACCACCCTCGCATTCTCCTATCAACCACCTTTCACGCCATACCTTTAATAACCTCCAAACCCTAACTTCTCTCCGATGGATGCAGTTGAAACTTCCGCCAAGCCTCCTGCAACCTCCGCCTTCTCCTCTTCAAATACCCCATCGCCGTTGTGTGCGGCGGTTGTCAACCCCTGAATGGAGTTCCTCCTAGCAACTCCTCCTCTTCGTGACTGGAAGAAGGAGTCGACGTTGTGCGATAATGGATGTCTACTCCTGGTTTGACCCTTGAACGGAATGGCCAAGTCACAACGCTCCACAAGAGGTTGTTCGAGCTTCTTCCCCGGCCGAGGAATTGAAGCGAAGACCCCGAGGTCCGAAGAACCTCGATTCGAAGCCCTACACTCCATTCTCCATCTTTGAGATTCATGTAATTAGATTTTCTTTGAATTTATTTGAGTTTCCCTGCCTTGTACATACAACCTCATGCAAATCCACTATGGATTTGACCTTCACCTTGACTCCATTGCTCACACAGAAGGTCATGTGCTCCTTTTTCTTAGTTCCTTCACAGCTTCCCCTTCGACCCATCTTTCTCCGTTCATGGAGGAGTAAACCCAATAGGGCTTCACCATCTTCATACTACCCAACCCTCCATCTCGCTTCATTCATGCACACACACACCTTGTTCTACTTTGGCTTTGTCTTTCCTAATGTTTGTAGGTGACTAGAGCCTTCAATGATCGGAATTTGGAGAAGTCAATGTGCGGAAATTTCTTTCCAGACAAGCTATCTCCACTGTGTCACTCTGGAGTCTCTCATATCTTCGTAGAGTATCTATGACCTTCGGGGAATCTTTGGTGATCTTCCTCGATTGTCAGACATATTCCAAGGCCACGATGAAGCAATGGTGCTCTCGTTGGAGCCCAATATCATAGCCACCACACACGAAGATGCTTTTTCGAGGAGACAACACAACTGCCATTGGATCGTGCCAAATTGGGTGCGATCTAATGGCTTTGATTGAGCCACATCTTCAAGTCCAAGCCTGCAGCCATGGAGTGATCTAAAACTAAAGCCAAAGAATCAGACGACGCCACGTGGCCAAAACCATGACCCTCCGTCCGAGCCTAGGAGCCTGGGTAAATTGTGTAGAGCTTCCACCCTAGCAGTTATCTATTATTGCAAAAATACCCCTGCACAGTGGGTATTTCATAATTTATTCAACTAGTTTTATATGATTACATTTTAGTCCCTCAGGGACATGTTTGTGATATTTGTGCTAGTTATTTTGTATGTTTTTACTATGTTTATGCCCCTGGACTCAAATTCGAATAACTTGAGCATGTGACATCCGATTGATTTGATTTTAGTTTCGTTGTGATCCTCGTTTCACCATCTTTCATATGTTTATGTTTATTCTCTAATTTGATGTTTAATGTCTGATTAATTAATTAGAGAAGCAATAGATGCTTTTATTCATATTAAAATGAAACCTGGCTTTGAATTCCTCCCTCAATGGGATGTTGATCAAATAGATAATTTGCTTAATATTAAATGATCATTTTAGGGCACATTAGTGAGTATATTTGCATTTGTTTATGATTTATCATTATGTTCATTATGTCTTTACTTCTAACATGCATTATTTAAATCACATTTCATCTCATTCATGAATGCATTTGTGATGCACATTTTATCTTGCATTACTTGCCTGCATTGTGTGTTAGTTTTGACCAAGATGATTTATTGATCACTTAACCTAGATAATTAATCACCAAATAATCGTATTACGGCTCGTGTCCTTGTGTTTGACCCTAGACTTCCCAGGTTAAAAATAAAGTCAAATCCTGTTAATATAGATCATTTATTCGATTCTGTATGAAAAGCTAAGTGCCCGTGCTACAATGAATCATTATGAATACATGCATTTAGCGATCCATCAACCCTCTTCATGGAAATATCTAACTTGATTCTGATAAGTTGTTAATCGATTGTATTACAACGGATCGTTATTACATTAGTTGGTTAGAGAGTTAATAGTTGGCATTGCTGCCGGGGACATGCCATCATTAGGACATGCCATCATTAGTATATTTGATTAGGTTCAGAAACTTAATTAAGTGATTCTTAGTGCATTTTAGGTTAAGTTGTGTTGTGTTGACTTTTGCTTATTATGCTGACTTTATTTGTTTTTCTTTCTTTGTATGTTTATGTGCTATGTTAGCTTAGTATCTCTTTGAAAGTTTCTCACCACTAGTTGTGTTGTGACATGGGGGCCTGTGCAGTCGAGATGATCGACTTGAAGCAGAGGCGAGGAGCTTGGAGCTCCAGCTGAATGAGTCTAAAGCAGCTACTTAAGAGAAGGAATTTTTAACTAGTTAATGTAGTTAACTTAGATATTTGTGTAATTATTTCATGCTGTAATTAATTTGTAACATAATAATTTTTCTTAAGCATCTCTTGATTGAGGACTCACAGTTTGTAAACAACGACATTGCTAACTATTATGGTGCCTCAAGGCCTATTTCATCCTCTCAGAGGGTGGGGCTCGACATGAGTGGAAATTTAGGACAAGAACCCATGTTATTAAAGCTACCTTTAGGTCAGTTTGTTTGTGTCTTCGTAGATTAGGACACACTTACACATCTTAAATAGTCATTTAAAATATACACACTTAATACGTTCTACTTAGCATCAAATTAACTCAATTTTATCCCGCTAATAGAACTCATGCTTTAGGTGTGGATTTCTGGACTTGCATGCATATAGTATGGCTTTTGAAATTCAGTCTTGCATCCACATGGAGAGTGCTGGGAATCATTGTAAGTACTCCTAAACATGAGCATGCATCATTTAGTTTTTCTTTGCATTCATCTTTTCTCGACTCTTACATCTTGCTTTACAACTTAAGATAAAAAGGTAAAGAAACACTGCACGTTAGGCAATATCTCTTATGTGCTAATTTTAATCAGCGATAACCAAAAACTCTAAAATTGGGATTGTTAAGCAAGTCGACCACAATTAACTTGGAATAAAATTCATCTTGTATTATAGGCTAGTAAAGCCCTTATTATACACATGTACTTACCTCCAGACATAGTGGGTGAGGACGTATCCCTAAGTATAGAGCCCAAATCCTTGTACTTGCCATCCAAGTCTTCATTTATGACTCTCATAGATTTGGGAGCCGCAAGGGTTTGCCTCCGACCTTAGTTTACCTTTTGATTTTGTAATCTTGATTGTCTCTTTAAGGGTGTGATATTGAACCCAACAACCCGAGAAGATCACCTTTTGCTTGAGAGCTATCAAGAGCACCGTTGTGTGTAAGGAGATACATTATGTGTAACAGACTTCAAGATTGTATTGCCACTAGTAAAATTGACAAGATAATTCGGACGAACTCTTACGAACTTCACGTGTGAAGTTGGCGAACTCCTACGACCTGTGGTGGGTAGAGGACCACTCCTTTGCCCAACCTTGCCAGCAGCAGCCATACACAGAGATAATTTGGGAGGAGGTTGAATGGTATTTAATATTTATAGGATCCTACTACCATACATGCATAAATGGGGGCCCGCCAACCTTATCAACGCCCCCCTACTTTCTGCAACACCATCTTCACTCCTACACATCTACATACACAACCAAGCCATGGAGTCTACCAATCCCAACAACAGATGCAACCGTACATGCATCCACAACAACACCAATCGGTCTAGCAGGACCCATCTTTTCAGACCCCCCCCCACAACATCAAAACCAGTATTAGGGCCATTAAGGCCAGTCTTCATGATACTTTTTGTTAATTCAGCATGGACAACCTAGGCAGCACCTAGGTTCACATCATCACTCTTCTTGATTAGATCCAACATACATCCAACATTAGATTCTCAAGGAGTTCCTTTCTTATAGGAGCAAGATTCAGGATATGTGGGTTGACATCAACGACTGATCCTGATGACAAGACGAGCGATCTACACCGTCGACATCTATTCCCGTCCATGTTTAGGCTAACCCAAATAGCCTGAACAAGACACATCAACAACATTCTGATCAGGTATACTACTTAGATTCATTTCGACTTGAGCATGAGATTCTTCTATTTGATAATGTTAGTCATATGTCACTCAAGAGTGGAAGGATCATGATCATACGTGATCATGCAAGAGACATGGAGAAGGTCATCTCTGAGGCTCCACCTAAGGAGACATTAAGAGATGAGGAAGACAAGCATCATCAGACACAACAACCCCTTCATCAACACATGAGGAAATCATCTAAGGGTAGAGAGAGGATGAAGATCACACTTGCATATCATGATGAAGATGCAAATTATGAGTCTAGGAAGGGCCTTGCACCTTCGGTTGAGGAGGATGTATAAGAAACAGATATTCCCCAACCTATAGTAGACAACAAATTTTCTAATTCCAAGTTAAATGTAAAATATTCATGTATGAAGAACTTAGTTTCTTTGAATAAGAAGAAGTACGTTTTCGTGTATGATTCAGATACTTCATCATCTTCTTCTTCTCATCATTCAATCCCTTTTCCTCGTACTCTAATGACAAAAAAGCACACCGTTAAAAAGATTCAAAAAATGATCCTGAAATAACACAGGTTTGTAATGAAAATATCATGGTTAAGGTTCCATTTGATAAGTATGAGGCAAGTAATCCTGCATTTCAAATGTAACTTAAGGTGATATGTAAACTTACTAGGGTAAGCAGGAAGAAATCAAGCAGTCCAGTAAAGACTCATGTCATAACGACAACTACTATTTATTGTAAAGAGCTATCTTCTGAGGCAGAGTGCAGAGTGATAGGCACAATTAGACCATGTAAACAGATATTGGCAATACTGAACGAGACCCTCTCATTTGGAGAGGATGGTGTTCACAATGAAGTTTGCCAAGTATTGCCTAGATTATTCATAGATGCATCCCCCTCCTCCCTTGATTACATAGAATCCTCTCTGGACTTGTTAGTCCCATCTTTCATGGAATAACCAAGGGTTGAGTATGACAAGTCGGACATGGTTTTAGCCAGATACCATAGATATTTAGCGATTCTACTCAAGACACGGTAGGGTTGGTGGCAAGCACAACCCACCCATAGCCACCTTCATGCAACACAGAACCATATTCAACTATGTTACAACCTGATTTACTTGATGATACATTTTTGGCAGAGCTGAAACCATTGCCTCCTGCACTAAAGTGCGCCTTTCTTACGAGACCCAAGAACAAATATCCTGTCATTATTAATTCTAAGCTAACTATAGAAAATGAGTCTAGGTTGCTAAAAATCTTAGAGAAGAACCGTAAGTCAATAGGTTGAATTGTATCAGATCTCATGGGGATTAACTATGCTTTCTGTTCACATCACATATATATTGAGGACAATGCTAGACCTTCCCGTGAATTTCAAGGAAGATCGAATCAAGTCTACGAGAAGTCGTGAAGAAAGAAATTGAGAAATAGTGTGGAGCAAACTTTATATAACCTGCCTCTAACTCCAAATGGGTGGCCCCATTATGTGTTGTCCCTAAGAAGTTGGGAATTCAGATGGTCACCAATGAAGAGGGAGTAGTGGTCGCAACACGAGTACCCATGTGGCATGTTTGTGTTGACCACATACGCCTGAATGTCGCAAACAAGAAAGATCACTTTCCCATGACATTTATTAATCAAAATTTGGAGAGATTAGCTGATAAATCTTAGATTTATCAGCATTATTTATTATTATTCTCCTAGATTAAGTATTTCACTAGCTATAATTAATAATTAACATTAATGAACAAATAACTCCCTTTAAGTAATTAACTCTAATTATTGTATTTAAATAAATATATTATTATGTTTATATTTTATGTGGTCTTGTTTAATAAAAATCAAACAAAAATTAGATTAAATATGTGCATAATTAATGTAACATTAACATAAATTAGAAATCCAAAAAATAAGAAAAGATAATAAAAGAAGTATTTTTAATACATTAAAAATACTTACAAAAATATTTTCTATGAATACATATTGTATTTTGACTTTTTGTTAAACATGAAACTTGAAAATCTCATAAGATCTACAACTTTTGTGTTTATCATTTTTTCCCTAATTTTACTTCTAATTATTTTACTTTTAATTATCTTTATTTTCACCATTTCTTTTAAATTTGATTGGACCACGTGGTGCCATCTCCTTCGCCCACGTGGCCCGACCTTATATGCTAGTCGCGCCTCTTCTTTGGGTTGTCTGATCATCCTGATCATACGTCCATTATACAACCACTCCTTCTTTATAGGCTGTTAGATGAGACCTAAGGATCTCATTAGGACCTTAGAACCATGCCCAAAGCTAGTCCATCCGATATGTATCGGATGGTTGCGATCTTTCTTCAACCTCCAACTCCTCGTCCTCCAAGAGTCATGAATCAACAACCTCCTTAACTTCTCCTAATTATACTAACTATCTCACTCACCTTTCATTGTTGAAACCACCACCAACTCCTTCGTCTAATGTCCCTCTTCCACACAATCTATCTAATCATCATTCCAGACCAACCTATGATAACCACGAGTGGTTGAAAACCTCGCAACAACCACCTAGTAACAACCACCTTCGTCTTCAAATACCCTATCTCCTCTGCCCGCAATTGCCATCCACTATTCTAGTGAAGATGATCCGAGCCCCATCAGCCTCTGAGTGACATTTAAGACCCAATTGGTGAGTGAAGAAGGGCCATTATTCCGGCGATCCTTGGTACATAGGCCAAGTTGCAGCCCACTGTTGGTGTTGCTAAGGGTTCAAGTCCTTGCCAAACTTGTCAAGAAAAGACCGAAGAATCTATTTAAACTTTGAATCAGGATAAGTTTCAACTCGAATTCCACTTCGATCATTATATCTTCAGGCCAGTCTGTTTAATATCTGTCATTTCACATTTCCTTTATTTTTTGCTCACCGTATATCTTAGTTTTGATTCTATCTAATCACCATTTCACTGTCATTGTGGTATCATCATCTTCACTATGCATTCATCTTCCTATTTCTGCTTCTCCATAACTCCTCAACCTTGATCCTTCTCCATGCTCGCAATACCTGGAGAACCTAAATCGGGCTCAGATCCTCCATCTAGACAAGACTCCATTCCACCCTCATTCACATCCCAAAAGATTCTATGAACCTTCGACTAGTTGCTAAAATCCTACGGGTAGGGAGAATGCCTTCAATGATCGAAATTTCAACAAGACTCCGATCAAGACTTTATTCGACGATGATGGTGTATTGCTAATGACCTTGTAGCCTTTCTCTGCACCAGATCAACTTTCCAGTATCTTTGCGAGGGGTAGAGGAGTGTTCTCCGACCTTCAGACTTCACGCAGAAGCATGAGAAGATCATTAACACGATACCAAAGCTCCACCCGATCCTCGTCGCACTCATAGAACAAGGAAGAACATGCAAAGTATAATTGCCACAGGATTAGATTCTTCAGATCTGATTCAATGGCTTTGATTCCTCTCTGAGCCTAGCACCGAAGCAATGGTTCATGCCTCAGCTTTGGGATGTCCGAACCTTATTCGAGCCATTAGTTTCAACCATGTGGTCCCGAGCCTAACCACGAACCAAAGCGGATGCTCATGAGTCGCCCCACGTGACATTGAAAAATTGCAGAGATTTGCTAGAGCTTTATAGAAATTGCAGATAAGTCCTCATCCATGGCTAAATTACATTGATATCCAAGCGGTTTCTAGTATTTGCAATTTAATCCATGTAAAGACCTTTTTGTAATTAAATAAACTTTTTTTTGTTTCAATTATTCCCATGTGATGTTTATTGAATAACTTGTGAACATTTTAGCTGGATTGAATGAAATTGGTGTCGTTTGAAAGCTCTTTTCACACTCTTTATTTTGGTGTATTTTATTTACTATTTTAATATCTATTTTATACACTTAATTTTAGAGATATTAACTTGATCATTCATCCCAATAATTAATCTAATAATTGATTTTCTTTGTGGTTGAATAACATCATTAATTGACCTGATTTTTACTAAGTCTTTATAAATTTCACAAGTCATATAATCAATTAATTAGGAGAATTAGTGTGTGTTTGTACCTTTATTGTATGTTGCATTTTCATCATTATTTGATCATGTAATATAGATACATAAAATGTTTTGAAATTTCATGCATTGCATTTCTTTTGCTGTTACTTGACTTAGATCACTATCAAATTGCTTATTTAAATATTTAAACTGATTAGATTAATTAATTGCTTGTGTCCTTGTGTTCAATCTTGGACTTGTCAAGTATAAATTCAAATCGAGTCCTGTTCAAAGAGATATTTGATTCGGTTCTGATTGATTGCTAATTGGACATACAACAATAGTAACTAATTAACATTGTCGAATAATGATTCATCACTAGCAAGGAAATAGTTCTTCTGTCTACTTCATGGTTACATTAACAACAATCAAGTGGCCATAGCTCCTGAAGATCAGGAAAAGACCACGTTCACATGCCCATTCAATACATACACATTCAAGTGTATTCCATTCAGGCTCTACAATACCTTAGTCACATTTCAATGATTCATGATTGACATATTCGGCAAGATGGTGGGAGATTTCCTGGAGGTCCTCAAGGATGATTTCTCGATCCATGGTGGTTCCTTTGATTCATGTCTTGAACACTTGGACCAAGTTCTTCAAAGATGTAGAGAGGTTAATCTAGTGCTCCTTGGAAAAGATTCATTTTATGGTTCATGAGGGTATTGTGTTGGGTATGCCATCTCCATAAAGGGAATGGAGGTTGACCCTTCCAAGGTGGATGTGACGTAAAGTCAGTGCATTTATTTTTAGGGCATGTTGGATTTTATACACGATTTATCAAAGATTGTCTGACCATTGATCGAGCTCTTAGGAAAAGACAAAGAGCTCATTGTAGATCACATGTATCTTGAGGCATTTAAGCTCTTTGAAAAGAAGATTATATACTTGTCTGTCTTATAAGCTCCTGATTGGCCTCTTCCCTTTGAGATAATGATTGATGCTTCAAATTTTATGATAGGAGATGTGTTAGGACAAAGGCGATAAGGGATATTGTTTGCTTTACAAAACATGAGTAAAGTTTTAGATCATGCACATAAGAATCATACAGTTACTAAAAAGGAAATGCTCGTAGTAGTTTGAGCCCTAGAGAAGTTCATATCATATATTTTTAGCTCTGAGGTGACAATTTTGATACTTAATGGAAAAGAAGGACGTGAAAGCACGTCTTCTTAGGCAGATCTTATGACTCTAGAAATTTGTTTTTGAGATTAATGACAAACCTGGAGTCAAGAATGTTGTGGCTGACCATCTATCCTGGATTAAGGTTAAGGGATTCCTGAGATTGAACCAATTACAGAGACTTTACTAGACGAGTCAATCCGTGTTACTGACTCTCCCTTGGTAAGCCAACATGGTGAACTACCTTGTATCCAAGAAAGTTCCCCAAAGTTGGACTATATCGAATGAAGTCGGATTCGAGGAAACATCATTAGAAGAATTCGTTCCTTTTCTTTGAAGGATCGGATTGTGTCTGGAGAAGGTTTATCCCTTAGGAGGAATGCTATAGTGTCCTCACTCATTGCTATACTCTGGAGGCAGGAGGACACACTCAAGAAAGCGAACCTCACACAAGGTGCTCCAATGTGGATTCTACTGATCGACCCTGTTTCGAGACACATTTGATTTTGTAAGGTCATTCCCTATCTGTAGAGAATGGGAGGGACCATTGGATCTAGAAAAGAAATGCCCATACAACCTGTGATATTCTGTGATGTTTTTGATGAACAAGGAATTGATTTTATGGGTCCCTTTCCCAATAGTAATGGACATGAGCACATTTTGTTAGCGGTTGACTATTTTTATAGGTGGGTGGAGGCTTTCCCAACTTGAATTGCAAATAGTAAGACTGTTTGTAAATTTGTGAATGGTCCCATTATTGGTCGGTTCAGGGTCCTCAAGGTACTTATTTCAGATGGGGCTACCCATTTCATGAATAGAGAGTTGAAAATTTTAGCTAAGGACTAAGGATTTGATCATAGAGTTAGATCATAGAGTTACTAGTCCTTACCACCCATAATCGAAGGACATGGCAAAGGTTTCAAATAGAGAAGTGAAGAGTATTCTTAAAAAGTTAGTTTATCTTCATAGGAAGAATTGGTCCCAGCTATTAGACCAAGTTCTGTGGAACTATAGGATGGCCTATAAGACACCACTCGGAACTTCACCTTTTAAGATGATCTATGGCAAACCATGCTATTTGCTCGCTAAACTGGTACACAAATCTGAGTGGGAAATAAGAAAGATAAATTGGAGTTGTCACTTAGGAAACATTGATGTGACTTGAGTATGAACGAACTCATTGAGATCAGAAACCGAGCATATGCCAACGGTGTGATTATAAGGGCAAAGTCAAGAAATGACATGATTAGCACATTATGTATAAGAAATTTGTCCTAGGATAATAGATATGGTTGTTCAACGTGAAGTTAAAGATCTTTCATGGGAAACTTAAGTCAAAAAATGGATGGTTTCCTTATAGTGAAGGAAGTGCATATTAATAGAATTGTAGATATATTTGATCTCATAGATGGTGCACATTCTTTCCTGGTGAATGAGCAATTGTTGAAACACTTTGTTGAATCTAATGAATGGTTTGTCCAAGTTGAGCAGCTTGACTTCATGCAACAAGCATGATAACATTTTAGACCACTCTACATGAAGCTACAACAGAAAGATTCAGATCAGAGTAAATTCAATAACAGTAAAGATTCATACATTCTAATTTTCTAATCTAACTTCTTCACTTGGTTTACTCTATTCTTTCCATATGTCTCGGTTACCTCCTCCTTGACTACTCAAAGCTTAAGTATAGGCAGAACCGAGCTCATCTCCGTATATTCTTTGTGTTTCTTAAGTCTCTCTCGATTCCTTCTTACTTCATTCTTTCTTTATACTTAGGCTATTTTTAGCCTAAGTATAGGGAGCGACCGAACCCCTATTTGTATATTCTTCTTGGCATCTATTCTTTTATACCCTATTCTTCTCTACTTTTTTATGTTTAGTCTATTTAAAGCATGTATAGGGGGAAGTATCATCTTTCAGTGCTTGTAATGTTCTTCTTCTTTATACTTAGTACAAGATATGATCTTCATTTCACTTTGTGCCATGAGGACATAACACAAGCTAAGTATAGGGGGTGTACATATATATTTCATATATACTTTATCCATAGCTCATACTTTAAAATATTTTCATATTATCATTGATTTGAAACTGATTTTGTAAAATGATTTGCAAATCATTTTGAAAATCTTTATATATATGTGGCATTATTTTGTAAATATATTTTACATATTGTTTGCAAAAGGGTACAAACTATTTTAACACATTGTTTTGTATATATTTACAAAATTATTTGGAAAAAAACATCTCTAAAAATCTAAAAAAGTGCAACTAATAAGTAGTTTTATCCTTGACACTTTCACATCACACAAGACTTGTGTAGTTCAGGATACTCGATTTAGAGTGGCACTTGACCCAGAGTTTAAACCATTCTTCTTCATTAGGATCTTAGTACATAATAACTTGAACTCCCTAGTTTGAAAGATATACATGCTATATTGCATGTAGAATATCTATTCTCAAAAGAATATGACCAGCACCATACTTGCACGTTTGCATAGTCATTGTGATGAGTCGATGTTTCACTTAAGGAACATCGATGAGAGGTTTGAGTTTGGACATGATTTAATGATGCTCAAGGATGAGATACGATTAAGATTGCTTCATGAAACACGAATGTCAGTACTTTATCCAGTATGAGAGCAATGTTGTTATACTATCTTGATTCAAAATCTAAGTTTCGGTGTGAGTAAAACTATAAAAATCTTGATCAATATGCACTAACTTGGTAAAATAAGTGGAGATATCCAAAAAGGCAAAAAAAGAAAAATAAAACAATAGTTGAAAAGAAATCTCATACATACAAAGAAAAACTCAAAGAGCTTATGTCAACTGAGAGCTCTCTCAATCATTACAAAGTGTCCACTTAGACCAAATAAATTAGGCCATATGAGTCGGGCGAGAACGATAAAAGGGCTTTACATCGTTAGCGCTACAAGTCTGGGTGCTGAAGGTATGGTAGATACTCAAAAGAGACACACCTCGATGTATCCCAGAAAAAAAGTGCATACTACTCATATTTCTTGATGGACATACTGATTAACACAAAAAATATATGTGTATGATAAATAAGACATTTGAGAGATCCTTATTCCCATGTCAAGAGAAAAGAAATGACACAAACCTATATCCTCCATACTTGGCCATTCCATTTTACAATTTTCAGCCTGGAAACTAAAGAGATAGTGGAATGAAGTGAGACTATATTTAATCCCTAAAGTTGAGGATTGGGTCCTAATGAAGATCTTTTAGATTGGAACATCAAGCGAAGCTTTGACTCTACACTTGTACATGTAATATACACTAAATGTCATAATCCTTATACATATGTATATAGAGTGTCTGATAATTAGGGTAGTTATGCTCCTTTTGAATAAAAGTTGGATAAAGTATAAGACACATAAAACCCGTATCTTGAATGTCAAGTCTTTTATTTCACATGCACTGTTAGGGATTCAACTTGTCTTATTTATTCTTTATTTGCTCGAGGAAGAGCAAAGTTTAAGTATTGTGGGGTGATGAATTCCAGAATCATCAACACTAATTCCGCGCCCTCCAACTTAAAATAATCAATTAACTTAACATTTAATTAATTGAAATGAACTTTCAACACCTTGTAAATAATTACGACTAATTAGTGTACATAAATAAAAGGTTTAAATATTGTATATATGTGTTTAAGGTTCCCTTTATTTATGTGTTTTTCATTATTAAAAATCCCATAAAAGTTAGTTTAATATCATATATATTATATTGTACATTATTCATTAAATGAAAATACTAAAAAACAATGAAATAAATAAAATAAGTGTTTTATTCATAAAAATACTTGAAAAATAGTATGTATATATAATGTATTTTGACTTTGAGATCTACACAAAAGTTATAGATCTTGGAATGGTACACAAATTCATGTTGAACTATTTTTATTAGACTCCATTTGTTATTTTATTTCTTTTTTGTAGTATTTATTTCATTTATTTTTGTTTTGATTGGGACGCGTGACCCAATCATGACGCTCCACTTAAACAACCTTTCTTGGGACCTGCATCCATCATGGGCCATCTGATCTTTTGTTCAGATGACCATAGTGCCATCTCATCTGCATCTTCGTAAGCCGCTTGATCTGATGATAAAGCGGATCTCGATCATCCTTGTGTGCCCCATTTAGGGATGTTGGATTTCATGATTTAACAACACTTGTTCATCACTACCTCGGCAGTTGCAACCCCAAAGGACAGAACCCTTTGTTAGCCTAACTTCACAGATTTCTCCCCACTAGTCCAATTGGCTTCTCCTCACAAATCCGATACCTTCTTAATCACCTCACAACCCTCTCTCATGCCCTAACTTCCATTCACAACTTCCACACCCACACACCAACTTCCAGGTGGTTGGAATCACTATTGTCAACCACCTGGCACTTGAACAAAACCCTCACTCCGATGAACCCACAACCCGATCCTTGAGAGAAGCCTCCCTAGTTTCAACTTCCATCCAGTGACAAAATGAAGGTTGAGCGAAGCCCTAATGACGCATCTCCAGCGACATCCACAATGAGTTCGTTGTGTCGCGTGACCATTCCATCGCTGCTGCTCGAGCTTCAAGTCTAGCTGACTTGTTTAGCGATGACTAGAGGTCCTCTAGACCTCGATCCCAGGTTAATTTGACTGCTTTCGATCTTCTTCTTAATCTATGGTAACCCCAATTCCATCATTTCTTTGTTTGGTTTGATGTTCACCCATTTATTCTAAGTAATATACATTTTATCTCCTTCTTTTAACTAAATCTACACCATCGCCAACCATCCAGTATTCACGCCCATCATCCCGGAATCATCAATGCTTCCTCTAGAACTCATTCCACTTTGATTCCCTTCTCCTTCTTGCAAATAAGGAGAACCCAAATAGGGCTTCAATCCTTACCCTTCGATAGCCCTTCAGACCACATCATTCACCCAAAATTGCTTCGGTTATATCCTCTAATGCGTGCAGGTCCATTAAGTGCTTAATGGCCAGAACTCTTGGAACATCTCCAATTTCTGCCTCCATCTCCGAGGAGCACCCATCATCTTGATACAACCACCTTTGCCGCTCTATATCCTCACCATCACCTTCATGGACCTTCGAGGAAGCTTCTCCGACTCTCAACAGAGGCGTAGACCTGAGGAGGAGGACTTAGAAGCTCGCTAGAGCCTAGGCATGTCAACCATGCCGCGGAGGAGGAGTTCCCATATAGAAGTCACCATTCAATCATATCATCTTGATATGATCCTACGGTCTTGATTGAAGACTGAGCCACTGCTTCAAGCCAAAGCCTGGGAGTATCCAAACCAGATATGAAGCTACATGAGTGTGCCAAATGGCTCACACCTCCAGAGCACTCCAAACGCAAGCCCCTCATGCACCTCACATGCGTTCCTGGAGAATTTGCACAACAACCCTACGGTTCTCTTCTTATTCAAAAGATACATCTGCACAAGGGGTAAATTACAAGATAAGTAGCCGACTTTTCATATTCGCATTTTAGACCCTATTGGACCTAGTTGTGATTGTTTTAAGTATTTTTAATTAAGTTTTCTTACCCATAGATTGTATGCTTGATATCTCAAATATATTATATCCAATTTAGGCGAAATCGGTACCATTTAAAATTGTATTCCATGACCTTAGATGTGATATGCTTATTGCTCTCAATTGACTATTATACAATACAATAAACATAAGAGAAATTTAGTGCTTTTCATGATTTAGTTTAAATTCTTCTTCTGTACCTTAGTGTAAGTTAATGCCTATCTTTATTCCTGATTCTTTCAATGAACTTAGGACTTCATTACGTTATTCAACAATTGCTTTATGTCATGATTAACCTATTTTGACCTCAAATTTTCATTGAGCAATTGAGTTACTTCATTGTCTAGGAATTAATTCATGTAATTGAACTTGAAGCTTGAATTAATCAAATTGAAGTTAATTAAAGTGTTGATTAAGGTTGGATATTGATTTACTTATTCAGGAGTATTAATAATGTTGTGATTGTTACTTATTTGCATTTATATTGCATTCTACCATTTTTAGCATCTAATTAATTTAACTTGCATGATTAAAACTCATAGAAAATCATGCATGCATTCTGTTGTGCATCATTGACCTAGATAACACTCTAATTAACTTAAACTAGTTATTTAAACCCCAATTAAATAGACTAACATATTGTGTCCTGTTGTTGGATCCTGGACTTATCTAGAATGAAAATTAGGCTAAGCCCTCTTAATGGTGATATCTAACTTGATTCTGATAAGTTGTTAATCAAGTGTATTACAATGAATCGTTATTAGATTAGCCAGTTAGCCATTCAACAACAGTTCAAAAATCTTGATAGGTGTGTTGATTCACATTAAACAACATTTCACTTAAATTGTAATATATGCACCTAAGACTGGTCCCTTGTCCAAGAGAAATAGAAAATAAGAACTCAATCTTCTTCATTCCATGCATGGCCATCTTGATCATATCTTTGGAGGTTGACTAATAAAGAATGGTGGACTAAGATGAGACAAACTTTTAAAGTAGAGTTAAGGATTGGTTTGATTACCTTATATACTTGGATCTTGGGCAAAACATCGATTGTACGCGATCATTGTAGTCAATGCATAGGTCATACCGACTATGCCTATATGCTTACAAAGAGAGTCTAAGAGCCCATATATTTTTGAATTCCTTTTGATAAGTGTCGATCAAAACCTAACTTTGTTGCGTCCAGAATCAAGAGGCATGCTCAACAAATCTTTACTTCACTCAGAATGCCGTGAATTTTCCAAGATTTCCCTTTTCCTTTCTTTCACTTATTTTTCAAATATTTTTTCTAAGTGATAACAGAGTTTAAATATAGGAGTTAATGAATATGTGATTCATCTACATTGTACTCAAAATTTGACCAACATTCTCGAGCAAATACACACATAAATGATATACTATGATGAATCTCCATTTCATCACCTTCATTCTATCATTTTGGCCTTAAAAACCCTAGCTAATGCATGTAAATAACATAAATTTGTACAAAATATCATTCCTTATTTATTGCATTTATTGTGTAAATAACATGGGGTTTGATGCCAAAATTATAGAATAAAAATAAGAAAAAAAAAGAATAAACTATCGAAGATATTTTATGACCCTAAACCCCCAAACCAAGTCAAGAACTGAGTTGGTCGACAACGAATAAAGTAGGGGGAGATAAGGGCCAAAAATAAGATAAAAACCCAATTCTTTTATTCATTATTTATTCATTTCGACACTTATTTTATACTGTATTATTTATTCATCAGATGAAGAAAATCTGTTAATGTAAATAAAAATATAAAATTGAATTTGTACAAAAATAATACACAAAGTACATTTTAAACACAAAATAAAAAGCCAAAATCCCAACTACACAGACCCATATCTTTCAAATAAAAACTCAAACCATATTAAAATCGCTCTAATTATATATAACTTGTCATAAGCTATTTAATGGAAGTGGTTTCATAATTTTTGGAATTACTGTGAGAAAGTTAGATTTTTTACCCTCATTGTACATTGTACCCGGATAAAATATTCAAATTATTCATTCATTATTATTTTGCAAATGCATTTTTTTTTATAATTTTTTGATTATTATTCATATCATATGTACACATTAAAACCAAAATAAAACCAAAAAATTACAAAATAAAATAAGCCTATATAAATACATAAGCAAAATGCCTATAATATTACTTGTACATAAATAAAAGGGAACCCTATTCTTTCATTAGTTCTTCTGTCATATTTTTATATTCTTGTGAATATTAGTTATAGTCTATTAAATATAAAACCAAAATAAAACCCAAGAAAATACATTAAAATAAGGTATATAATACATAAATAAAATACCCATAAGTATACCTGTATATTATACATACCTATTTATTTAAGTAAACAAATTATATCATAATAATAAAGTAAAAACATATTTATACACCTAAAAGTAAGTTATAAATATAAAAAAGAGGAATAGAATAATAAAATAAAATACACAAAATAAAAATAAAATATACATATATAAGCATATATACCTATGAATAGACCATTAAAAATAAAGTACTAATAAATAAAGTCAAAAAAATAATTAAAAATCATAATTAAATACTACATTAAATAATAAAAATTTTTATTTTATAATAAAAAATTAATAAAATCATTTATTATTTTTAATTATTTATTCTTTAATAAAACCCGATGTTTTGTCTTTTTTCGGTTTGGGTGGACCAATCCCATCATAGAGAATGTTGACCGCTGGTCAACTATCCCATCCAAGCCTCCGAACGTTGACGCATGTCTTCTCCCCGATCTTCCTCCTTTTTTCCCGCATGATGCATACTTCAATCGCGATCGCTTCCTTCATGAAAAATGATCATTGATCATTGTACATACACGCCATCTCATTTGATCCATTGTATATACCTTCGATTCCTCGCATTTCACTAGTCAAATAAGGGTGCCCGTTTGTTCTATAATAAAACCTCCGTTCTCCATTGTCATTTTGGTCCTCGTCTTGAGTCTAGGAGGCCTCGTTGTGGTTCTAGCTAATCTTCTCGTGACAGGAGGAGGCTGTGCGAGGTCCGACACAGCTCCATGAGCACGGAGGCGCACGCACAGCCGTCCCGCCGGCGGCCCTGCTCCCTGACCATTCCAAGGTATAAGAGCTGCCTTTTATCGTTTCTTTTAATTGCATTTTGTCGTAGGTTTAATTCCCCATTCTTAGATTAGGGTTTATGTAGTTAGATTAGGGTAATCAAGGGTACACGTAGTTCGTCGGAGCTGAGCTGATATGAGCTCCGTTGTGCATGAACAACCCGCTGTCCGTAGCTTATATCACCTTCACTTCATTCCCCTACGCCTTCTCTACTCCCCGCACATCTTCGCTCATCCAAATCGACACCAGATCTGGAGATCAGCTCCTCCAACTCCGCCGCTCGTCGGAGGAGCTCCACCTCGATCCATTTCCATCCACCTACGCTCAATAAGGCCCCTAGACCCCCTTGTTGCTTTTGTGACCTTTTATTGCAGGTCTGGAGGGACAAAAGACACCATCTAGAGTCGATTTTGAAGAGAGAGGAGGTACCTAGAGCGTCGAACTTCACCAAGCTCGCCAGCCCTCATTGCCACTCCGGCGTGCCTCCTGAATGTTATAGTTGATGATCTTCCGAGCCTTCCAGACGACCAAAGATGACCAGGAGGACGGATTGAAACTCTCCCCAGGCGAGTTCTTGGTCTGTTCTTCCCGACCCTCTCTTGGTCGTTCGATCTGCCAGCGTCCCCAGATTGCACCAAAACCGCTCGATCAAGTCATGTCTCGACTATCAGATCGTGCCCTGCGATCTAATCTCAACCGCTGACCGACAAAACAGTATTGGATGAAAGGATGGCGACGCGTGTCAAGTGAAAGCTTCATCACTGTCTGATCGTGCGTAATAAATGGGTAATTTTCACCTTTTACCTCGTACTTTTGTATATTTACATATTAGTCCTGTAAAATAAATTGTAATGTGTAAATAAAATGGAAATTTTCTAATGAGGCCCATGTACTCTCTATAATTACATATGGGTCCAGTCCACGTCACCTCACGTGACGTCCCATGTGAGGTGGCAAATTTGCATACATGCCCCTAGCATTTTGTAGATTGTAGAATAATTCTTAAATATTAAATAAATGTTATGTTGGTATATTTACACTGTAGCCCCTAGAGTTTATTGTTATTGCGAAAATGCCCTTGCCAAGACACATATTTTTATGCTTTTTATCTATTTATTAAATATAGGTAATGTGCTCCTAAACATATACACAAATAAGATGAAATGCCTTGTGTCATGTACCTTCACGCCCATATTTTATTTGGCTATTTTGTGCATTTTATATATTTATTAAAAATGAAATAGAGCCTATTTATTTCCTCTCTAGATTATAACATACCAAAAAAATATAAACATGTATCTAAAAATTCCAAAAAATTAAATACGGTATATTTTATCATATTTTAGTTATAGACAAAATCACTTAAAATGGAAAAAGAAAAGTTTAAAAATTAAAAAACCCCAAAATCTTTCACAAAAATCTTAAAAATCATTTAAAACTTCAAAAATATGTTTTCCTGTTTTATAATTTTCTTTTTGTAAATGTTTACATATTAAAATTGATTTGAATGATTTTGGGACTAATTTACTATTTTTAAAATCCAATTCAATTTCGGCCTATTTATCTACTTCTTTATTTGGGATAATTTTAACTTTAAAAATACATAAAAAATAGCAAAAATTCCAAAAAATTACAAAAACATTAAAAAAATATGAAAAATCCAAAACCAATTTATTTTCTGTATTTTATCTATATTTATTAGTATATATATTACTCTATATTATGTCTAAAGCCTTATATATGATATTCTCTCTATATATATAAAGAAGAAAATAAAAAAATATAAAATTTGGAAAATTGGAAAATATAAAAAAAATATAAAATTATAAAACAAAAATATATAATCCAAAAAACCCACAAAAGATAGATGTATATGTGTGATGAATCACATGGTTGTAAATAAATAACCATAGGCTACCTGTTTTGCTCTCTGTGGTTCGACCTCTACATGCTTACTAGCTATGCATTCCATGGTATAGAAAAATAAATCTTAACCTCCATTTTTTATTAATCATGACTTATATATATTGTGGGTTAACTGCTGAGCAATCAGGATTTTCGTTTGGGGTCGCTTCGATGATTGTCGGTCCGCCTTGTGGATTGATAAGACCTTTGCACGAAACCTGGTTATCAGATGGCTCCATTGCCGGGAGCAATGAGCGTAGCCTAGTTTTATCATTTGTATTTTTGTATAGTCATTTATTTTTTATTTATTGCTGTGAATATTTATTGAATTATTGATTTATCGATTCATCTTCATTCATTAATTCTTTGTTTATAACTCAATTGATTTAAGTTGCTTAATTGTGCTAATACCATCTTTTTGTGACTTTGATGTGAGAGCCTGCCACACGAGGACGACTTTTTAAGAGGTCGATGCAGCCAAGCTTGGAGGAGGCTAGTCTTCTCTTTGTGACTAGTTAAAGAGGGTATCAATGAAGCAAAGAGAGGGATTTAGCTTATAAATAGATTAGATTTTATTTATATAATTATTGGCGAGAGAGAGAGAGAATTTGGGTATGTAATAATTAACTCGAACTCTACTCTTCAGAACAGGGTCCAGTGCCCTGTTGTCTGTTCACCTGGGGGCCTCATCGCAGTTTTCCGAGTTTATTTCCGCCTTCTTTTATTTTTTTCCGTTGTTTTGAGTTTTACGTCTTATTTTATTTTGTGTGCATGAAGCACCTAGACATAGGTTGCTTGGATCGTAACTTGGTCCAAACCTTAATAAGAATGCATGTTCCTATAGACCATTACATTTGGATTTAGTCAAATTAATAATGTTGGTAATTTGGACTTGAGACCGCATGCGGAGAGATGTTGTAAACAACACGTGCAGGACCCGTTGTTGTGGGCACTGATCGGCATCAAAGACTTGACTTTGGTCTCATTTTTGAATGACAAACAACTGGTTCTTCACGATTAATAGCAGCTACTGTTTAGGGCGATTTTGACGATTGCACACTGCCATGTAGAATAGGTTTAAAAATGCTGTTTTGCATACCACGTGGAGGGCTAACTCAACATGCATCATTGGATTCAATGGTGAGATTTCCATAATTGAATCGACTTGCACGTCTTTTTTGCTATCTCCCTCTGATTTTGAGCACCTTGGACTTAAATGAGAATGTACAAAAATGTTAGGCACTTGTATGAAAATAGACTCAAAAAAAGTGAAAATCCAAAAAATTTAAAATAAGGGGTCTGCTAAATAAACTTTGAACTTAATTAAAATCCGTAACGGACTATCATTATCTTGGGTTCATAAATCCGTCATGGTTCTCAGGTACCTTCGGAGGAGACCAAAACCCCTCCGATGAGTGAGGCACGACCCGCTAAGGATAAGAGCCAAAAAACCAGTCAGTAACTGCCTTGTGTATCACCTTGATTTCCGAAGTAATGGTGCTTCTATCGTACGTGACCGAGTAGGGCCTTGTCAACGATGGTGTTCCCGCATTGTGTGGAACATCGACATGGTCTAAAGTACCGAGCATAGGCCACACCTTCATAGCAGTGTCTATCTCATGGGTTTGCGTCCGAGTAGGTTCTTGCACGCTCACAGGTGATTCTGTTGCGAGAGAGAACCGAAGTAGTGGTTTCACCTACCGTCTTTCTCTCTCTATTTCTTTGGATGAGTAGGGATCCAGGAAGGGTTACAAGGACCTTAAAAAGTGCAGAATACAAGTTACAAAGGAGGAGGACAAGTACATGATACTTTTTTGGCAGTACTCTCTCTCCTATAGGGTTAGCGTGCTCAGGACTTGTTAAAAGATATGTTTGAAAATAAAAACTCTAAAACTGAAAAGATAATAAATAGCCGAACCTTCACGGCTTCACATGGCGTGAGTTGATGAAGCCAATTTTGTATTATGTTTGTATGGATCTAGATTAAGGTTCAAAAAAAGTCCCGTTGCATTTGAGCAAATTTTCTCATGTGTCTACCTCTTGACCCCCGCTCAATTCAAGCCTTGTTACTATTTTACACTCCATTTTTCCCTTGTTGACCACCATATCTTTCCTCCTGCATCGATCTCCCCCTTGCTTCACGAGGCCGATCATGGATGGCTTGGTCGGAACCCCGCCGACACCTGCATCGATTCCATTGACTCGACTACGTCAATAATTCGAGGCGATTCCCGAGAACCCGATCCGGACCTTGCGGTCGATCTACAAATTCCTCGTCTTCTATCCATCCTTCTAGACCGCCCAATAAACCAGGATCACCTTTGTCCCACCTTCTCCGTTGTGAATGAGAGTTGATTACAACCCATATTTTTTTCGTTAACAACACTCTGGAATTTACCCTAATTCTAGATCCATCTTGACAGCCGAAGATTCAATTGCAAGTGGTCTGATTAGAGATTTTTCAAATTGCAGATAGAAAACACTCTCAGTCCTAGATCCGAACACAGAATTCATTTGGCTCCTCAAGGAAAGGGCAAGGGTCAGCATCCACCTTCACAGCCAGAGCAGGGATAGATACCTGATCAGAATCAGGTGAACGCTCGTTATTGGCATCTATCCAGGCCATTCAGTAGCAGCTGACAGAGCAGGACCTAGCACAGATTGCATTTCAAGATATGTTGAATGATGTCATGAACATACAAGGAGGAGGAGGAGGAGAAAGACCAGGATGAGGAGGAAGAGGACCTTGTGAGAAACTTGATGAAGAAGAGCCAAAACAAGGGAGGCCAAAACCCACATTGAAGGAGACATATAAACCTGGTGATAGCAAGATGACCGAGTGGATTCTCATATAACCAGTGTATGCTCACTTCGAGCTGAAGCCTCAGCTCCTTGCTATTCTCTCTTCTTTCCACAGGAACACCAGCGAAGATCCGTACATTCATCGCTAGCAATTTTCATGCACCTGTTGTACTATCCACTACCCCAATGTTCCATTGGATGTAGTAAAGATGTTGGTGTTCCCCTTTAGTCTACAAGACAAGGCCCTATATTGGGTCAATCATTTGGGAAAGGTCGTGACGACATGGGAGGAGCTGAAGTCCACTTTCCTGCATAAGTTCTATCCTCTCGGTTGTCTTAACCAGATGCGACTCAGAATTAGCAACTTCTCTTAGGGGGCACATGAGAGCATTCACGAAGCCTAGGAGAGATTCACAAATCTGCAGGAGAAATGCCCCCATCATGAAATTCCTAGGACCAACTTGGTCCAACACTTCTTCGAGGGCCTGAATGTGGAAAGCCAACGACTTGTTGACGCATCTCGTAGGGGATCCCACTTCAACAAGGATGAAGATGTGGTCTGAAAGATTTTTGAGGAAAAGGTTGAAGGAGAGGCCACCCTCTCTTCATCCAAGGCATATCTAAAGCAACCACAAATCCTCCAGAAGCAAGTCCATATGGCATCATCTCGTGAGGCAGGGGGAGATGAGAGATCCAACCTTAGCATCATCGGGGGCCATCTCTCAAAGGTTGATATCATTGACAAGCGATCACAAGACCTCGAGAAACTCACTGTGATCGAAAAGAGTACGCAAAATCTCGACAAACTGGACCAGATCACCAAGCAGTTGGAGCTACTAGTGGGCACCATCAGTTCGGTTCAATCGGTGACACCATCCGCAGAAGCTCCAACTGAGAAGAAAGATGAGCCATCATTTCCACAACAACCTCAGCCGAGCCAGCAACCACCGACAGTCAAGCATGTGTACTACGTGCAGGCACCCAATCAGGGCCCGCCGCAGCAGCAGATGGTTGTCTACCGGCCAAACTTCCTTCCATCATCAAATCCAACCATTTCACCATCACCCTTGATTCAAGAATTCAATGCTATTTGGAGTAACGATGCACAACTGGTCCGTCCTACCGAGCATCCCGAGGGACAGCAACAAGCTAATCAACAATACCACCAACCTGACGGGTCGCTAAATACTATAAATAATTTGGTCACATTGTAATACGTATACTTAGCGATTCGGTCAGAACTGAGAGAAGATCTCCGTGAAGAGTGTCTCGACATTAATTTATATCCCGGGCAAGTCCGGGGTCGAACTCAGGGAGGCAAAGGAACAACTTCGGTTTTATTTCAAAAACTTAGGTCTAGATATCCAATGCGTTTTTTTAGATTTTTTTTATGCAAAAAAGAATGTCAAATGCGAATGTGGTTGAATTAAGATACTACGAAAGCATACAACTTAGCCTAATTTAATTTAATGCGAGATTAATTTAATTAAGCCAAATTATTTTTTCAGTAAACTTAATCCAATGACGAATGCAAAACATATTTTTTTTTAAAATTTTCAGGGTTAAAATGCAATAAATAAAAATGTACACTTTTTATGGGTTTTTTTCACATTTCTCATACAAACAGTAAGCAAAAATTATGAAAAAATTATTGGAATGAAAACATGATGCAAAGAGACTACAGTAATATTTTTGGAATTTTTTGACAACTTATGATTTTTTATGGATTTTTTAGTGAAAACAGAGTGGCAATGAGTAATTAATTTCTATTAAATCCACAATGTCAAACTAATCAGAATGCGAATTATCTCAGAAAGATATTTAAATAAGCAATTCAGTAGAGTTGAAATTTTGCAAAAAGGATATTAGTGGATTTAACTAAAAATCAAATACTAAAAACACTCTACAATTTATTTCAGGCACAAGACAACTCCAATGGATGTGAAATTTGGATTGTAACTTTATCACGTTTCAAGGCATCATTCCTAATTATTGTGGATTTTTTGGAGCAACCGTGAGTTAGATAGGAATTTAAGAGTCCAGATTGGGTAAAATACACAGAATTTCAGTTAAACATTTTTAATCAATTACCCATGACTCACAAAAATACAAATAAACAGTCAAAATGTAGACAATTAGTTGCTCATCATAGAGGCATTTTTCATTGAACAAAAAGATGCATAAATGATATCCAAATTAAAACACAAACATAGGGGTCTTTGTGCAAATTCTGAAAGCAAAATAAACAAACATTTATATACATGGACCTATTTGTAATTACAAAAACTATAAAAGAAAATTATGCAATTTTTACAGTAATAAAAAAAAGAAACAAAAGTTGGACCTTCTTCTCTGGTGGAAACGGGGAGGTGAACCCAAAGGTCGGGCGGCGGCGGCGGTCCGCGCACGGCCGCGAGGAGAGGGAGGGGCCGCTGCGAGCGGCGAGGGGTGGTGGTGGACGCGCACGGCCGCACATCGGTGGTGGAGAGTGGCGGAGAGGCACGGGGCGGCTGCTGGGCGGAGGCACGACGGCTGGAGGCCGTAGTGGCTGAGCGCAGGTGGTAGGCGGCTGTGGCGGCGCCACCTGGGCACGCTCACGCGCGGGAGGAAGCGCGTCGGCCGGAGGGAGCGCCGCTGGTGAGGAAGGTGGGGCGGAGGCCGGCCCCAACGGCGGTGGTGGAGGTGCAGGGGAGTGGCGGCCATTGGCTGCTGCTTCCCTGGAAATTATTTTTTTTTGATTTTTTTTATTTTTTTCTTATTTTTTTTGTTTTAGATTTTTTTAATTTTCTTAAACAGGAAATATGATAATAAGTATAAGAGGATGAGTTGGTGATGATATAAAAAAATATGATGTTGACTAATACAACAAGAAAATAAAATATTAGATAATATAAAATAACAAGAGAAACGATATGGAATACTTACCTGAATCTTCGCCGGATTGGCGGAGCAGCTACGCTGAACTCCTATCGTCGCCTCGATCCGATTGGCGAAATAAAATCGAAGAGGCTATGCGAGCTCGATGTAGAACTCGTAACATGGGGCGGAGCTCCGCGGATCTCACCTGAAGGAGGTCGTCGCTTGAGGAAGACGCTTCGCCGCTGTCACCAACAAAACACTCCAAGCTCTCTCCTTATTCTATAAGAATGGTGGATGCGAAAAAATGGGGATGAATGGAAGAATAAAAAGAGAAGAAGAATGGGAGTTAGAGAGATGGTGGAAAGGTGGAGTTTGAATGGGAGGTTAAGAGAAATGGTGGAGTGGAATGGAGGTTGGATGAAAACTTGGTGGTTAATGGAGAAATGGAAGTTATTGTAGAGAATGTGAATTAAATAAAATAAAAGTAGGCTACTAAAAAGGGAGGATAAAATAAAGAGAAAAAGAGTGGGGTATTTACAAAAGAAGATATACAACATGTGCACATTTTTTTGTTTGCTTTTCTTTTCTTTTTATAATTTTTTTTGTCTTTTTAATAAGAGATATTTACAACGAAAAAAATAAACTAAAATAGTACAATTAAAATACAACACAAGTATGATTTTTTTGTATTTTTAGTAATTAAGAAAGGTAAAATAAAAAATGAAGAAAGAATGAATATATACATGATATACAATGTACATCTAGGTCCCAAAACCCAACTTTTGCAAACGAGCTCTGATTTTAATGAAACCACCTTCCGTTGGATAGATAATTTTCTAACTTGAACTTTAAAAGTGAGTTTGGTGAATTTGGAGTTCAGACGGAGCGGGAATTTGGCTTGGAAGTTGGACTTTACAGCTTTTTCTCTTTGGGATCTAGGAGCATTTATTTGAGATGAAATTTGTTCTGTATTTTTGTATTTTTATATACAATTTTATAAACAAGTTAGAGAAAGAATTAGGTAAAAAGGAGTTGAAATGAAATTATTAAAAATACATGAAGTTTTGGGCTATTTACATGTACAAAACTCCTTTATTTTTGCGGCTTTCCATGTGTAATTTATTTTGTACAATCTAATATACAATAATTAGTGTATTTTATTTACAAGAGTCATTTTGTTAATATATGGATTTTATGGACATTTATTTGGGATTTTACTTGGAGATTTTGCTAAGATCAAGATGTTAAGATGATGAATCGTGGATTTATCACCCCCCTATACTTAAACTTTGCTAGTCCTCGAGCAAATAAAGAATGAATAAATTGGGTTAACCCCTGACTGTGCATGTGAATACGAGACTTGATCCATTCAAGAACTCTCGGTTTTAGAGATCCTAAAATTCTAAGCTGAACCAAGCTCTAGTTAAAAGGTACCCAATTTCCCTAATCATCAGACTCTCTTTGTATACATATAAAGTAGAGATATGACTTCAAGTGTTGACCGCAGTTACAAGAGTAGAGTCACAACGTCACCCAAGGTTCTAGTCCAAGAGACTCTCCTATGGACCCGATCCTCAACACTAGGGAATAAATCATTTCTTGCATCCAATCCACCGTCTCTTTAGTTGTCAGACTTGAAAGTGTAGATGGCAGGCCAGTTGATGGAGGGCATAGGATTGTGTCATTTCTTCTCTCCCTCTCATTGGAACAAGGATCCTCTCAAGTGCCTTATTACGCAACGCATTTTTTGGTGTTGATCAGTGCGTCCGTCAAGAGAAGTTGGAGCCGTCTGCACTTGTTTTCCTGGTAGTACACCGGGGTGTGCCTTTTTTGAGTACCTATCGTACCTTCTACACACAGACTTGTAGCATTTACGATGCAGAGCCCTTTTTTGGTGCAAGCCCGACTCCTGGTCCTAATAGCGATGGTCCAAGTGGACACTTTGAAATGGTTGGGAGCGCTCGCCTTTGGTGGAAGCTCTTTTGATAATTGACTTTGTGGAATGAGAGCTTTTCTTTGACATTTCATTGCTTTGTAGTATTTGTGGCTAGCTCCACTGCTTTTACCAAGAGTTGGCGCACACTAATCAACATTTTTTTATCACACCCTGGCACATAGGTAAATATCAAGCGATTGGAACAAGAACCATGTTCTCATACTGGCTAAATGTGCTGACACTCAGGTTTCATGAAGCCTTCATTGATTTTATCCCATCCTCGAGCATCATCAAATCAAGTCCACACTCAAATCCCTCATCCCAGTTCCTCAAGTGAAATTTCAACTCATCTCATCATAACTGCAGTCGTGTATGTGAGGTGCTGATCATATTCTTTAAGGTAGAGACTAAGCATGCAATATAGCACACAAATCTTTCAAACTAGGGAAATGTGAATAATTAAGTCAAAGACCCTAATGACTAAGGCTGGTTAACTCAAAATCTCAAGATCTCATAAACCAAGTGTTCTTGATCATCACTAGTCTTGTGTGAAAGTGAATTGTGTCAGGGATTAAACCAACTTATTAGTTAGTTTTTTAGTTAGTTTTTTTTAAGATTGATATTTTTAATTTTTAGGAAAAGTTTTTTTTCAAAAAGTTTTTTTTGACAAATAAAGGCAAAGAAGTTTTTTTTGTTAGAAAAGTTTTGCTCTTTTTTTTCAAGATTTTTTTTGAAAAAGATAGGTAAATAAGAAAAGACTTTTTTTTTGAAAAAGTTTTTTCTATAAAAGAGGATTTTTTTTTGAAAAGTTTTTTTTCTTAGCAAATAAGGAAAAAGAGTTTTTTTTGGAAAGAGTTTTTTTGTTGTTTTTTTACCCACCCCATAATTATTGTATAATATATACAAAAATACGTGAAAGTACGAGCTATGGGTAAAGTATATATGTAATATATACACGCCCCCCTATACTTAGCAAGTGCTATGTCCTCGTGGCACAAGAAGCGAGAAAAAGACATAGCTCGTTCTAAGTATAAGTTGGTGAAAATAATAGAAGTGAAAGGAAAAAAATGTGGATATTACACAACGGGCATCGGCCCCCCTATACTTAGGCTCTGGTTAGCCTAAGTATTGGAAAGAAAACAAGAATGGGGGACCGATGAGAATGGGAAAGAATATACAAAAAGAAAATAAAAAGAAGAGAAGGAGCAAATCAGGTCACTCACCCCCCTATACTTAGGATCTAGTCATCCTAAGTATAGCCACAAAATGAAAACGATATGGAACTGGGGCGAGTGATGTGAATCATGAGGGAGGGAGGTGAATAAAGGAAGGAAAATATGTACAAGGAGGAGTGAGAATATACAAGGATCAAGAAGGTTTGTGACGGACCTTCTTGCGGAAGCGATGGGGAGGATAGTATACATGTGTGTCGCTGTCAGAATCGTCCGCAGAGGAATAATAGTGAGGTGTGGGAAACATCCAACGAGGGTCGACACACGTCTGCTTGCTCAAATATGGCTTCAGAACAACCGAACTAAGCTCACTCATGTAGATCACCTCATCCGGACCTGATGAGGACTCCTCAGAAAGTTCCTTCTATGGAACATCGAAGGTAACCTTCTTAGTCGGTTTTCTAGAACCTGAAGCATCAGAGGAAGAGGAGATTGATACGTCTTAAGGAGTTTGGGGGAACATCTCAAGGAATCAACACCCATCTTCTTCTTACCAGATGACCGACTAGAGGATGGAGCAACCGATTTATCAAGATTAGTCAATTTGGTCCTAGTTGTCTCCTTTGGTGTATGTCCTGGATGTGGTGTGTGTGCGGTTCTGACCAGAGGTTCATCATCAGATGAGTCACCATATGCATTGTAATACTCCTGCAGGGTCAGCACACGTCTCTGATAAGGCACAGTGTTCTCAGTTGGCTTGACATTGTTGGGTTCTTGTGTCGGATCATCGAAATGATCAAGGCAATCCACAAAGGTCATGTCCGACTCAATGATAGCTTCTGGTCGCGAGTCCTCTCTAGAAGCTGTCGC
The DNA here is from genome assembly GCA_037367405.1 of Ottelia alismoides. NCBI lineage: Eukaryota > Viridiplantae > Streptophyta > Magnoliopsida > Alismatales > Hydrocharitaceae > Ottelia > Ottelia alismoides. The sequence continues at coordinate 732,977 of JAZKJV010006801.1, read as the reverse complement.
GGTGGTGGTGCAAGCATTAGGCGGTGTGTGGTTGTAGGAAGTCTCTAAACCAATGGTCGTCTGGACAGTCGGTATCTCAGGTGTATTAGAGAGACGGGACTCAACTGTCTCTCGAAGGTCACGACTGTTTGCAACTTTACGGGTTACCTTGGAATATCATGTGTCCTCAAAGATCGGGTGAGGTCGGAGTGCTCCCAATGCAGAGAAATCGATCTCCCGAGTCTCACAATCTATAGTTGCCTTAGCCAAGGCTAAGAACAGCTTCCCAAAAATGATCGGAGACTGGATGAACTCTCCTCGGTGCTCAATGTCAATGATCGTGAAGTCTATCTCCAGTAGAGCACCTTGGAAAGTGACAATGACTGAAATGGTTCCTCTCGACCGTTTAATGGTCCGATCTGCCAACTGAATGATCTCTCTGACTTCTTGACAGATCCGCGTTTGAGCTTGGAAAACACGGAGGTCGGGAGGATATTAATCGGTAAGTCATTATCGATTCTTGCATGGGTGAATGTGGTATCTTTGATTTCACAATCAAATCTAGGTAACCGCTTTACTCTGCGGCTCTTGGTTTTTCTCCCTATCATCAAAGATGCGGCCATAGACACTATATGTATCTCAATCCTTGTTCTCTTATTGCCCGACCTTTTAGGCATCAATTTACTTCTCACAAATCTTTTAAGGTCGGGAAAGTGTTCAATGCCCATTATTAAGGGAAGCTCAAAAATCAACTTTCTATCCAATGCTTCCCTAACCGCAGGATCCGATTTTTTTAGATCTTTTCCTTTTTCAATTTTTATGGTATTTTCTGAGTTTTCAATTTTTTTAGTCTTTTTGGTAGGTAAAGGAGGACTAGGAGAATGTACAGACTCTGGTTTGGAGGGAAAGTGGTTAGTAGAAGAGGGAGGTAGAAGGGACCCCAGCTGTACATGACGTGTGGTCAATCCGGTGTCTTCCAGGTTATCAAGATTTAATCCGCAAAATCCATGATCCACATTTATACCTGGACTCTTGATCGGTCTACAAATGTCATCCTCCAATAAGTTCTCATGACACTTCATGAGAGAAGTCGACGCAATTGGAGAATACTGTTGAGAACTCGTGCTCTTATACTCAACACACCTTGACTCGGGTGTGCAATAGTGGGTTGAGTATGGCCCATATGTATGGAAGTTGTTGGTCGGAGCCTCATCAGGTGGAGTTAGTAGACAGGGGTTCTGTAAATCAGTCGCATGAATCCAATCCCCTGTATATGTCGGCTCTCCGAATGGGTGATATGAAGGTTGGTCAATGTGGTCTCTATCACTCAGGTCAATCAAGTCAGGAAGATCGTACGGTGCAAGCCTCTCCATTCAGTTTGTCTGATCGACCATGTTGTACCCTAAGGTTAAGTCGGGATGTGTATATAGCAATTGTTGTTCTGTCCCAACACGAGGTGAAAGTGAGGTATGTGGGGTCAACTGATTATGCCAATCATTCATCTCAGCAGTCACTTGCTCTTCGATTGGTTCCTTGATTCCAGCAAGCAGACAAGAATATGATGAGTCAATACAGAGTGGTTGTGGGTCATGGGTGTAAGAATGTGGGGTAGGTGAGGAGGACAAAGAAGTGCAGAAGTCAGCCGGAGTTCTGACTTCGCGGTTGGGGTGTGGGTATGAAGAGGAATGAGAGGGTGGAGATGATCAAAATATGGTCGAAGAAGAATGACGTGGATATGATGACCAATATTCTGACATCTTGGAGGGAAAATGGAAGAATGAAGCGGATCGAGGAAGAAAGCGTGCAAGTGCATCGAATAACACACAAAACAAACAAACACAAGAGCAAACCCCGAGTTCACCTACTCAACACAGTGATGGTCGCAAAAGTACGACCGCTTATCTTTTCAGTTTTAATTAGGTGATAAATCAAGATATCAATCCAATTACACAAGGCTCAAAAGTAGGTTTTGGCCACTATCCTAGGGATGCGTCCTCACCTCTCAACAATCACAATTAGCCAAGCATACAATGAGGGTTTTACTCTCCCAAAAAAAGTATTAGTTTTAATCAGTTTTTTTGGTCAACTCTGATTAGCAGTCTTGATTTTAAGTTTAGTTATCACTTGATTAGTCCACCAAACAAAGCACGCCTAACGATCAGTCCCGATTTCCTTTTAACCTAAGTTTCAAAAACCAAGGGGAGGGAGTCGAGAAAAGTCGATGCAAATAATGAAATTAATGATACATGCCCAGTTCAGAAGACTTACAGTGATCCTCGCGCTCTACATGCGGGATGCAAGGCAGAATTGAAATTTTATACTATATGAATGCAAACGAGAAAACCGTTCCTAGACAGGCAGTTCTATTAGCGAGTGATGAACAAGTTAAATTTGACTAATAGTCATACGGTCTAAGTGCATCTCGTTAAATGTGATGTGTGGTCCTAAAAATTACGAGCACAAGCAATAAATATATTCTAATAAAATGCTCTAAGAGCCGCGAGTGCAAGTCCTATTCTACGTCAAGCAACCACACGACCACGAGCGGGTTCAAAGTCCAGTCCGGATACAAACGCGAGCTCTCAAATAAGAGCCGCTGGAAAGAGCGAATTACCTAAGTTATTACAACACAATAATTACAAAAATTTATAAAAATTCTCTCGAAGATAAATTGATTTTCTCGAAGATAAATTGATTTTCTTGCTCTTCAGCAGTCGGCGCGCGTCGCGTCCGTCGACCTCCGATGCACTCCAAGTTCACCGGGCCCTCGCAAGAAAAATAAAATTTATGTTAGAGAGATAAAAACAAAATATATACAAGAATATGAAGATAAATAATTAAAAAAAATGGAATAAATACAAGGTGGCTCGGGGGTCAGACTACCCGAGTAAATGGAAAACTAAATCCAAAAATTTTTAAATTAGTCCCTAAGCCGTTTGCCTCCCCAGCAACGACGCCATTTGACGGGTCGCTAAATACTATAAATAATTTGGTCACGTTGTAATACGTGTACTTAGCGATTCGGTCAGAACCGAGAGAAGATCTCCGTGAAGAGTGTCTCGGCGTTAATTTATATCCCGGGCAAGTCTGGGGTCGAACTCAGGGAGGCAAAGGAACAACTTCGGTTTTAATTCAAAAATTTAGGTCTAGATATCCAATGCGGTTTTTTTAGATTTTTTATGCAAAAAGAATGTCAAATGCGAATGTGGTTGAATTAAGATACTACGAAAGCATACAACTTAGCCTAATTTAATTTAATGCGAGATTAATTCAATTAAGCCAAATTATATTTTTTCAGTAAACTTAATCCAATGACGAATGCAAAACATATATTTTTTAAAAATTTTCAATGTTAAAATGCAATAAATAAAAATGTACACTTTTTATGGGTTTTTTCGCAATTTCTCACACAAACAGTAAGCAAAAATTATGAAAAAATTACTGGAATGAAAACATGATGCAAAGAGACTACAGTAATATTTTTGGAATTTTTTGACAACTTATGAATTTTTTATGGATTTTTTTAGTGACAACAGAGTGGCAATGAGTAATTAATTTCTATTAAATCCACAATGTCAAACTAATCAGAATGCGAATTATCTCAGAAAGATATTTAAATAGGAAATTCAGTAGAGTTGAAATTTTGCAAAAAGGATATTAGTGGATTTAATTAAAAATCAAATACTAAAAATACTTTACAATTTATTTCTGGCACAAGACAACTCCAATGGATGTGAAATTTGGACTGTAACTTTATCACGTTTCATGGCATCATTCCTAATTTTTGTGGATTTTTTGGAGCAACCGTGAGTTAGATATGAATTTAAGAGTCCATATTGGGTAAAATACACAGAATTTCAGTTAACCATTTTTAGTTAATTACCCATGACTCACAAAAATACAAATAAATAGTCAAAATGTAGACAATTAGTTGCTCATCACAGAGGTATTTTTCATTGAACAAAAAGATGCATAAATGATATCCAAATTAAAACACAAACACAAGGGTCTTTGTGCAAATTCTGAAAGCAAAATAAACAAACATTTATATACAGGGACCTATTTGTAATTGCAAAGACTATAAAAGAAAATTATGCAATTTTTACAATAATAAAAAAAGAAACAAAAGTTGGACCTTCTTCTCTGGTGGAAACGGGGAGGTGAACCCAAAGGTCGGGCGGCGGCGGCGGTCCGCGCACGGTCGCGAGGAGAGGGCGGGGCCGCTGCGAGCGGCGAGGGGTGGTGGTGGACGCGCGCGGCCGCGCAACGGTGGTGGAGAGTGGCGGAGAGGCACGGGGCGGCTGCTGGGCGGAGGCACGGCGGCTGGAGGCCGTGGTGGCTGAGCGTAGGCGGAAGGCGGCTGTGCACGCTCACGCGCGGGAGGAAGCGCGGCGGCCGAAGGGAGTGCCACTGGTGAGGAAGGTGGGGCGGAGGCCGTCCCCAACGGCGGCGGTGGAGGTGTAGGGGAGTGGCGGCCGTTGGCTGCTGCTTCCCTGGAAATTATTTTTTTTTGATTTTTTTCTTATTTTTTTTGTTTTAGATTTTTTTAATTTTCTTAAACAGGAAATATGATAATAAGTATAAGAGGATGAGTTGGTGATGATATAAAAAAATATGATGTTGATTAATACAACAAGAAAATAAAATATTAGATAATATAAAATAGCAAGAGAAACGATATGGAATACTTACCTGAATCTTCGCCGGATTGGCGGAGCAGCTACACTGAACTCCTGTTGTTGCCTCGATCCGATTGGCGAAATAAAATCGAAGAGGCTATGCGAGCTCGATGTAGAACTCGTAACACGGGGCGGAGCTCCGCGGATCTCACCTGAAGGAGGTCGTCGCTTGAGGAAGACGCTTCGCCGCTGTCACCAACAAAACACTCCAAGCTCTCTCCTTATTCTATAAGAATGGTGGATGCGAAAAAATGGAGATGAATGGAAGAATAAAAAGAGAAGAAGAATGGGAGTTAGAGAGATGGTGGAAAGGTGGAGTTTGAATGGGAGGTTAAGAGAAATGGTGGAGTGGAATGGAGGTTGGATGAAAACTTGATGGTTAATGGAGAAATGGAAGTTATTGTAGAGAATATGAATTAAATAAAATAAAAGTAGGCTACTAAAAAGGGAGGATAAAATAAAGAGAAAAAGAGTGGGGTATTTACAAAAGAAGATATACAACATGTGCATAATTTTTTGTTTGCTTTTCTTTTTATAATTTTTTTGTCTTTTTAATAAGAGATATTTACAACGAAAAAAATAAAGTAAAATAGTACAATTAAAATACAACACAAGTATGATTTTTTTATATTTTTAGTAATTAAGAAAGGTAAAATAAAAAATGAAGAAAGAATGAATATATACATGATATACAATGTACATCTAGGTCCCAAAACTCAACTTTTGCAAACGAGCTCCGATTTTAATGAAACCACTTCCGTTGGATAGATAATTTTCTAACTTGAACTTTAAAAATGAGTTTGGTGAATTTGGAGTTCAGACGGAGTGGGAATTTGGCTTGGAAGTTGGACTTTACGGCTTTTTCTCTTTGGGATCTAGGAGCATTTATTTGAGATGAAATTTGTTTTGTATTTTTGTATTTTTATATACATTTTTATAAACAAGTTAGAGAAAGAATTAGGTAAAAAGGAGTTGAAATGAAATTATTAAAAATACATGAAGTTTTGGGCTATTTACATGTATAAAACTCCTTTATTTTTGCGGCTTTTTATGTATAATTTATTTTGTACAATCTAATATACAATAATTAGTGTATTTTATTTACAAGAGTCATTTTGTTAATTTATGGATTTTATGGACATTTATTTGGGATTTTACTTGGGGATTTTGCTAAGATCAAGATATTAAGATGATGAATCGTGGATTCATCACAACCACAGGGTGGTCGTTTTGGGCAATCCTCACAACCTCCACCACAGTATCACCAGCCTCCGCAATATGACAACCAATGGAGGCAACACTAGTAGTACCAACAACCGCAATATCGCCAGCTACAACCATACCACCAGTATGCGGCTGACCCACCTCTACGATACCAAAATTATCCTCTTCTCGCTTACCCTCAATATTAGCTTCCTCCACCACCTCAGCACCACCAGCAGTCACAGCCTCAACCCCAACACTCTCAGTATCAGCGTGGTCGACCCACTGAAACTTATGAGGCAAACCTTGTGAACCCAAACCTCAATTGCTTGGACCAGCTTGTCAAAGGCCTAGCAGATATGACGAGAAAGATGGATGACATGACTATCACAAAAACCACCATACCGTCTCAGGTTGAAGCCAACCCCAACAACTTCAAGAAAATGGAGCAAGTAGAATGTGATGTCCCGTCTATGCCTGTAGAGTCAGATGATTTTGCTATTGTTTTACCTAATACTGTCACTCTCAGGAGCGGTAAGGCCTTGCCTCCGCCTGCCACCAACAAGGGGAAGAATAAAGCTTTAGGCTAATCATCATCTTCTTCATCAACCGTGCCAGCTACATGGGTGGGTGAGGAAGAAGAAGAAGGAGGAGCCATTCCAGCTGCCATCCACCACCATCTCCATCACCAAAAAGAATAAAACAATCAGAAAAAGCAAAAAGATCAAAAAGATGATCGTCACCAAAGTGAAGTCATTCCAGCCATGGAGGAGCAGCCAGTCACAACCGATCTGGTGCTAGTCGATGGAGCAGAGGCCCCACTTTTTGCATGTCCACAGTACTGGCATCTCAGCTTCCAGATTGTACTCCTTTTTGTGACCAGGATGTACAACACATTGTGAACATGGATTTGGTTGTAAATAAATACTCTATTTCTAAGTTTAGTCATGTAGATATTCCTTTTCCTGATGTAATAGAAAATCCAAAAAAATTACAAAAAGAAAAAGTGCGTTATCTAATCCTGGAGTTGTGGACATTCTGAATAACTTGACTGTTGAGATTCCATTGATAAAGGCCATGGAGTATATGCCAGTTGTAAAGAAGGGTTTGAAAGAGGCATGTACAAGCAAGTGTCGACCAACACAAAATAACATACGCCGACAAGTTGAGAAGCATGTTCTCACCATGGCCACAGTTGCATCCATCAGCAACCTCCCACAGAATAAGCAGGACAAAGGAGCTCCCCTAATCAGTTGCAAGATTTTTGATCAGGTCTTCGAGCGAACTCTGCTTGACAGTGGTTCTTCCATCAGCCTCCTGCCCTCATCATTACTGCAAGAATTTGGGCTAGGTCCTCTCAAGAAAACACATATGACCCTTCAGTTTGTTGATCGATCCATCAAGCAACATCGAGGTCTTTTGGAAGACGTTGTGGTGAAGGTGCAGGACATGCAGTTTCCCGTTGATTTTGTAGTCCTTGATATGGACTCACCCACACCATTACTCCAGACTCCTATCATCCTAGGCCGGCCATTTTTGTGCACTTCAGAAGCCGTGGTTGACTATGGGTCTGGCAAGATCACCTTCAGCTCAATCAATGATAGAATTACCATAGACATGATCATGGAGCCCAAAGTCGTAACTGATAAGGGACATGCAGCGACATCTGAAGAAGACTGCGACTTTATTACGGAAATAAGAGATTCACAACTCTCCATAAATGATCCATGGACACAGGAAATCCTCTCTCTCGAGAAGACCTGGAAAGCACAGTCGACGAAAGCTCCGGAGACACCTGGGAGACAGAGTAAACTTGTTGTTGCATCTTTTTAACTCTAGTGATTCACTCCAGCCCGAACACATTGATTCCATCGCAAATCCGTTCGACACATTATCAGAATCTTAACAGAGCATTGATGCTGGCACCCCTGCAAGAATTCAAACAATGCATCCCACCACCAGCACTGTCTTAGAAGTAACTGATAAGTTGGCTAGATCAGTATCGGAACTCAAGCCACTTCCTGCAGGCCTAAAGTATGCTTTCCTTGTGGGTGCAGACAACATGTATCCGGTCATCATCAGCAATAGGCTGACCCCGGGGCAAGAATCTCGACTTCTCGAAGTTCTACAGAAAATCCACAAGGCACTTGGTTGGCATGTCTCAGATCTCCCACGGATAAATCATGCACTGTGTTCACATCACATTTACTTGGAAGAATATGCCAAACCGTCCCACGAATTTCAAAAGAGACTGAATCTGAACTTGAGGACGTAGTTATGAAGGAAATAACGAAATGGTATGATGCATGCTTTATTTATCCCATCTCCGATTCAAAATGGGTAAGCCCCTTGCACATAGTTCCAAAGAAGTCAAGGCTTACTGTTGTTTGCGAATGACAGAGGAGATGAGATATCTACTCTTGTACCTACGTCCTGGCGCGTATGTGTTGATTACCGCCGTCTTAATGTAGCAACGAAGAAGGACCACTTTCCCTTGCCTTTCATTAATCAAGTTTTGGAAAGATTGCCTGGAAAGGAGTTCTTCAGCTTTCTGGATGGGTACTCCGGGTACAACCAAGTGGCAATCACCCCTGAAGACCAAGAGAAGACCATCTTTACTTTCTCGTTTGACACCTATGCTTTCAGAAGAATGCCCTTTGGATTGTGCAACGCACCCGCGACATTCCAGCAATGCATGCTTGCAATTTTCGTCGAGATGGTAGGCAGTTTTCTCGAGGTGTTTATGGACGACTTCATGTATATGGTGACAGCTTTGATTCTTGTCTTCAGCACTTGGACAGAGTACTTCAGAAGTGCCGAGAAGTCAATCTTGTATTGTCATGGGAAAAGAGGCACTTCATGGTTACAAAAGGGATTGTGCTGGGTCACGTTGTTTCCAAACGTGGCATGGAAGTCGATCCGGCAAAGGTGGATTTGATTGCCAATCTTGAGCCACCTCAGATAGTAAAGAATGTGAGGTCATTCCTGGAGCATGTGGGATTCTACAGAAGGTTCATCCATGATTTCAGTCGCATTTCCCGACCTCTTACAGAATTACTATGCAAGGAGATCGAGTTTAATGTTGATTAACAGGTCCTCCGTTCGTTCAATTGGCTGAAGGAGCTAATCACTCAAACTCCAGTCCTATAGCCATCGGATTGGTCTCTTCCATTTGAGATCATGACGGATGCGTCAGATTTTGCAGTTGGGGCTGTGTTAGGACAAAGGAAACATAAGGTGCCCTATGCCATTCACTGTGCCAGGAAAATATTAGATGAAGCTCAGAGAAATTATACTGTGACAGAGAAAGAATTGCTGGCTATGATATTCTCCCTTGAGAAGTTCGGATCCTATTTGCTTGGATCCAAAGTCACCATCTTTACCGACCACTCTGCTATCTGATACTTACAGCAGAAGAAGGATGCTAAACCCAGACTGATCAGATGGATTCTTCTCCTCCAGGAGTTTGATTTGGAAATCAAGGACAAGCCTGGAGTCCAAAATGTGGTAGCAGACCACCTCTCAAGAATTGAGTAGTAAGAGCCTCCTCTGTGCAGCGCACCCATCACAGACACCTTTCTAGATGAATCAATTTTAGCCGTGGATTCACTCCCTTGGTATGCCGATATTGTGAACTACCTCGTATCCGGTGCGGTTCCACAAGATTGGATGAAAATCAAGAAGGACAAGTTCTTGTCCACCATTCAGTTTTACCAATGGGAAGACCAACTTCTATTCATGGAAGGAGCGGATTGCATTTGGCGAAGGTGTATTCCTTAAGAGGAGAATTATAGCATCCTCAAGCATCGTCACTCGCTCAAATCTGGTGGACATCACTCTAGAGATAGAATGGCAGTAAAAGTACTCCCGTGTGGCCTCTGGTGGCCCACACTATTTAAGGATGCAACAACCTTTGTCAAAAGAAGTATTAACTGTCAAAGATTGAAAGGCACCCTCACAGCCAAAGATTCAATGCCCCTAAATATCATTCAGATAACAAAAGTATTCAATGATTGGGGCATCGATTTCATGGGACCTTTCCCTAACAGTCAGGATTATGAGCACATCCTTCTAGCCGTTGATTATGTGAGTCGTTGGGTTGAAGTCATCCCCGCTCGAGCCGCAGACAACCGTATTGTTTGTCGGTTTCTGAAAGAGAACATCATTTCGTGATTCGGGATTCCGAAAATACTAATATCATATGGGGGTAGTCACTTCATAATTAGAGAGGTCAAGAATCTCACGAAGGAGTACGACATCGAGCACCGTGTCTCATCTCCTTACCATCCTCAGACCAATGGCATGGCAGAGTTATCACATCGAGAAATCAAGATGATCCTTTAGAAGCTTGTGAAGCCGGACAAAAAGAACTGAATTCAACTTTTGGACTCCGTCCTATGGGCATACAGAACTGCTTACAAGTCTCATTTGGGCATGTCGCCCTACCATCTTGTATATGAAAACCATGCCACCTTCCCGTGAAATTACTTCACAAATCTTTATGTACTATCAACATTTGCAATCTGGACTCACAAAGAAGTGGTTACAAAAGAAAATATGATCTGAACAAGCTCCTGGAATTTCGAGACTGCATATGATAACACCTTGATGTACAAGGAGAAGGTGAAATGCTTGCAAGACCGGCACATCAGACGAAAGACCTTCGAAGCTGGACAGAAAGTGTGGCTATTCGACGCAAAGTTGAAGATCTTCCTGGGTAAATTAAAAAGCAAATGGACATGGGCGTTTCAAGTACAAGAAGTGCGTGACAATGGCAACATTGCAATATCAGAATTGTCTCCTGACGCACAACCATTCGTCGTCAACGGTCAACTCCTGATGCCCTACCTCGAGCATGACACTTTCTTGACCGTCATTGACTCTATCCAAGTACTGCGCTTTGATGACACATCCACAACAGTAGCCACATCAAAAGATTTAGATAATGCAACTTATAAACTTTTCCTTTAAGTCTTCTTATCTTTTCTTCTTTCCTTCTTTTCATTTCCACCTTCTTTCTACTAAAATTTTTTTTCCTGTATCTCACCCCTTTTTGCCAGTTTGCTATACTTAGGACGTAATTTGTCCTAAGTATAGGGTGTTGGATATGCGAGCCCCCGGTGAGCCATTATGCAATAAATGTTATTGCGAATATCATTCCCTGATCTGAAATGAAGAATAACTAATTTGCATAATATGTCCCTTAGTACAATTAGGATTATGTACCATGGCCATCTTAATGATCATACAACTGGTGATTCAAGTATTGAATTATAGAGGTTGGTGCTTGGATGAATATCTAAAGAGTTAGATTGAGGGCTCATCAAGTACCGTCAAATGATTGTTAAGAGATGATCTCCAGCCTGAGTAGGAGATGGCAATCCTTTCTCACTTGGCTGATATCTGACTGACCTCTTGATGCAAGTCCTTTACATGGGAATAGAGATTTGGAGGTGTCAAACTAGTTAGGTCAAAGAGTTGACTTAACGAGATCGAGATAACCAAAGTCCTATGTCGTATGCTGTAACAATATAGGCACGCATCCTCTAACCGGAGAGAGATGTGTTACTATATGTCTGAGTATGTACATTTGGCAGACCAATAGGTTGATGACCTAATCAAGGTCTATACACCGGTACGCTGGTGTGTATGTAAGGGCATATGAGTAATACGATCTCTCAAAGGGATCATAAAGGTTCATTACTGAACCAGAAGACATGAGCTCACTCATGAGATATTGGGAAGAATCAAATTCCATGCACGATCGTCTCGCTTTGGAAGCTTGACTGAATTTGTAGGTTTGATATATACTTTTGGAAAAGTATATGATCAACACCTAGGTATGATATATGCTTTTAGAAAGCATGTGATCGATACCAACTTCCAATAGTCGAATGAGAAGCTTGACGATAAAACTCTGAAGTAGACAATGTAAAATTGATGTTATACTTCAGGTTTATTCTGGGTCTTCCAGTACGCAGGATTGATGAATATGTGATTCATCACTCTTAAAGTTGAAAATAGAGCCTTGTTCACGAGTAATTAGGAGCATATTTCCACCAATATTGCATAATTAGCATTCATGCATACATTGATAACATTTGCATTTTAGCATTTACATCTGCGTTAAATAAGAAGCCAAATCAATTTGTAAAATTCACCTATTTGTATAAATTTTATACTAACTCCAAATCTAATAAAACCAAGTCTATAGTGTATATATTACTAACACTAATTATGGAAAAATTAAAAAAAATACTAACTTGCAAATTTGATCAATAAAACCCGAATCCAAGTTTGAAAATAGAAGCCTTAAAATGCGTATATCTCTCTCATACATCTTTCGATCTAGGTCTATCACTTTTAGATTAATACACATTCAGAGACCTTCAAAATGAGATTAATTTCATTTAAATCGGAGCTCGTATGCGAAACTTGGGTTTTGGGACCCCATTGTACACTATATGTATGTATATTTGTACCCTTGCATTTTAGTACTTTATTTGACCTCGTTTTCGTCTTTGGTCAACATGAAACTTGTCGATCTCATCGAGATCCACAACTTTCATGTTTTGAGTTTTTCCAAATTCAGCCATTTTTCTCCCTCTTATTTCACATTCTTTTTCGACCAACCAGATTGGGCCACATGGCGCCCTCAGGTTGCGACACACAACCCTATTCATCATGCACCGCGTGCCCCTCTTTCTCCACTGTCTGATGGCGCCTTCTCCCTCCAAATCCTTGCCATCCATTTCGCATCAAATTTCGACTGCCTGATCAAGACCCAGACTACATCTGGGCCGCTCACCAGCGCCCTCATCTCCTTTGACCATGTGTCATCATCCCCACCATTCGATCACCTCCCCTTCCTTCAGATCCAAGCCGTTCATCCCCGCCTCAACTCTGACCCTTGGATCTTTATTCTACATCTCATCCCCATCGTTGGTATCCGCCTCATTCTCATCCCACCACGTGTCACGATCAACGCCCTTCGATTGCATCACCAGGATCTAATCATGGCCCTTCTCTTGTGCCTAACTTCTGGCCGTTGGATCACGAGATCCAACGGTCCAGAAGTCGTCTTCTTCCTCTGAACAAGCCTCGCCCACGTTGCCCCACCTCACGATGCCTCTGCCCCCTTCCTATTTTTGGCACCACTAAAGGCACCTTCTCCGCCCACTAATACCTCCACGACATAGCCCCGACCTCCACCATCCTCGCCAGGACCCACAACCACCATACTTCCCTTCCTCTTCGCTCCACACACCCCACGAACCCCACGCCTCCAATGCCTGGAACTCCACCTCCTTCTTATAAATAACCATCCTCCGACCAACTTCCACCCCATCCGTGATAGCGAGAGGTGTCCTAGATCTCCAAGCTTCTCATTGGTGACAACAATTGAGTGTGTAAGCGAGAGACGATAGGTATCCACCTTCGGTGAGATCCGCGGCGATTCTTAACCGCGTCGCAGCTCCTCCAGCGAGCTGCTTGAGCTCAGGCCCGCTACTGACCTTCGAGCGACGATCGGAGCCGCTTCAATGAGCCTCCAACCCCAGGTAGCTTCGCCCATTATCCTTTCGATCTTCATCTTCTTTCCTTTGAGTTTTCTCGCAATTTCTCCGCCTTGTACAATCGAGTCCGCCCTCCATCAACTATAAACCGAGCTTCGCCTTGAAGCTCTGGTCTTCGTGCATCCCTTCGTTTGTCCATATGACACCTCGCATCTCCTCCGACCAAAACTCCGCCTTCACGGTGGAGGAAGTCACCGGATCACCTTTCGCCCTTCTCTCAGGCCTCACCGCACACGCACACATTCCCACGATCACGAGCACCACTTGTTTTGGCATGATCTAACCCTGCAGGAGCTCCCTCTTCACTGGACAGAGCTTCGCCGGAGCTGCATTCGAGCTTCGAAGTCTCCAGCCTCCAGACTGCCTCCGCTTCCCCCAGACATCTCGGTGGCTTGATGACACTTCCACGACCGATCCGAGCAAACCAGGAGCCACTGACAAGCTTCATCGAGCATGAGGGAGGGCGACGGAGCCAGAGATACCTCGCCGGAGCCCCGTCAAGTCCATCACAGGAGGTGGCGGATCGGAGAAGATGACGTACAGTTGCCGTTGGATCACCTTGATCCAACAATCCTCTTCACGACACGTTGCCCCATGCCCACCACTGTTGTATCAGGAGGATCTAACAGATCTCATCATGCCACGTCGCCTCGCTCCAGCAGTCAAATCCACTGTTAGATCTTCCTTGATCCGACGGAGCCTAGCGCGCCACGCCTCCATCACCAGCAGCCGTTGGATTTCTCCTGATCAGACGGTCCAGCACGCGCCACGTCACGCCCTCCGAGCCTCTTCCCCAAACCTTGGCTCAGAGCACCCGGAGCAAAGTCCGAGCCTCCAGAGCCTCTCGAGCCTCTGTCTGAGCCTCCTACGCCTTCCGAGCCTAGCTCATCACGTGTCACACATGTGAGGGTTGGGTAAATTTGCACCGAGGCCCCTACGACTTTCAAAAATTGTGATTCAGTCCCTGCCAGGAGCGTCACGTGAGGAGCACGTGTTCCAGTGGGAATTTTGCACCCATTCCCCCAGCATTATATGTATTTGCACTTTAGTCCATGTATGCACGTTTTATTTTAAGCAATTTTTATTTTCGGTTTTGCATTTTGGTCCCTGTGTTTACAGGCATATTTAGGTGGCCATTTCTCATCATTTTTAAATTCCAAAAATTGCATGTTGTAGTTTAACATGTCCTTTATCTTTTATGATACGTTCATATTTTTGTGAGCTGCATTTAATTTAATAATATTATTCTTGTGGAAGTTGGCATATTTTGCCCATTGTGTGCCTTTTAGTTATTATTAAATTTTTTTGCTCCAAAAATCACCATAAAATCACATTAGACTTAGGTTAAGTTGCTCTACATTGGGCCCAAAAGTCATAGCATTTGCACGCAAAATGAGGTCTGAATAAATCAAATTGTATTTTGCCCAATTGATTTTTAATAGTTCCAATTTACATCAATCTTTAGGTTTATTAATTTTCCTGGATTCCTCTCACATAGTTACGTCTAGGATAATTTTTATATATAAAAACAATATGCCTTGGTATTTATTAAAATTAGTTTTGCAAAAATAACCCTACATCCTTATGAAATTCATTTTTAATTCATAAAATGTCAGAAAAGTCCAAAAAATGTTGTATCTTAGTCTCATCACATACCATCTTCTAACCAAGTTTCATTAATTTTGGACTTCATCTGATCATCTTTTGTGATTTAACTTAAATTTGGCTCGAAATTGCATTGTGTTATCTTTAATTGCATAAAAAAGACCAAATTCTTCTAAAAATCTAACATCGAAATTAACTTAAAATTTACCTAAGGAGAAAGCTGCCTCCCTGAGTTCAACCTTGGGCTTGCCCAAGTAAAATAAATTTGCCGCTTGAGTTTAATGGAACATTGATCCGATTGGTTTTTGACGAAGTCTCGATTACCCGACTGCAATGAACGACAATCCTAATTCGATTGATAATTCAGTTGAATTAACTAGGGTAGACGAGGCCTCTTCAAAATGGCACCGTTGCCGGGGAGGCACGGCTTAGGTTAATTTTTAGGACATTTTGATCTTAGATTTTCCATCCCCGGGTAGTCTGATTCTCGGCTTTTCTTGTAAATATTTTTCTGTTATTTATTTTTGTTTATTTTGTGTCATCCTTTATCTGACCTCCATTTATTTTCATCGAGGAAAATGAGGAGTCGAAGGTGCTTTGCCAAGCGATCTGAGGAATTTGCATTTAAACAATTTGAGTGATTGTGAGGACTTGTAATTTTCTTTTATTTTCATTTTGCATTTTCCAGCGGTTCCCGTTTGGGTTCTTGCGCGTGTAAGTATAGTGAAAACATGTCCTTGTGTGCTATATGGATTGCTTTACGTAGAATAGGCTTGCACGTGCGGCTCTTAGAGCTACTTTAGGATCTGTTTGTGCTCGTAGAATTTTAGAACCACACTTCACTTAAAAGACATACTTAGACCGTGGATCTTAGCCAAATTCAATCTGTTCTTCACTCGCTAATAGAACTGCCTGTCTAGGAGCAGCTTTTATCGCTCGCATTTCATGTAGTTAAAAAATTTCAATTCTATTTTGCATCCGACATAAAAGAGAAAGGATCATTGTAAGTCTTCTCTACTAAGCATTCATCATAGTTTTATTGTGTATCGGCTTTTCTCGGCTCCTTCCCCTTGGTTTTCTGAACTTAGGATTAAAGGAACTTGGGATTGGACAATAGGCGTGCTTTGTGGTTGGACTAAATAAGTGGTCACCTGACTTAAAACCGGGACTGCTAAACAAAATTGACCAAAAAAACAATAAAATCGGAAATTCTGTTTACGGGAGATTAACCCTGACCTTGTTTTCAGGCTGAGTGAGGGTACTAGAGTGTGTGTGCACACCCTAAGGAAGAGCCAAAAATCCCTGCCTTCCATATCGCGTACCCCGATCCGAGCAAATATCATAGGCTGAACTACAGGTTCAACTAACCAGTGCCAAGTAGCATCCGCCTACTCCTGTAGGTGGATAGGGGCAAAATTGTGGTGCATCGCGACAAGTTCCTAGTAGCCTCCGCCTGCTCCGGCAGGTAGATAGGGGCAAAGTTACAGCCTTGTCAGCCCCCGCCTACTCTGTAAGTAGATAGGGGCAGGTCCTTGAACTTTCGGCTGGTGATAGGAGCAAAGAAAGGAAGGGCGTTGGTATCTTAGGCGACAGGTTAAACAGGGGAGACACATCCGGTTTTGAGCTGACTCCCCTAGAGGCCGCGTAACCTTTGCTATTTGTCTGAAAATTCACACATAAAATCAACCAAACTAATCAGACTCGGTTTCGGGTCCTTCACTGTGTTGAGTGTGAAAAACAACATTTGGATTCACTTACTTGCTTCAGGTAGGAGTAAAATCCTATCTTACACTTATACTCCCGATTCTTCTTCTCGCCATCCAAGATGAATGATTGGGGGATATCTATTCCCGCTTCGCAAATCATTCTTTGAGCCCCTCATGAAGTTCGTCTTCACCGGCCCAAGCGAAACTTGGGCTAACCCGAGCTCATGACCCTCTTGAGTTCGGGATTCATCAACCCCAGGGTGGTTACCCTAAAACCAACCCTTTTCTCTCCTCTGATCTCACCAAGGAAGACCATCGCCTCAGTGAGAATCTCTTCATTGATATGTCCTCTAACCTAGACCATCTTCTTTACCTAGGAGAAGAGGACAAGATGCCTCCGAAGAAACCCCCGGAAGAAGAGGATGATCCTATGCATTAAGTATTCGCCCGATTGGCTAGAGACGAACTTAATGCAGAACTTATGGCTAGGATGGGACAAGATATTAAGGCAGAGGGAATTGACCGACCCATGGTAGATGCCTACAACCCAACAATAAATGAGATGCATAGCTGGCTAGTACTTGTGGTTCTCCCTAAAGCATTCGAGCTGAAGCCACACTTTCTGAGTCTGCTACCGAAGTTCAATGGAAATGCCGATGAAGAACCATAGGCCTTCCTTAGAGACTTCGAGCTGGCTTGCAACAACCTTAGTCACCCTAGGGTTGGGCAAGACTACATCTGGCTAAAGGCTACCCTGTTTGCCTTAGGTGATAAGGCTACTCATTAGTTGAAAAATCTCGAGGTAAGATGTACGACCTGGATGCAGTTCAAGGACCTATTCTTGAAGAAGTTCTACCCGCTCAGTAGAACTAACCAGATGAGAACCAAGATCGTGAGTTTTTCCCAGGGACCCAATGAACCATTCCATGAAACCTGGGATAGATTCAATGACTTAACACAGAAATGCCCTTGCCATGGCATTACAAAAGCGATCTTAGTCCAGACCTTTTTTGGTGGCATGACCTCGGAAATGCAGGGGTTAGTGAGTGCCACCTATAGAGGAAGCTATCTGAACAAGAACGAAGATGTCGTATGGAAGATCCTGGAGCAGATAGCGGAAACAGGAAGATCTCAGGCCACCAGGGCCTATCAGTTGTCTCCCTCAAGCTTATCCAATAAGACAACTAGGAGGACTATAGCAGATCTGACGGACGACTTCATCCCCAACATGGGGATAATAGCTGACAAGTTAACTATGGTTGAGCAGATTCACAAGAGGGTCACCGACCTTGAGGCACTTTCACGATTGCTGAAACACGTGGAGGAACTGATTGAGAAGGTAGCCAAGATACGACTACCTGGCCCTTCTACACCACCTGTACCTATACACCGAGTCCATCTTATACAGGAACATGCACAGGGGCCTCAGAGTAGCTGGGTAGAAGAGCAGAAGTAAACTCAGCAGGAGAAGCACGTACCCCCATAAATGGAGACAGTCTACGAGGAGCCTCTGCATGTCTTCGAGATCAACGGGCTATGGTACATCCATGACCCCGTCGGCAGACAACTGAGGATAGGGAACGGTCAACCACACCGACCTTTCTTAGCTTACCAAGAAACCCGCTCCGTCCTCGCACCACGCTTCGTACAGTCCCGGCCTGAACAAGGGTACCAGCCTCCGCAACACCAGCAGCAGCGCACGTTCCACTCGGGACATCAGATCCCTCCACCACCTTCCCATCAGCAGCAACATCGGTATTGTCAACAGGGCCAATACAGAAACTCATCCTCTAGTCACCATCAGCAAGCCCCGCCCACAAACAAATTGGATTCCCTCACCTTAGCGATCCAGATCCCGACTGATAGGGTCCAGCAGATTCAAAATGACTATCTAGATATGAGAACAGATTTGGATCGTATTTCCCGTACCCAGGACCAGCAGATGGTGCCAAAGACCCCAATTCCTGCCCAGGTTTAGGCTAATCCAAATAGCCTGAATCAAGGCCAGAATTGACCACGAGATCAGGTATACTATTCAAATAACTCTCTATTTAAACATGAGATCCTTTCGTACGATAATGTTAATCATATGTCCCTCAGGAGCGGAAGGACTGTGATCGTACCTGATCGGGCACGGGCACAGGAGGAAGACGCTGCCAAGTCTCTACCTGAGGAGAACTTGGAGGCAGAGGAACAACAC
Organism: Ottelia alismoides; assembly: GCA_037367405.1. Lineage (NCBI taxonomy): Eukaryota > Viridiplantae > Streptophyta > Magnoliopsida > Alismatales > Hydrocharitaceae > Ottelia > Ottelia alismoides. The sequence continues at coordinate 714,031 of JAZKJV010006801.1, read as the reverse complement.
CACCATCACCTCTGTCAGAAGAAGAGGACTTCCAAGTCCTCGAAGAAGAAGGAGAACAACACTAGCAGTGAGTCCAACGAGACCGATGAGGAGTCCGCACCTCCATCTGAGGAGGATGTCCCAGCAATCGCGGAAGACGCATAACTGGTTTCACAGCAGAAATTTCTTTTTTAGTCAGAGTCAAATTCAGAGTCAGTATCAGTGTCAGAGTCCTGTAAAGAACTCATTTCCTCATTTCAATAAAGATCTTTCACTTTCAGAATCTGAGTTAGCATCAATAATCCCTTTCCCCCGAGCTCTTAAGGGTGAAAAGAAGAAAACTAAAAAAAACTAAAAAGATGACCTTGAGATGGCAGAGTTCTGTAACAAGTACATCAAGGTCACAATCCCTTTCAATAAGTATGTGGACATGACACCTGCATTCTAGAAATACTTTAAGGTAAGATGCACACCTACTAGGGTCAGCAGGAAGACTAAAAGCCTTGTTGAGAAGTACGTTCTATCAGTAGCTACTACATGTGCAATAAAGAATTCGTTTCCAAGGAAACGAAGAGACATGGATATACATTATGTGGTGAGTCATGTCGATGACACTGCGTTTGCACGCACTCTCCTTGACAATGGATCCTCAATTAACTTAATGCCTACATCCCTCTATGAACGGTTTAATCTTGGACCTCTTAGGAAATCCAAAGCACTACTTAAGTTTGCTAGATAAATCAACCAAGAGGTCCCAGGGAGAATTAAGGAATGTTGTCATTAAAGTCGAGGGTCAGGAGTACATAGTGGACTTTACTGTCCTTGATATGGAGACCCCTCGAAATTGGAGAGATTCCCAGATTATCTTAGGAAGGCCCTTCCTCAGAACAATAGGGGCCTTATTTGATTATAAGATCGGGAAGATCCAGTTCCAAACTCCAGGTGGAGATGAGGAACTTCAGATGAAGCAGACAAGGTGGCAGAGGCCATATTCAGAATCCAGCACTGAGTACTCCTCTTCCGAAGAAGATTGTATTCATGTAGACACCGTTGGGCCATGGAGACAGAACCCAGCCAACACCGATGAGTCCCTCTCCTCTGGAGAAGATCTTATGCATGAATCATTTTGCGAGACTCTTAGGAACGAGTACAGCGCAGAAACGGCATCCCCTACATCTTCAATGACATAAAGGCCCAAATGGGTCTATCACTCCTTCCTTCTTAGGACAATCAGAAGATGAGGATGACGAGTCAGACGTGGCTTTTGCCGATTGCTTGAAAACCTTTGATGATCCGTCTCCAGGGCCGAATGAGTTGGTGGCAGTAACTTCACAGATAGATCCAGCCACTACCAGCACATAACCAGATTTGATTGAGCCAGACTTCCTTGATGACAACACCTTACATGAGCTCAAACGTTTACCCACAACACTAAAATATGCCTTCCTTGCGGTACAAGAGAAGAAATATCCGGTCATCATCAGTTCCCTATTGACCGAGGAGCAGGAATCTCGCTTGCTAGAGATCCTAGAGAAAAACCGCAAGCGATAGGTTGGAGCATCTCTGATCTCCAAGGGATAAATCTCGCTCTATGTTTGCACCATATCTACTTAGAGAATGAGTCTAAACCCTCTCATGAATTCCAACGTAGGTTAAATCCAAATTTATGAGAGGTCGTGAAGAAGGAGATAGAGAAATGGTGTGACACTGGTTTTATTTATCCCATCTCCGATTCCAAATGGGTGGCACCAATCCATGTTGTCCCGAAAAATTCGGGAATTCAGACGACCACCAATGAGGACGGAGAGGAGATCGTGACACGAGTACCTACGTCGTGGCGCATCTGTATGGATTACAGATGCCTGAATGCCACGACGAAGAAGGATCATTTCGCCCTACCGTTCATTGATCAGATCTTAGAGAGATTAGTGGGGAAAGAATTCGTCTGCTTCTTAGACGGGTTCTCGAGCTACAATCAAGTAGTCATTGCTCCTGAGGACCAGGAGAAAACCACGTTCACATACCCCTCTGGTACCTATGCTTTCAGATGCATGCTCATTGGGTTATGCAATGCTCCGGGTACATTTCAGATGTGCATGATTGTTGTATTTGCCGAAATGGTCGGTGAATTCCTGAAAGTCTTCGTGGATGACTTCTCGGTCCACGGCGATTCATTCTATTCCTGTCTTAGGAATCTGGACCGAGTCCTCAAGCGGTGTTGATAGGTTAATCCGGTGCTCTCCTGGGAGAAAAGTTATTTCATGGTGACAGAGGGCATTATGTTGGGGCACACCATCTCCAGAGAGGAATGGAGGTTGACCCTGCAAGGGTGGATGTGATCTGACGACTCCAGCCATCAACCAATGTGAAACGGTTGCAGTCGTTCCTCGGGCATTTTGGGTTTTATCAGTGATTTATCAAGGTTTTTTCGAAGATTGTCCGACCTCTAACTGAGCTTTTAGGCAAAATCATGGAGTTCATTGTCGATCATAAGTGTCTTGAGGCCTTTAAGCAATTACAAGGGATGATTATGGACATCCCGATCCTACAAGCCCCAGATTGGTCTCTTCCTTTTGAAATCATGACGGATGCATCATATTTTAATATTGGGACTGTGTTAGGACAGAGGAGGGATGGCACCCCGTTCGCCATACACTACGCAAGCAAAGTGCTTGATACCGCTCAGCGTAACTATACAGTTACAGAAAAGGAGATGCTTGCAGTAGTGTTCGCCTTGGATAAGTTCAGATCTCACTTAATTGGATCCAAGGTGATTGTGTTCACTGACTATACAACGCTACGGTATTTAATGGAAAAGAAGGGCGCGGAGGCGCGCCTTCTTAGGTGGTTTCTACTGATCTAGGAATTTGATTTGGACATTTGTGATAAACCTGGAAAGAAGAACGTAGTAGCTAATCACCTCTCTCGTCTCGAGGATCTTGATGCTTCTAATGATACGTCGATTCGAGACTCCTTCCTTGACGAGTCAATTTTTGTTGTCAACTCACTCCCATGGTACGCCAATATCGTGAATTATCTTGTCTCCAAGAAAGTTCCCGAAGATTGGCCCATGAGCCACAAAGACTAACTTAAGTCGGATTCAAGACATTACCATTGGGAGGATCTGATCCTTTTCTTTGAATGACCGGATTGTGTCTGGAGATGGTGTATTCCTCACGAGGAGTATCAGAGCGTCCTTACTTTATGCCACAGTCTGGAGGCAGGAGGACACCACTCCGGGAAGAGGACCGCATGGAAGGTACTTCAACGTGGCTTATACTGACCGACTCTGTTTCACGATGCACTCACCTTTGCGATGTCGTGCCCATTATGTCAGCGAAAGGGAGGAACCGTTGGTTCCAAGGATGAGATGTCGATGCAACCTGTCATCATTTGTGATGTCTTTGACGCCTGGGGCATCGACTTCATGGGCCCATTCCCGATTAGCAACGGATTTGAATACATCCTTCTTGCGGTAGATTATCTGTCAAGGTGGGTAGAGCTATCCCAACCCGAGCCGTAGACAACAGGACTATCTGTAAATTCATTAGAGATCACATCATCTCTAGGTTCGGGATCCCCAAAGTTTTGATATCAGATGGGGGTAGCCACTTCATGAACAGAGATGTGAAGAAGCTCTTGAAGGATTACGGCATCGAACACCGTGTTGCTAGTCCTTACCACCCACAAAACAATGGCATGGCTGAGGTGTCGAATGGGGAGGTGAAAACCATATTGCAAAAGCTTGTCCGCCCAGACAGGAAGGATTGGTCTCAGATCTTGGATCAAGTCCTTTGGGCTTATAGGATAGCTTACAAGACACCATTAGGAACCTCCCCATTCAGGATGGTATTTGGGAAGCCGTGCCATTTGCCCACAGAATTAGTTCAGAAACTGAATGGGCAATCAAAAAGGTCAACTGGAACACACGCCTAGGGTAGAAACAAAGAGAGATAGATTTGAATGAGCTTGTGGAAGTCAGAAACCTAGCATACGACAACAGTTTGGTGTACAAGGACAAGGTAAAGCGTTGGCATGATAGATATATCAGACGAAAGACCTTTGTTCCTAAACAGAAGGTATGGTTGTTCAATGCAAGGCTGAAGGTTTTCCAAGAGAAGCTGAAATCCAAAGGGACGGGTCCATTCATAGTCCGTGCTGTGCATGATAGTGGATGCGTAGAGATCTCAGATCCCATGGATGGATCACAGACATCCCTAGTCAATGGACAACTGCTGAAGCATTTCGTCGAACCCAATAAACAGCTAGTCCATGTCGAAGAGATTGTATTCATTCATGAGACAGACTCAGTAGATACACATAACGCTGCACGTGAGACCTTGCAGCAGTGAGCTCTCGCCATCAGCAACATCAAAAAAGATTCAGACCACGATCCTTGTGTATACTCGTCATTCCTGTATATTCTTTTCCTCCCTCCCGTGACTCTAATCACTCGCCCCAGCTCCATACTTAGGATGACCCGATCCTAAGTATAGTGGGGAGATCACCTGAGTACAATCACTATTCATTGTACATCCTCCAGATCTCATCGGGCCTCATACTCACTCCTGTCCTATACTTAGGTTGACCAGAGCCTAAGTATAGGGGGGACTGATGCCCATCATGTATTTTCTCGTCCGCTTCCCCTCTTGACCTCATCCGCCCCAATTTTGATCTTCTTCTACACTTAGGCTGCCAGAGCTTAGGTATAGGGGGGCAGGAGAACTTCTATACATTTTTGTTATTTTAGCTCTCCTACGCTTAGTATGAGCTATGTCTTTTTCCTCGCCATTCGTGCGCTGAGGACATAGCACACGCTAAGTATAGCGGGCGTGTATATATTACATATATACTTTACCCATAGCTCGTACTTTCGTGTATTTTTGTATATATTATGCAATAATTACGGGTGGGTAAAAATTGAAAAACATTTTTTGTAAAATACATGTATATTTGTAATACTTGTAAAACTCTTGTAAAATCTGTAAAAAATGTAAACTACATGTATACTAGTATATTGTATAACACTTGTATAAGTTGTGTAATACTTATAAAACTCTTGTAAATTGTTGTAACATAGGAGGTATACCAAATTTTGAAAAAAAAAACACAAAAATTAAAATAAAAAATTTAAAAATATAGGCTTCTTATTTGCTCTTGCATATCATCCTTGCATTTCAAATTAAAATTATGTCTTGCATAGCATGTCATCAGCATCTCATATGCATATCTTGCATATGAAATGTGAAAGTTAGTGGGTTCTGAACCAAGTTATGAATAGATGTCGAGGATGGACTTGAATTGACCTTAATCCACCTAATTTCAGAGGAACCTTATAGGAATTGGAGTTAATATCAGGTCGAGTGACTTAATTCTTTGAGTCTGCAAGTCTATGTTCACATGTCATCTTGACTAGTCTAAGTAGAATATCTCGTACACACACATGATTCTTTTATACAGTGACCTAACTTGGACAAGCACAGTGCACGTAGCTCTTCATTGATGAGGTGGTGAGGAGGTAGAATCCTTTGGCTTGGAGTAGCACACAGGTGGAAACATCCGTCCTCCTCTAGGGAGGGTAGTGCATCTCAACCTAGTCTGGTGGTGTTGACGTTTAAAGATGAGACGTTGTGGGTTGCAATAATGCTGCAAAAGAGGGATAGTCTACTAGCTCAAGAAGAAAAACTCCTGATGTAAATGCTGCACCTTGTATATAGTAAAAAGAAAGAAAAAAATGCAAGAACTCCAAAAAAATAAGACAGGCCTGAGTGAAAATAAAATACCTGTCGGAGTATGTATATTAGCAAGAAGTCTGCAGCTGGATGACTTGGCTACACTGGTAAGGCATCCTAGGATAGGTAGCTACACTGGCTACCGTCCATTCTTTTCTCCACCCCCTCCTCTTGAGCTGGTCGTACTTGAACTTAGAAGGGAATACCACGCTCCTCGAGGAAAGAGTTACTGGACTTGAGAATTAGAGTTACCTTGTTAGAGGAGGCTGCTTCTTAGCCATTTCTGATGTGGAGAGCTATTTTACACTTACACAGTACAAGTGAGAATCATAGTCATCAGAAATTTGCGTATGAGGATTTATTCTGACATGACTATTAAAGAGTCTTGAATAGAAGACTTGTGGAACTTGAAGTCTGTTAGGTCTTAAGTTCAGATCCCAATAAGGTTCCTCCACACAATTAATACAAAGACCGAGTCAAGCTCCATTTTCAACTTTTGTTCATGACCTTGGTATGGAACCCAAAATCATTTCACTCTTGCATTTCATTTTAGTTGCTCGGGGACGAGCAAGGTTTAAGTATAGGGGGTTGATGAATCTGTGATTCATCACTCTTAAAGTTGAAAATAGAGCCTTGTTCCCGAGTAATTAAGATCATATTTCCACCAATATTGCATAATTAGCATTCATGCAAAGATTGATAACATCTGCGTTTTAGCATTTACATCTGCATTAAATAAGAAGCCAAATCAACTTGTAAAATTCATCTATTTGTATATATTTTATACTAACTCCAAATCCAATAAAACCAACTCTATAGTGTAAAAAATATCAAAAAAATACTAACTTGCGAATTTGATCAATAAAACCCGAATCCAAGTTTGAAACTAGGAGCCTTAAAATAAGTATATCTCTCTCACATAGCTTCCGATCTAGGTCTACTCCTAAATTAATACACATTCAGAGACCTTCAAAATGAGACTAATTTCATTTAAATCGGAGATCGTACGCAAAACTTGGGTTTTGGGACCCCATTGTACACTATATGTATTTATATTATACCCTTGTAATTTGTTACTTTATTTGACCTCATTTCCGTCTTTGGTCAACATAAAACTTGTAGATCTCATCGAGATCTACAACTTTCATGTTTTGCGTTTTTCTAAATTCGACCATTTTCTCCCTCTTATTTCACATTCTTTTTTGGACAACCAGATTGGGCCACGTGGCGCCCTCTGATTGCGCCATGCTGCCCTATTCATCACGCGCCACGTGCCCCTCTTTATCCACCGTCCTATGGCGCCTTCTCCCTCCAAATCCTCGCCATCCATTTCACATCAAATTTCGACCGCCCGATGAAGGCCCAGACTGCATCTGGGCCGCTCACCAGCGCCCTCATCTCCTTTGACCACGTGTCAGCATCCCCACCATTCGATCACCTCCCCTTCCTTCAGATCCAAGCCGTTCATCCCCGCCTCAACTCCGACCCTTGGATCTTCATTCTACATCTCATCCCCACCGTTGGTATCCACCTCATTCTCATTCCACCATGTGTCATGATCAACGCCCTTCGATTGCATCACCAGGATCTAATCCTGGCCCTTCTCTCGCGCCTATCTTCTGGTTGTTGGATCACGAGATCCAACGGTCCAGAAGTCATCTTCTTCCTCCGAACGAGCCTCCCCCACGTCGCCCCACCTTGTGATGCCTCTGCCCCCTTCCTATTTTTGGCACAACTACACCACCTTCTCCGCCCACTGATACCTCCACGACATAGCCCCGACCTCCACCATCCTCGCCAGGACCCACAACAACCATAATTCCCTTCCTCTTCGCTCCACACACCCCACGAACCCCACGCCTCCTACACCTGGAACTCCACCTCCTTCTTATAAATAACCAGCCTCCGGCCAACTTCCACCCCATCCGCCATAGAGAGAGGTGTCCTAGAGCTCCAAGCTTCTCATTGGTGACACAAATTGAGTGTGTAAGCGAGCGACGACAGGTCTCCACCTCCGGCGAGATCCGCGGTGATTCTTCACCACGACGCAGCTCCTCCAGCGAGCTACTTGAGCTCAGGCCTGCTACTGACCTTCGAACGACGACTGGAGCCGCTTCAACGAGCCTCCAACCCCAAGTAGCTTCGCCCATTATCCTTTCAATCTTCATCTTCTTTCCTTTGAGTTTTCTCGCAATTTCTCTACCTTCTCCGATCGAGTTCACCCTCCATCCGCTATCCACCGAGCATCGCCTTGAAGATCTGGGCTTCCACATCCCTTCATTCATCTATACTACACCTCTCATCTCGTCCGACCAAAGCTCCGCCTTCACGGTAGAGGAAGTCACCGGATCACCTTTCACCCCGCTCCCAGGCCTCACCGCACACACACGCATTCCCACGATCATGAGCACCATTTTTTTGGTATGATCTAACCCTGCAGAAGCTCTCTCTTCACTGGATGGAGCTTCGCCAGAGATGCATTCGAGCTTCGAAGTCTCCGACCTTCGGACTGCCTCTGCTTCCCCCAGATATCCCGACGGCTTCCTGACACTTCACGACCGATCCGAGCGAACTAGGAGCCACTGGTGAGCTTCATCGAGCACGAGGGAGGGCGACAGAGCCAGAGCTACCTCGCTGGAGCCCTGCGAAGTCCGCCGCAAGAGGCGGCAGACCGGAGAAGATGACATGCATCTGCCGTTGGATCACCTTGATCCAACGGTCCTCTTCATGACACGTTGCCCCGCGCCCACCACCGTCGTATCAGGAGGATTTAACATAGCTCATCGTACCACGTCGCCTCGCTCCAGCAGTCAAATCCACCGTTAAATCTTCCTTGATCTAACGGGGCCTAGCGTGCCACGTCTCCATCACCTACAGCCGTTGGATCTCTCCTGAACCGATGGTCCAGCACGTGCCATGTCACGCCCTCCGAGCCTCTTCCCAGAACCTAGGCTCGGAGCACCCGAAGCAGCACCCAAGGCAAAGTTCGAGCCTCCAGAGCCTCCCGAGCCTCCGTTCGAGCCTCCTACGCCTTCCGAGCCTAGCTCATCACGTATCACGCACGTGAGGGTTGGGTAAATTTGCACCGAGGCCCCGTCGACTTTCAGAAATTGCGATTCAGTCCCTGCCAGGAGCGTCACGTGAGGAGCACGTGTTCTAGTTGTTGGACATGCGAGCCCACGGTGAGCCATTATGCAATAAATGTTATTGCAATTCACTCCTTAATCTGAAATAAAGAGTACATAATTTGCATAATAGGTCCCTTAGTACAATTAGGGTTATGTACCATGGCCATCTTAATGATCATACAACTGTTGATTCCATTATTTAATCATAGAGGCTGATGCTTAGATGAATATCTAATGAGTTAGATTGAGGACTCATCGAGCACCGTCAAATGATTGTTAAGAGATGATCTCCAGCCTGAGTAGGAGATGGCAATCCTATCTCATTTAGGCTGATATCTGACCGACCTCTTGATGCAGGTCCTCTGCATAGGAATAGAGATTCGGAGGTGTCAGATGAGTTGGGTCAAAGAGTTGACTTAACGAGATCGAGATAACCAAAGTCCTATATCATATGCTGTCATGATATAGGCACGCATCCTCTGACCGGAGACAGATGTGTTACTATATGTTTGAGTATGTACATTTGGCAGACCAATAGGTTGATGACCTAATCAAGGTCTATACACCGGTGCGCTGGTGTCCATATAAGGGCATATGAGTAGTACGATCTCTCAAAGGGATCATACAGGTTCATTTACTGAACCGGAAGACATGAGCTCACTCATGAGATATTGGGAAGAATCAAGTTCCGTGCGCACGGTCGTCTCGCTTTGGAATCTTGAATGAATTTGTTGGTTTGATATATGCTTTTGGAAAGTATATGATCAAGACCTAAGTATGATATATGCTTTTGGAAAGTATATGATCAATACCGACTCCCAATGATCGAATGAGAAACTTACTGATAAAACCCTGAAGTAGACAGTATAAAGTTGATCTAATACTTCGGGTTTATTCTGAGTCTTCTAGTATGCAGGATGTACAGGTATCAGGAATACCTGAGGGTGATGTGATCATAAACGATTGTATAACCATGACGGTTCCATTCCTAGGGAGTGATGAAACGGGTCTGGATTTTAGTGACTCCTCTCAGTAGAGAAGTAATCTAATCTTAGTCCGAATATTGGATATTGATCTGAATGTGATTCAGATGCAATGAGAAGATTAGATTTGCGGTCTTGATTTAATCAAGCATCTATGGGAGGTTCGCGATCTGGATTTGAGATATGATCTCAATATCCATGTCACTATACGTGGAACAATACAATCGCCCTGTCCTTATCTCCAAGTATTCGCGGAGAAAGCGCATTATCCTTGAAAGAGTTCATGGATAATTCTATTGTTGATATATGTATCCGAGCATTGAGAAAATGGATAATTAAATGTGATTTAATTATCATGAATAATATGAATTTGATTCATATTATAAGGAGAGTTATCTTAGATAATTAAATGTGATTTGATTATCAAAGATGTAAATAATATGAATGTGATTCATATTATTTGAGCACATGAGAATAAGTTATCCAATATAATTAAATGTGATTTAATTATTATGGATAAGAATAATGTGGATAGTAATATCCAATTATTCATAATATATTATAAATGTGATTTATAATGTATTAGAGAGAGTTAAATATAATTTATATTAGTAGATTAATTATTAATGTGTATTGGATACACATTGTCTAATTAATTGAAAATGTAAATTACATTTTGTTTTGGGTTGTGAATATGATTCACAATATTCCAATGTCAAGATTGCAATATTCCCAAATTTAATTGAGAATTATTTTGGTGAATAAAAATCCCAACAAATAGTTGTTGGAAAATAAGTAGAGAGAAAATCAAGGAGATGTGCAATCTCATGAGAATCCATGAGATTGCCCTCTAAAGGGGAAGGTTGATCTCCTTTGTATTTTCTCTCCTTATTTGATTGATTTAATTTGGTATTAATATTTATTTGATTTATCAAATATATTTTATCAAAATTAAATCACAAGTTGTTGGTTTTTACCAACAATAATCTTGACCATTGGATTGACATAAATCAATCTCATCCATTGATTTTATATGTCACATGGATTGAGATCCATGGATCCCAAAACCCTATAAATAGAGAGGCATACCATGCTCTCTATTTTACACACAATGCTTGAGAAGCATCTCTCTCTCTTTTCTCTCTACTCGACAGCCCTCTCTCCCTCTCATGTGGTCGTCCACCATGGATGACCTAAGAGAGGTTCTCCATCGCCGCAGCATCGTCGTTATGTTGTCCGTTCTTCTGCTCGTGGATCTCCGTCTCCTTCGGTGCACCTCGCTCGTGAAGAAGACGTCGGATCTCGTGTGTCGAGATCAGGAGATCCGCCGCTTGGATCATCAACATGGATTGCGAGAAGCATGCGGTTCATCCCCGCGCTCGCAAGCGTCTCCTCCGTCAGATCGGACTTGAGACAGGAGGTCTCTTTGTTTAGAGACTCGATCGCAACCACGCTTCAAGAGTTAATCCTATTACTTGTTTGTGGTTTAGACGAAACGATCCGAGAAGTGTTCTTGGATCATGTGGTTTCGTCGTATAAATTTTTTTAAATTCCGCTGCATCGAGCAACTAGTGCGACTAGTCGCTCCTTGTCGTATTTGATACGATGCTCACGCTTCCGTGATGCGCTTGAGGATCTAACCATATCCTTCACTAGTGGGATTTTTGCATCCATATCCCTAGCATTATAGGTATTTGCACTTTAGTTCATGTATGCACGTTTTATTTTAAGCAATTTTTATTTTCTGTTTTGAATTTTGGTCCCTGTGTTTGCATGTATATTTAGGTGTCCATTTCTCATCATTATTAAATTCCAAAAATTGCATGTTGTAGTTTAACTTATACTTTATCTTTTGTGACATGTGTCATATTTTTATGAGCTGCATTTAATATAATAATATTATTCATGTGGAAGCTGACATATTCTGCCCATTGTGTGCCTTTTAGTTATTATTAAATTATTTGTTGCTCCAAAAATCACCATAAAATCACATTAAACTTAGGTTAATTGCTCTACACTGTGCCCAAAAGTCATAGCATGTGGACGCAATATGAGGCCTGAATAAATCAAATTGTATTTTGCCCAATTGATTGTTAATAGATCCAATTTACATCATTCTTTAGGTTTATTAAATTTTCTGGATTCCTCTCACATAGATACATCTAAGATATTTTTTATATCTAAAAATAATGTGCCTTGGTATTTATTAAAATTAATTTTGCAAAAACAACCCTGCATCCTTATGAAATTCATTTTTAATTCATAAAGTATCAGAAAATTCTAAAAAAATTGCAGTAGCTTAATCTCATCACATACCATCTTCTGGCCAAGTTTCATTAATTTTGGACTTCTTCTGATCATCTTTGGTGATTTAACTTAAAATTTGACTCGAAATTGCATTGTGTTTCCTTTAATTGCATAAAAAAGACCAAAAAGATTCTTCTGAAAAACTGACATCGGAATTAACTTAAAATTTACCTAAGGAGAAAGCTGCCTCCCTAAGTTCGATCTTGGGCTTGCCCAAGTAAAATAAATTTGCCGCTTGAGTTTAATCGAACATTGATCCGAGTGGTTTTTCACGAAGTCTTGATTACCTGACTACAACGAACGACAAACCTAATTTGATTGATAATTCGGTTGAATTAACCAGGGTAGGCGAGGCCTTGTCAAGGATGTACAGGTATTAGGAATACCTGAGGGTGATGTGATCATAAACGATTGTATAACCATGGCGCTTCCATTCCGAGGGAGTGATGAAACAGGTCTGGATTTTAGTGACTTCTCTCATAGAGAAGTAATCTGATCTTAGTCCAAATGTTGGACATTGATCTTAATGTGATTCAGATGTAATGAGAAGATTAGATTTGCGGTCTTGATTTAATCAAGCATCTCCACAAGATCTGGATTTGACATGTGATCTCAATATCCAAGTCACTATACGTGAAACAATATAATCGCCATGTCCTTATCTCCAAGTATCCGGAGAGAAAGTGCATTATCCTTGAAAGAGTTCATGGATAATTTCATTGTTGATATATGTATCCAAGCATTGAGAAAGTGGATAATTAAATGTTATTTAATGATCATGAATAATATGAATTTGATTCATGTTATTTGGGCACATGAGAAAAGAGATCCAAGATGATTAAATGTGATTTAATTATCATGGATATGAATAATGTGGATAGCACTATCCATATTAATCAGATATATTATAAATGTGATTTATAATATATTAAAGAGAGCATATTATGATTTATATTTGTTGATTAATTATTAATATGAATAGGATTCACATTGAATGATTAATTGAAAATATAATTACATTTTGTTTTTGGTTGTGAATGAGATTCACATAATTTCAATGACTTGAATGAAGTTTTTCACAAGATAGTTGTGAATTATTTTTGTGAAAAATATTTACAACAATTGTTGTTGTAAATCTTGGAGATATCATGAGATAATGAGATCTCATGAGATGATGGTAGCCGTCCTCCTAATTTTAGGGGATTGGTTTAGTCTTCTCATTATCTCTTCTCTAGTCAAATTTGATTTAAATTGGAATTAATTATATTGATTTATCAATATGAATTAATTCAAATTAAATCATTTGTTGTTGTATTTTTACAACAACATCTTAGCCATTGAAGGAAACACAAATCAATCTCAACCAATGATTGTGTGTTGTCCATGGATTGGGATCCATGGACTCCCAAAACTCTATATAAGAAGAGGCACCCCTTGCTCTTCAAGACACAAGTTTACAACAACAATGAATGCTCTCTTTATCTCTCTCTCTACACATCATGTTCCTCTCTCCCTTTCTCTCTTATGGCCATCCACCATGGAGCCATTAAGAGAGTCCTCATCGCTGCAACATCGTCGAAATGCTGCCGGAGTACTTGCTCGTGGATCTCCGTCTCCTTCAGTGCGGCTCGCTTGTGAAGAATACGTCAGATCTTGTGTGACGAGATCAGGAGATTCGTCGATTGGATCGTCAACATGAATTGCGAGAAGGACGCGTCTCATCAACGTGCTCGCAAGCGTCTCCTCCGTCGGATCAGACTTGAGACAAGAGATCTCTTGGTTTAGAGACTCGATCGCAATCATGCTTCAAGAGGTAAACCTTATACCTAATTGTGGTTTAGATGAAATGATCCGATAAAGGTTCTTGGATCATGTGGTTTCATCACATTAAAATTTTTAAAATTCCGCTGCATCAAGCAACTAGTGTGACTAGTCGCTCTCGATCGCATTCGATACGATCCACACGCTTCCGTGATGCTCTTGAGGATATTTTCATATCCTTCAAGTGGTATCAGAGCCAGGTTGGAGGTTTTTTGGATTCGATCCATAAACCTAAGAAGATTTGGGCTCGTGAGGGTTCGTGAAAATTTTATCGCATTTCAATTTTCGCAGCCATTTTTTGTGAATATTTTCGGCCCTATTTAAATAATTTAAATATGTAACACTCAGTATAATGTTTCTCCATTAGTTAATGAATCCGTGGGATTTGAGTTTGTGTGATTTGGAATCCGATAACTCAAGATATGATCATTTTAATGAACATATATCCACTCTTTCGAAACTGGCGAATAATGACGTAATTAAGGAGTCAATTACTGTTTTAAAGCGCCTGGAAAGGCATGCTAATCGTGTAGGTTCTGTTTTAAATCAAGTCAACAAACTTTATAAATTGATTTTTCTTAATTTGGATTTAAAATGAATGAGATATGCTAATTTTAGTAAGTGAGGGTCACTGCTAAAAATTGCAATCTTAATCATGAACCTTGTGATAGTCATTTAAGAAACTTGTGAAATTAATGGTTAATTTCTTAGAATAATTATGGATTATATTTGGAAAATATTTGAATAATAATTGTTCCCTAAATGACAGTGCCTCAACCAATATTTGATTAGATTTGATCTAGATCACCAAATTGGTTACTTGATACACTTTCAACAAACATGTTGCTTGAATAGATTTGGGAATTTGTCTAGTAATTTTCCTTATAATCAAAATGATTTTGATTATTACTATATGGTATAATTTCGGTTGAAAAACCGATGACCGTCTGAAGTACACGATGATTGATTTGGCATTATCCTTTCCTGAGGTGGATATGGTGTCTAGTCGGGGAGCGTTGGCATAGCAGGTTGCACCATTTGCGGTCTGTCCCACTCCCATCGGTACTGGCCATGACAACGGGTAAGGACTCGATAATGCTGGAGAAATCATGGTGTATTTTCTAATTATTAAAATTCGAATTAACACGTACTTTGAGATAATACCATATATTCAAGTAGCAATCAAGTTTGTTGTTATAATTGGAATGATAATTGATTTAATGTGATTAAATGAATTATATCCAATTAAAAACACTCTATTATGAATAGATGTGTATTTCCCTTGGAAGAATTAATCGTAATGAATATGATTCATAATAATTAATTAGAATTTGAATATGAGGTGGAGGATCACATAAGTGACATCCATGGTCTCCTGTCAAGGCGAAGGGTTCTGTTGCCAGGGATTGTATGTAGCAGACACATGCTCGAAGTGACAGTTCCTGCATACAAGTGAATATGGATCGGGCTTTTTGCTTCTTGAAAGAGTAAGGTCGTATGCATAATGACCCCAATATCGGTTCCTCATATTATTAGGGGCAATATTGGATTGCGCATAGCGAGTTCTAATCCTGTTGACGGTTGGTTCAATTAACGACGGGTCAACATCACCTTAGGGGTGGTGGGTCCGGGTGTTAAAGACTGAATTGGGAATGCAAATTGGACTTGCAAGGCGGAATGAGTTCCCGCTTCTTTTTATCTGAGTTGTAGTTTCTCATATTATTGGGATGCAACAAAGTTAGAAAGGAGATCCAAATCTTGTTGAGATATAATGGTAAGTATATCTCGTACATTGAAAGTGATTAAGAGAATGAACTTTCAATGTTGACAAGACAAGACATCTTTAATATAAAAATTTCTAAATCAAAGTAAAATGTATATATATATATATTTATGTAAATTTCTTATTTCAGATAATCCTTCATAAATCCACTCAATAATATACTCAATAATAACCAGTAAAATATCATGGATTGGATCCATGATCAAGATATTGTACTTGCAATTGGACACATAATATATGTGGTTGCAATGTGCAAGTTTTCTCATAATATTGAGGAATGACAATTAAATAAACAATAGATCTATAGCCCTAAGGTTTATATGTCTCTATAGTCTTGATCTCATCAAATGTACTTTAGAAGTGACATGTCGATGATGATCGCAATTGTCAAATAATCCTTATAAAAATATAATAAGATGTTTCTGACAAACATATGTGCTCTCGACATTTGATCATGAATGACATGGTTAACTGCATCATACAGAATGGTAGCTCTATAAGAGATGATGTATTCAAAATGTTTGAGTACCTACCTGAACCAAAGACTTTAAGAATTAAGATGTATGTAGATATGATGAGTGTCATCATCCTACTATCTATACTCTAGTCATTCATGAAGCTCCATAATATTAATATTGTATGAATTAAATGAAGCATGTATAAATGTCGAAACACTCTTATATTGAAATCTTTTGAATTCAATATAAGAGATCCTTTATCATAAGCAATGGTTGTTTAGAGATGAAAGGAGTGTAATGAAAGCATGGGTCGGGCCCAGGTTAGAAGGAAAGTCAAAGAGTTGGTTGTACATCTATGGTTTCCACACACATATGACATCCAAATAGTTGGATGAATGCCAATACTGCAGTGAGCCGATGTATGATACTATGACTATCAAGTCTATCTAGAATCCTTAGAGAAGGACTCGGATAGTGCATCAAAATAATTTACATATACATATAATCATTGATATTGACTTGCTTATTGGATAAGATCAAAGCCTAATAATTGTATCTCATTCTTCTAATAACACCTGTAATTGGTTGCATATGTATTAGAAGACTGGAATTTGATCTTCAGGTTTAATAGTCATCTACATGGATATTGATGCAATTGTTGCAACAATCTCTACTGGGTATTTTGACTTCATATTTTCAGTGGGAGAGCCCTTAGTCTTAGAGAATATCTCTACTACCTAGATATTAGAAAACAATCATAGTTTATTTCTAAATGTTGGAAATAGATATGAATTCTGGAATAGACCTATAAAGAGTTATGATGGATATATTTCAGATAGTATTATGATATCTGAAGGAATCTTCTAAAAAAACATTAATGAATGGTTTATTAACATTTCTAAATACTGAAAATTAAACCTTATAAGATCAATAGGAGGATAAAGATCATTTGACAATGATCTGGCATCAAACCTTGAACATTAGTCTGCTGATAAGGTCAATAGACTAGTGATAGATGAACTTTAGAATGTCTAAAATCTCAAATCTCACATACTTTTGAATATTGTATTCAAAGTAGAAATATCCAATGCACCCTTCTCTGGGAATGGTTTTAGATGTCGTGGTATTAAAGATCTCATACATACTGATGTATATGGATCATCTATATCATAATGAACATTGATGATTTGTAATATCATTTAATGATTATTTGTGATATGAGATTTCTTCCGTTCACATTAGAAAGCTTTGAAATGTTCAAAGATTTCACAATTTTGGTTTAGAATCAAAGTTTGAAGGAAGATGAAATGAATTTGATCTAACCTAGGTAGCAAGTACCTGTTAGATGAATTCAAAGAATACCTTATGGAGATATGAATATCATTCCTATCTCGCTCCTCCCAATATACCTAAACTCAAGAGAGTTATAGGGAGATACAATTGATCATGTGTGACATGATTTGATCAATGATTGATCTTAGCATAATTATCTCGTAGTTTCCAGGTATATATGTGTGTGTGTGTGTGTGTGTGTGTGTGTGTGTGTGTGTGTGTGTATGTGTGTGTTAGAGTCTACATTATATATCCTTATAAGGTTCCATGCTAGTAAGCTGGAATCTAGCACCAGAGAGTGCTACTTCATTAGGAAAATAAAGGATGGTATTGCATACCTACTTTATGACCTTGAGATTCTTAAAAGATATCATCTCTAAGGATATGATTCTTAGAGGATGACTGACTTAAGAATCAAGATGAAAATGAAGTGAAGGAACTCATTTAATCTTGAGAAGATAATGAGGCTCCTGAAATTGGAAACTAAAAGGACAGTTAAAGATGAAACGCTAATACATCTTCAAATAAGTTTGAGGATGGATTCCATGTGTCGGAGAAATCTGATATTGACCGAACTTCGTGTGATGAAGCTTCTAAAGATCATGACATGGAAAGATGGATTTTAGCAATCAAGTCTATAGGAGACTTCATATACAAGTGTTGTATATGGACCTTCGAGGATCCACCTATAAGGGTAAGACCCGTTAGGTGTAAATGGATCTTCAAGAGAAAGAGGGAACCTGATGAGAAGGTAAAGACCTTCAAAGCACGGCTCGTAGCCATGATCTACACACTGAATAGAAGACATCTCTTGCGATGAGACTTGCTCTCCAGTGACCTTGCTTAAACCCATCAGAATATTGCTAACTATAGCTACATAATTTGACTATGACATCATTAAGATGGAAGTCAATATTGCATTTTTCTATGAATACCTCTCCGAGGATATTCACATGAAGTAGCCCCAGGGCTTCATAGATGAGGAAAGCAAGCTATGCAAGCTAAATAACTCCATCTATGGACTTAAATAAGCTTATTGTAGTTGTAACATTGGATCTGATGAAATCATAAATGTTATGATTTCAAATATAATCTTGATGTACCATGTGAAGCTTAGTGGGAGTGTCATTGTGTTCATCGTGCTATGTGTAGATGATACTCTAATCATTTGGAATGATATAAGGATAATAATAAGTGTTTTATAGATGGACTATTCCATACCTTGAGATATGATCTCAAGGATACCTCTTAGATCTTAGTTTTGAAGATGTTCAGAAGCAAAGAAAATAGGATATTGGGACTGTCACATTAGTAGTATACATTGGACATGTTCCATTTTTGGAAAATTCCAAGAAAGGCTTCCTTCCTTTAAGATATGGTACTAACCTATCTAAAGGGATAGCACCTCAAAGAGTTGAGGAAGTGAATGCTAAAACTGCTTGTCCTTATGCATCAGTTACGAGAAGCTGAGTGTATGCTAAATGTTTACAAAAGATAGATGTCTGCCATGCAGTGGGATTAGTAAACTGTTACTAATTCTACTATGGAGATAAAACACTTGATTGTAGTAATAACAATATTGTCAAAGATGACAAGACTTTAGAGATAGTGATCCCTAAGTCTTATCTTCAAGAACTTAAGACTTTATAGATAGTGATCTAAAAGGTCTCAATTGTGGATACCTTAGGAGATAGAGATCTCCAGGAATAAGGGTATTCTGATAAGGATTATGGACATACTGGTTATAATATTTATCGAGTTGTAGTGTCAAGGACACTATAACTAACAAAATTGAGTATTGGTTGCATAAGATGCAACGTTCACATTGGATGCGAACACTGTTACTGGGTGATATGCAAGTGACGTAAAAGGACTTGGCATAGTCTCTCGAGGACAGAGTGACTGGTCAACTTACCTAGATATTTTTCTAAATAGCCTATGATTGTCACATGAGTGTGGGTTTAAATGATTAGCCCATTAGTGGCTCTTTGGGCTAGTGGGAGATTGTTGGACATGCGAACCCACGGTGAGCCATTATGCAATAAATGTTATTGCGAATATCATTCCTTGATTTGAAATGAAGAATAACTAATTTGTATAATAGGTCCCTTAGTACAATTAGGGTTATGTACCATGTCTATCTTAATGATTATACACCTGTTGATTCAAGTATTGAATCATAGAGGCTGGTGCTTGGATGAATATCTAAAGATTTAGATTAAGGACTCATCAAGTACTGTCAAATGATTGTTAAGAGATGATCTCCAGCCTGAGTAGGAGATGGCAATCCTTTCTCACTTGGCTGATATCTGACCGACCTCTTGATGCAGGTCCTCTGCATGGGAATAGAGATAACCAAAGTCCTATGTCGTATGCTGTCACGATATAGGCACACATCCTCTGATCGGAGACAGATGTGTTACTATATGTCTGAGTATGTACATTTGGCAGATCAATAGGTTGATGACCTAAACAAGGTCTATACATCAGCATGCTGGTGTGCATATAAGGGCATATGAGTAATATGATCTCTCAAAGGGATCATACAGGTTCATTACTGAACCGGAAGACATGAGCTCACTCATGAGATACTGGGAAGAATCAAATTCCGTGCACGGTCGTCTTACTTTGGAAGCTTGACTGAATTTGTAGGTTTGATATATACTTTTGGAAAAGTATATGATCAACATCTGGGTATGATATATGCTTTTAGAAAGCAAGTGATCGATACCAACTCCCAATAGTCGAATTACAAACTTGATGATAAAACTCTGAAGTGGATAGTGTAAAATTGATCTTATACTTCAGGTTTATTTTGGGTCTTCCAATATGCATGATGTACATGTATTAGGAATGCCCGAGGGTGATGTGATCATAAATGATTGTATAACCATGATGCTTCTATTCCGAGGGAGTGATGAAATAGGTCTGGATTTTAGTGACTCCTCTCATAGAGAAGTAATCTGATCTTAGTCCAAATGTTGGACATTGATCTGAATGTGATTCAGATGCAATGAGAAGATTAGATTTGTGGTCTTGATTTAATCAAGCATCTATGGGAGGTCCGCAAGATCTGGATTTGAGATGTGATCTCAATATCCAAGTCAATATACGTGGAACAATACAATCGCTCTGTCCTTATCTCCAAGTATCCGCGGAGAAAGCACATTATCTTTGAAAGAGTTCATGGATAATTTCATTGTTGATATATGTATCCAAGCATTGAGAAAGTGGATAACTAAATGTGATTTAATTATCATGAATAATATGAATTTGATTCATATTATAAGGAGAGCTATCTAAGATATTTAAATGTGATTTAATTATCAAAGATGTGAATAATGTGAATGTGATTCATGTTATTTGGGCACATGAGAAAAGAGATCCAAGATGATTAAATGTGATTTAGTTATCATGGATATGAATAATGTGGATATCACTATCCATATTAATCAGATATATTATAAATGTGATTTAAAATATATTAAAGAGAGCATATTATGATTTATGTTTGTTGATTAATTATTAATGTGAATTGTATTTACATTGAATGATTAATTGAAAATATAATTACATTTTGTTTTGAGTTGTGAATGAGATTCACATAATTTCAATGGCTTAATTGAAGTTTTTCACAAGATAATAGTGAATTATTTTTGTGAAGAATATTTACAACAATTGTTGTTGTAAATCTTGGAGATATCATGAGATAATGAGATCTCATGAGATTATGGTAGCCGTCCTCCTAATTTTAGGGGATGGGTTTAGTCTTCTCATTATCTCTTCTCTAGTCAAATGTGATTTAAATTGAAATTAATTATGTTGATTTATCAATATTAATTAATTCAAATTAAATCAATTGTTGTTGTATTTTTACAACAACATCTTAGACATTGAAGGAAACACAAATCAATCTCAACCATTGATTGTGTGTTGTCCATGGATTGGGATCCATGGACTCCCAAAACTCCAAATAAGAAGAGGCACCCCTTGCTCTTCGAGACATAAGTTTACAACAACAATGAATGCTCTCTTCCTCTCTCTCTCTCTCTACACGTCATGTGCCTCTCTCCCTCTCTCTCTTATGGTCGTCCACCATGGAGCCATTAAGAGAGTCGTCATCGCCGCAGCATCGCCGTTATGTTGTCGGAGTATTTGCTTGTGGATCTCCATCTCCTTCGGTGCGCCTCGCTCGTGAAGAAGACATCAGATCTCGTGTGACGAGATCAAGAGATTCGTCGCTTGGTTCATCAACATAAATTGTGAGAAGGATGCGTCTCATCAACGCGCTCGCAAGCTTCTCCTCCGTTGGATCAGAATTGAGACAGGAGGTCTCTTGGTTTAGAGACTTGATCGCAACCACGCTTCAAGAGGTAGACCTTATACCTAATTGTGGTTTAGATGAAATGATCCGAGAAAGGTTCTTGGATCATGTGGTTTCATCACATTAAAATTTTTAAAATTCTGCTGCATCGAGCAACTAGTGCGACTAGTCGCTCTCGATCACATTCGATGTGATCCACAAGTTTCCTTGATGCGCTTGAGGATATTCCCATATCCTTCATAGGGGGGTGTGCGCCCCATGTAGTCTCACTCTTTTATCCTTTCCCCTATCTCCTCTTCTTCTCTATACGCAGAGATATCCTACCCTAAGTATAGGAGGAGACAACCTGAGTACGATCTGTTCATTCTTACCTTTTACCCTCCCTGCTTTGAGTACAGTCTGCTATACTTAGGATTATTTCATCCGAAGTATAGGAGGAAAGGTCGACTTCTCATTTAGTTATTCCTTCATTCGTTATTTGTAGGCTTTTCTATACTCAATCCGAGTTATGTCTTCTCTTTTTCTCTTCGATCTATGAGGACATAGCTCAGGCTAAGCATATAGGGGTCATATATACTGTGTATATACTTTAGCCATAACTCGTACTTTCGTATTTTTGAAATAATACTCATGGCTAAAATTATTTATTAAAATCTCCTAACAAAAACAAGCTTATACCTCCTCAAGTCCTTTCTGTACATACTGATTAATAAATCAAGTAAAAATACTTTTGTTTAAAAATCATTTGGAAAACTGTTTGGAAAATATTTTGTAAGAAGTGTTCAACCTTTGTGAAAAGATTTTGTTTACAAAATATTTTTTCATCACGTGAGATAAAAATGTTTAAAAAACGATTTGCAAATGGTTTGAAAAATGATTGCAAAAATATTTGAAAATCTATATATACTATTTGAAAAAATTTTCCAAAATGATTTTCAAATGTGTGTAAATATTTTTAAAATTGCTTGTAAAATTATTTTGGACTAGAGTTTCCAAAACTTTTGTAAAATGATTTTCAAATAAGTTTGAGGAGTATACGCACCATATTAAAATTCTTTACACATATGTCTATAAAAGTGATCATTTACCCCCTGTAAATTCTTTTAAACTAAATTCTTATAAATATAATAGACAGCCTTGTGTAAATATTTGTATCTATTTTCTTTGCCAAAATCCTTTTGTTTTCAAAAATCAAAAAAATATTTGCAAAAACTAAAAATACCAAAAACATTTTATTAACAAAAGGCCTTTTTTATTCCCCAAATTCTTTTTATATATACTAAGTAATAACTCAGGTTAAAAATAATTTCTGCAAAATGATTTGACCCGTTTGGAAAACTTTCTGTAGAATGTTTTCAACTTTTGAAAAAAGTTGTGATTTGTAAAAATTCTTTTCTTTATGTGAAATAAAAGTTTTTGAAAACCTATTTGCAAATAGTTTTGAAAATGGTTGTAAAAATATTATGAAAAATCTATGCATAGTGTAGGAAAAATCTTTACAAAATGGCTTTCAAATGTTTGTAATATTTACGAAAACTATTTTGTACTATAGTCTTCTAAATTGTTTCCAAATAAATGTGAGGAATAAATGCATCATTAATAAATATATATAAAGAAAATAAAATTCTTTACCAATTGTACATCAAATCCTAAATCACTTTGTGTGAACCTGTAAATTCTTTAAATTCTTAACCCTTGAAAAATAAATAAAAAGAAGCACGCTCGTGTAAATAGTTGTACATTCTCGTGTAAAAAATCTTTTTATTTGCAAAAAATCTTTTTGTTTTCAAAATTTGCATCATTCCATGCACCATTGTACATAGCATTTGCATAGCATTCTTTCGAATTGAGTTTGATGTTTGAACTAGTCCAAATAAAATCGAAGATTGGAGATTGGTTGGACTTACTGCACCTAACTGCACTGGAACCTTTTGGGAACTAGATTTAAGGTACTTCAGGTCTATTCAGACTTAATTCTTTGAGACTCAGGGTTGGGTTCAAGTCACCTCAATTGACTAACTAGAAACTTTCGAGACACACGCATGACTCTTGTCGGCCGTGACCTAACCTGGACACTTGCACCTTTCACATGGCTCAACTCAGTTGGAGTGGTGAGGGGAAGGGATTTTCTGGTTTGAGAAGCACACGAGTGGAAACATTCATCCTCGTCTAGGGAGGGAAGTGCATCCCAACCCGATCCAGTTGCCATGAGGTCTAAAGACAAGAGAGTATGGGTTGCAATAATGCTTCAAAAGAGGGATAGTCTTTTGGAACAAGAGGGAAAACTCCTTATGTAAATGCTGCTGTAAATAGTATGTTGAAAAAAAACTCCAAAAAAGTGGACAGGCCTGATTGAAAATAAAATGCCTGCCGGAGTATGTATATATGTTGCATAGAAAATAATCAAGCTTGAGCATCAAAATTATACTATGTGAGCCTGTAACTGGATGACTTGACTACACCGGTCATGCATCCCAGGATATGTAGCTACACTGGCTACCGTCCATTCTTCTCTTCACCCCCTCCTCTTGGGTCGAATGCCACTTGAACTTAGAAGGGAATACCCCGCTCCTCAAGGAAAGAGTTGTTGGATTGAAGAATCACTGGGTTATCATTCTGGAGAAGTCAGTTCCTTTGTCATTTCAATTGGGAAGAGCCACTATCACTTGCATTGTACAAGTTAGCTTCATAAGTCATAAGGGTTTGCATATGATGTAGGCTAGTTTTGACCTGTCTATTGAGTTGGTTTGAACCGAGTCTTGTGACGCTCGAGGCTGTTGTGTTTTAAATTTAGTTCTCGACTAGGTTTCACATGCATTCTTACATCAAGGTCTAACCTGAGCTCCAAACTTTGATTTTGTCAAGACAAGTTTAATAATTAAAATCAATTCTATTTATTCTTTCTTTTTCTTTCTTCTTCAATTCTTTTGTACTTATTGCATAAGTGTTTGCTAGGGACTAGCAAAGGCAAGTATAAGGGGGTGATGAATCTCATCATCTTTATTCTATCATTTTGGCCTTAAAAACCCTAGCTAATGCATGTAAATAGGATTAATTTGTACAAAATAGCATTCCTTATATTGCATTTACACAAAAATAATACACATAGTACATTTTATATACAAAATAAAAAGCCAAAATCCAAACTTCACAGACCCATATCTTTCAAATAAACATCAAAACATATCAAAATCACCTCTAATTGTATATAACTTATCATAAGCTATTTAACGTAGGTGGTTTCATGATTTTTGGAATTACTATGAGAAAGTTAGGTTTTTGACCCTCATTGTACATTGTACCCGAATAAAATATTCAGTTTATTCATTCTTTATTATTTTTACAAATTCATATTTTTATAATTTTGTAATTATTATTCATAGCATATGTACACATTAAAATCAAAATAAAACCAAAAAAATACAAAATAAAATAAGCCTATATAAATACATAGGCAAAATGCTTATAATATTACTTGTACATAAATATAAGGGAACCCTATTCTTTCATTATTTCTTCTGTCATATTTTTATATTCTTATGAATATTAGTTACAGTCTATTAAAAATATAAAACCAAAATAAAACCCAAGAAAATACATTAAAATAAAATAAGGTATATAATACATAGATAAAATAGCTATAAGTATACCTATATATTATACATACTTATTTATTTAAGTAAACAAATTATATCATAAAAATAAAATAAAAATAAATTATACACCTAAAAATAAGTTATAAATATATAAAATAGAGGAATTAAATAGTAAAATAAAATTCACAAAATAAAAATAAGATATAAAAAATATAAGCAAATATACCTATAAATACACCATTAAAAATAAACTACTAATAAATAAAGTCAAAAAAATAAATAAAAATCATAAATAAATACTAGATTAAATAATAACATTTTTTATTTTATAATAAAAAATTAATAAAATCATTTATTATTTCTAATTATTTATTCTTTAATAAACCCGTTGTTTTGTCTTTATTCGGTCTGCGTGGACCAATCCATCACAGGGATTGTTGACCACTGGTCAACTGTCCCATCCAAGCCTCCGAATGCTGACGCATGTCTTCTCCCCAATCTTCCGCCTTTTTTCTCGCATGATACATACTTCAACTGTGATCGCTTCCTTCATGAAAAATGATCATTGATCATTGTACATGCATGCCATCTCATTTGATCCGTTGTATATACCTTCGATTCCTCGCATTTCGCCGGTCAAATAAGGGTGCCTGTTTGTTCTATAAATAAAACCTTCATTCTCCATTGTCATTTTGGTCACCATCTTAAGTCTAGGAGGCCTCTTCGTAGTTCCAGCTAGTCTTCTCGTGACAGGAGGAGGCAGTATGAGGTCCGACAAAGCTCCAGGAGCACGGAGGTGCACCCACGACCGTCCCGCCGACGACCTTGCTTCATGGACATCCTCAGGTATAATATCCACCTTTTATCGTTCTTTTAATTGCATTTTGTCGTAGGTTTAATTCCCCATTCTTAGATTACGGTTTAGGTAGTTAGATTAGGGCAATCAAGGGTTCGCGTAGTTCGTCGGAGCTGAGCTCCGGCGAGCTCCGTTGTGCATGAACAACCCGCTCTCCGTAGCTCATATCACCTTCACTCCATTCCCCTACGCCTTCTCTACTCCCCGCACATTTTCGCTCTCCATGATCGACACCAGATCGGGAGATCAACTCCTCCACCTCCGCCGCTCACTAGAGGAGCTCCGCCTCGATCCATTTCCATCCACCCACCCTCAATAAGGACCCCAGACTCCGTTGTTGCTTTTGCGAACTTTTATTACAGGTCTGGAGGGCCAAAAGACTCCATCTGGAGTCGATTTTGAAGAGAGAGGATGTACCTGGAGCGCCAAACTTCACTGAGCTTGCCAACCCTCATTTCCACTCCGACGTGCCTCATGAAGGTTGCACCTGATGGGACGGGGCCCTAGCTCCCTTTTGCACATCCTCCGAGCCTTGCAGATAGCCGAAGATGACCAGGAGGACGGATTGAAACTCGCCCCGTGCGAGTTCTTTGTCTGTTCTTCTTGACCATCTCTTGGCAGTTCGATCCACCAACATCCCTAAATCGCACCAGAGCCGGTCGTTCAAGCCACGTCTCAACTGTCAGATCGCGTCCCACGATCTAATATCAGCCGATGATCGACGAACCTGTATCGGATGATAGGATGGTGACGCATGTCAAGTGAAAGCTTCATCGTCGTCCAATCGCACATAATAAATGGGTAATTTTCACCTTTTACCCCACAATTTTATATATTTACATATTAGTCCTATAAAATAAATTGTAATATGTAAATAAAATGGAAATATTGTAATGAGGCCCCTGTAATCTCTATAATTACATATGGGTCCAGTCTACGCCACCTCACATGTCGTCCCACGTGAGGTGGCAAATTTGCATACATGCCCCTAGAGTTTTTGTATATTGTAGAATAATGCTTAAATATTAAATAAATGTTGTTTTATGTTGGCATATTTCCACTGTAGCCCTTTGAATTTATTTTTATTGCAAAAATACCATTGCTAGGACAAATATTTTTATATTTTTTTGTCTATTTATCAAATATAGGTAATGTGCTCCTAAAAATACACAAAAATACGATGAAATGCCTTGTGATATGTATCTTCACGCCCATCTTTTATTTGGCTATTTTATGCATTTTATCTATTTATTAAAAATGAAATGGAGCCTATTTATTCCTGTCTAGATTATAAAATACTAAAAAATAAAAAATGCATCTAAAAATTACAAAAAAAATTAAATATAATATATTTTATCATATTTTAATTACAGACCAGAAATCACTAAAAATGGAAAAAAGAAAAAGCTTAAAAATTGAAAATCCCTAAAATCTCTTACAAAAATCTTAGAAATCATTTAAAACTCTAAAAATATGTTTTCTTATTTTATAATTTTCTTTATATAAATACTTACATATTAAAATTAATTTGGATGATTTTGAGACTTATTTACTATTTTTAAAATCCAATTCAATTTCATCCTATTTATCTACTCCTTTATCTGGGATAATTATGACTTTAAAAATACATAAAAATTAGCAACAATTCCAGAAAAATTACAAAAAAAAACATCAGAAAAATATGAGAAATCCAAAAATAATTTATTTTCTGTATTTTATCTATATTTATTAGTATCTATATATATAAAGCCTTATATATGCTATTATATATATTTAAAAAGAAGAAAATAAAAAATATAAAAATAGGAAAATATAAAAAGAAAATACAAAAGTATACAAACAACAACAACAAAGCCTTTTCCCACAATTAAGTATGGTCGGCTAAGAAAATACAAAATTATAAAACAAAAAAATAAAATAATATATGTATATATATAATCTAAAAAATCCACAAAAAGATAGATGTATATGTGTGATGAATCACATGGTTGTAAATAAATAACCATAGGCTACCTGTTTTGCTCTCTATGGTTCGACCTCTACATGCTTACTAGATATGCATTCTATGGTAGAGAAAAATAAATATTAACCTCACATTTTTTATTAATCACGACTTATGTATATTGTGGGTTAACTGGTGAGCAATCATGATATTTGTTTGGGGTCGCTTCGATGATTGTCGGTCCGCCTTGTGGATTGATAAGACCTCTGCAAGAAACCTGATTGTCACTATGCTAGTATACAAATAAGTCCAAAAGAGAAATTCTAAAAAGGAATTTAAAAAGTTGTATCTGTTTGTACAAAGCTTATCTATACAATTATTAAATAAGTAAAAAAAATCATGATTTTAGCCGGATCGTATACTCTAGTTGACTTGATTCTAATTCAACAAGTTCAATAAAAATGTGAATAAACAAATAAAAAAGTCAAAAATCGTAAGATTCACTAATCCCATGGATGTAGCCTTTCCTGACTAACAATATATCAAAATTGAAACATGAATATCTTGGAGCATTTGAACTCCAATCAAAATCACTTTTAAAGTTGAATACTTGAAGTATAATTTCTAATATATGTACTTTTTAGGTGAATAGGTTTCATCCATGTGGATTTCTTTTTTGCGTGAATAATTGATGCTCTTTGACGTCTGCGTCAATTTACATCTACATGCTTCATGTTTAAAGTCCAGCTGCTCCATGCCAAGGCTGAATTTGTGCCAAACTGCTCGAAGGAAGCATCAACTATAGGAGACATGGTAGACACCATTTGACTCATGACCACCTCCAATCCGTCAAAAGATCCCCAAGTGGCCCAATTCACGCAATTTTCCACCGTCATTTCAGTATCGGACCCTAAAGCTCCCTCAAGTCATGCTTGGGCCTTCTCTCAGCTAATTGGTTTAGAATAAGGAGTCAGAATAGACATCAGCTCTGGTCCCAAGACTACCCCCAAATATATAGTGAGTTCTTTCGAAATATATTCGCAACCTTTCTATCTTCCGCTTCTGCGGAGGTGAAGACTTCCACTTCTATCTTATTATTCAAACATCAACGCAGGCACACAAACATTTAGTAACCCTTGTACATATTTTTATACTTTACATGTATATTATATTCTATTTAAAAAAATATAAAAAAAATAAAAATCACTTTAAAATAAAAAGAAACAAAATAAGAATCATAACCCCATATGTATGATATATTTGTATACTAAACTTCCCAGAATTTCTAACATCACAAACTAACCTAACAAAATACAATGAAATCATATTAATGCGCCTAATAATGTGCATTATAATAATAACAAACGAAAAAACAACTTAAAACATCGAAAACAAATTAAAATTCAAAATTTGTCAAATAGAAGTGTTGGACCCAATAAATTTGTATCTCTTCATAGAAGTCGAATTAGATTTCGTTGTCTTCATGAAAAGTGTGGGAGAGAGATTTTCTCACAACTTTTTTGAATCAGATTCCGGCGTCTTTATGAAAAATGTGGGAGATGGTTTTTCTCACTACTTCTATGGATTGGATTTTGGTGTCTTTATGAAAAGCGTGGGAGATAGTTTTTCTAACAACTTTTATGCTTTATATTTTTTCAAATTCAACCTTCACGTATGGAAATCCTCAAATTTCTATGATTGCTCCTTTTGGACAAATGGGGTGGTGACACGTGCCACCCTCTTCAACCTCAAGCATGCTCAGGACGTAGACATCATGGCTGGTCATCCACTTTCGCGACCCTCTCATGATCACCTTTCTTCATATGCAGATCTCATTCCAACTACCAAATTAAAGACTATTCATAGGACTTTTAATCAATCCCACAATCTCGTTCCAGCTTCCTGTTTAATAGATCTAAGGGGCCACAAACAACTGTCCAACCCTCCATTAACAACGCTCCTCGACTAGGGACATTGCTGACAGCAGAGCCTCCACGTAAAGAGAGGAAACTGAGGACGGGGATCCAAGGAAGATTCACCTCCGGCAGGCCGACCATCGAGGCATTCAACTAGGGTTCCGAGGAATGCATCATTCCCAGACCGTCATCACTATCCTTTTCATTTTCGTTGATTCTTGTTGTTCTTTTGGGTTTTCAGATGGAGGAGCATCGATAGATACTCGGTTGGAGCTCTACAGTGCATCATCAGAAATTGTCGGGGGCTGCAAAAGAGGGGAGGAATCCACGCTACCATTCTCAAACGATGTAAGAATTACACTTGAGCCCTCATTTCCTTTTAAATTTGCAAGAAGGATCCTGCCCATCAAGCATTCAACACGTGACACATGTTCTCCAGGGAAATTTACGAGACCCCCCTTTGAACTTTCTTTTATTACCTTTCCTTTTGTAATGCATTTTAGTTTTTATGTTACTATATTGATAATTGTATATTTGCATGTCAATTTGGACCTCGTTTTATGCCATTTTAATTTCTAAAAAAATGTATGTTGTAAAGTGGCTCACTCTCTTTTTATTTCAGATTTCTTATCATTAATTAATGCAAGTTGGGTTTACTAACATTTATTTGGGTGAAAATAGCTTACTTTTACCTATTTGGCACATTTAATTCTTAAGGAATCACGTATTTACTCAAAAACTCCCCCAAAAGAAATTTTGTGCATTATACACGCTCCCAAAAAATACTTCATTTTTATGTAAATAAATAAATGATTACTTTTGGTATTTAATTCAAACGATTTTTATTTTTGATTATTTTGCAAATCTAAAAATATGTTTATGTGCCTTAAGCATCATTAGTTATCTAAGATAAAATGAAATCGCAAAATCATCATAATTTGTTAGTTTTCATTAATTAAATGCCCATATCATCATATTATAGAAGAAAATCCATAATAAATTCATTTTCATCACAAAATGTAATAAATTCTTAATATGTGTATTTCATTGAGTACTACTTACTCTACACAAATCATTGCATTCAAATGCATGTAGCTCAAAATTTTGCATAAAACTAATTTTTGACATTTTTATTAGTTGCATATTGAATATATAAAAAACAAAAAATATATTTCAGTAGAATTTTAAATACACCATCTAAAAAAATATTGAATTGAATAAAATCCATTTTCCAACTTTCTAGATATTTAGAATTTTAAATGTTGATGAAATATCCGTTTCTCAATAAACAATTATCTTTATTATTTTACTCATTTTCAAAAATACCAAAAAATATTTAGGGTAGATTTCTCCCTGACTAAGTGTGGCCTCAATGGAACAAACCTTAGAATTACCCAAGTAAAAAATCCACTCTTTTCTCACAATTTTGTGTGTGCCTTTTTTTAAATTTGTTATTTTAAATTGTGTTACAACATTATTTAACTAACATTGAGGGAAGTTGATTATCACCGACCATTAATCTCAATAGGTGACCTATATGTTGTGATGATTTTGAACCATTTGAAAATGCTCCTTTTGATGTAGTGGTTGTTGGTAACAATCCTCATGGTTCAATGCAAGATTTTGCATACAATATTTTGGAACAATGACCTCACCACTGAGACTACATCCAACCCCCGGAACATGAATTCGAGCAGATTATTTTGGCCTAATGCATAGAGATCTTATCCTAAATGTTAGTTTTTTCTTCGAGGGAAATCTCTAAATGTTAGGACAAGGTAGGCAGAGAGGTAAATAGGTGTTTATGTTATCATTATAGAGATACGACCAATGTTCTTTCGGGAAGTTTCTTGCCTTTGGGATTCTAAATTTGCACCATGTCTAATTGATGAGTCGATTTCTACCTCTCTTAAAATCGTCGAATTATCATATTATAGGAGATAGAAAATGATTGATAAAAAATCACGAGTTTAATTAGTTTCCGTGCGGTCAATTTTTTTACTTGGTAAATATGCCAAGGTCGAACTCAGGGAACTGTGATTCTGTAAATGTGTGGTTTTAACTTTTAAGTAATCTATGTATTTAATTTATTTGTAATAATAATTTTTGTGTTAGAAAATAATGCAGAAATTAGCTATGCGATGCAAATGTGTTTTTGTACTTTTGGTGTTTTGCACATTTTTATTTTATTTTAAAGAGATGAAAAATATTTATGCAAAAAATAAAAGATGCAAAGCATGTTAATATGAATAAATTCTCCAATTTCAAGTCCTGCAAAAAGGTCACTAATCCTCAAATATATTTAGCAATAAAAAAATCAAATTATAGATCTAAATAACCTCAATCCATTAGCAATCCTTGCAATCAGATATCAAATCGTCAATAAATATTGCATTAGTTATTCATTGAAGTCACCAATTAAAGTGCAACAAGATTCATGATAATGCTTTAAAAGATGGTGCTTAAGAATATTCTCAAGAATTCCCCTGTGAGATGAGTATTCCTATATAATTTCTTGAAATGGCATTTAAATGTCATAGATCCAGTGAACTTTGAAAAAATGTTGATTGATAGTCATATATCACAATTTATTTCATGCACCGAAATCAATATTGTTGAGAAAAACGAATGAGATGAGATGTTTATTCCATAGAGCTAGGGTCTCTTATATAGAGAGAAAACCCTAGAGGGTACAAGAGTTACAGAATCCGAAGAGTCATGGGGGGTTACGGAACTTGAAGGGTCACAGAAGGTTACAGAACCCGAAGGGTCACATGGGTTACAAAACTCGAAGGTTTACAAACATAAATGTAAACATAATAATTCTAACACTCCCCCTCAAGCTGGAGCTGAGAAAGCTGCAGCTTGTAACAAAAAAAAGTATACATCACATCTTCACACGATGCATCATAAGAACATATGTCCGCTGCTGGTAGAAGACCTCGCTCGAGGACGGGTCTGCGGCTTTCAGGTCATCGGAACGTATCTCTGTCATGCCTGTAGAGTCGTTGCGATATCAGGTCACCGGAACGTATCTCTGTCGTGCCTGCAGGTCACCGGAACATATCTCTGTCGTGCCTGGAGAAGAATCGTTGTAGAAGAAGTCCAGTACGGATTAGTAGTCGGGTCGTAAAAGAAGAAGTATACGTCCTGACGAAGAAGTCGATGCTCGGTGAAAACGGATGATTTGAGTAGTGAAGTAGGGGTTGTTGGAGAATGGGGGGGGGGGTTCCAGGCAATGCCAGCGATGTAGAAGGTGCAGGTTGAGCTACTGGAGCCTCGGGCGGCGTTTTAGGTGTCGCTAGATATGGCAACTGGTGCTGCTAGGGACTCAGACCGCCTTGCGCGAGACCATCGAATCTAAGGTCCAGCCCTCTCTCCTTGTTGACGGAGAGAGGGCTGGTGGTGGTGGTGGATTTAGGGTATTAGGCTCTGGTCTAGGACCGTCGCTCTGATACCATGTTGAGAAGAGAAACGAATGAGATGTTTATTCCATAGAGCTAGGGTCTCTTATATAGAGAGAAAACCCTAGAGGGTACAAGAGTTACGGAATCCGAAGAGTCATGGGGGGTTACGGAACTTGCATGGGTTACAAAACTCGAAGGGTTACAAACATAAATGTAAACATAATAATTCTAACAAATATCAACTCTCCAAGTAACGGTGCTCTCTACTCGAATATCCCCTGCAGGTTAAAAATTATCATCTGATAATCACCTCGATTGCTCTACAACAATGTTAGATAAACTACAAATAATATTCTTCATACTAAAAAATATCTGATTCAATATACACTAAATCAAGTCCATAATATCACACACAATAGATACTAAAAACAGCTGCAAAATATCATAACGTTTGCAATTTGTGGATGAGAAAGTTATTCAATGTTGAAATTGAGAATAGAAATAATAAAGTTTTCTCACAAAACAATCCTTTTAAGGGCTTATCTGTAATTATAGCTAAATGACGGGGGTGTTCTGAATGGGGGTATGCGTGGAGTTCCCGAAACATTGGAAGAGTCCTGCGCAAATTTCCCAAAACACGTGTAAGGAACATGTGACTTGAGCTCTGATCTTGATGGTTGCAGTCCGGGTCCTCTATTGCGGACCTTTGGATTAAAGCTTAGGCCTATATCCAACGGCAGTGGTAGCTCGAGGTGGAGAGGCTCCTCCTCTGTGTTTTCTCTGTAGGTGGCGAGGGGGAAGGTACCCAGGTGGAGCTCCGGCGGCACAATGGGAACGGAAGTGCAACTACAGTTGCTTGTTGCGTGTGTGCGTGGAGTGGCATGATAATACGACACCAGGTGGCTTAAAGGGATAAGCAACGACTGCTTCAGATCTAAGAAATATCTCTCTGATAATTCGCATCAATATCTGTAGCTGCAAACACATTTCTATTCTCAATTCACAAGGAGATGGGAAACATTAATCCTACATCCATGATTTACTACACTCACATCCAAATAATCAAAATGGAGATTCTCTTGCAATCATACAAACTTAACTTTGTGATCCGTAATTGCATACTACGAGATATGAATCAATGCACCTGTAAACAACTCCAACTCACAAGCATAGATTCACATTCAAACGGGAATGGGTACATGAGGATATCTTATGGATTTGTAACGACAGCTTGTTGTGAGGGTGGGAAATAAATCTGGGAACGAGACGCTGAGATTGTGGTGTGAAGACCATAGGAAGGGGGGACGATGGCTCCGGCGTGTGCAGAAGGATAGAGACCAATCTCCGAGTATGGGTATTCACCACAGTCGAAAGATCTGGAAGGAAGAAAGGAATCGAGGAGGGAAGAATGTGATGGCATAGGGTCTGTGACGAGGATGGATTCACTACAGGCGGGTGGATCTAAGGGGATGGTCGAAGACCGTCCTTTTTGTCTTTAGAACCGTCCCCTCTGATCAACGGGGACGGTTCCTAAACCGTCCCGTCAGCCACCGTCTCATTTGACTATATGGGACGCTTCTGACAACCGTCTCCTTTAATTCACCATTGAGGACGGCTGTAACCGTCCCTTACACGAAGGCTATTAGGGACGGTTGCAACCGTCCCTACAACCTATAGTATTAGAGACGGTTAGCAACCGTCCCTAATGGTCGTCAACATTTTGAGACGGCCCCATAAAACTTTTGGGGACGGTTATCCCCGTCGCATGCGTTGCTCAGATGGGACGGTTATAACCGTCCCCTTTACCATAGCGTCTATAGCGACGCCAACATAAGTGTATAAGGGACGGTTTCAACCGTCGCGTCTGCCTTACTAGAGGGGACGGTTACAACCGTCCCTAATAGTCTTCTTTTGGCGTCGCTATAGACTATTCCAGGCTTCTGTTGGCGTCGCAAAAGACCTGCAGAGTAGAAGGGACGGTTACAACCGTCGCATACGTTTGCATGTAGGGACGGTTGTAGCCGTCCCTTTTACTCTTCAGGTCTTTTGCGACGCCAACAGAAGCCTGGGAGATTCTATAGTGACGCCAACAGAAGATTATTAAGGACGGTTGTAACCGTCCCCTCTATTAGTAGCATCTATAGCGACGCCAACAGAAGGGTACGGGATGGTTATAACCGTCCCAATTGCGCTTCCCTAATGGGGACGGTTATAACCGTCCCCAAAAGTCTCGTGATTTGTTCTGGCTGAGGGGACGTTTCTGTAGGTCTATAGGGGACGGTTACAACCGTCCCCAATAAACCATGACAGGAAAAATTTTTTATATATTCTGATTTCTTCCTTACATCATTCAATATTAAACCTGACAACAATATGAACATCACAAACTCTACAACATCCTGAATATCATCAACATGACAACATTATGAATATCATCAACATGACAATGAATATCAACATGACATCATTCTTCTCTGCAAAAGAACAAACCACAACATTCAACAACTAACCATATCATAAATTGAACATCAAACAACACATGACATTCAACATAATCATACATTCAACATTAATAAACGATAAGAAGTCTACATAATGTTAGGCATTAATAAAAAATATTACAATTAAAATATCAAAATTAACTAGGGTACTACATCAATGCTACCTAGTCAGATGCGCCACTCCCGTCACTCCCGTCACTCTCATCGGTTTCCTCCTCACTCTCCTCGTCGTCGCCGAGATGTGCAGGTTGTACAGGGGGCGTGGCTTGACTTTGAAGACGGCTCATTAAGGACCTGAAATTCTCCATGTCCATACGCATCTGTGCCATCTCCGCAGCTTGTGCATTCATCGTTGCCTTTACTTCGCGCAGCTCCCTCTCCATCTCTCATTCTCTCTGACTTCCCTGCGAGGAAGACTGCGACCCACCTGCACCACCCATTCCGTACCATGTACGGATCGTTTTGCCCCGTCCTCCGCAACGGATACGTCCACTGTGTTCTGGATCAGTGGCTTGACGGAAGGCATCATCGGCCGTCAACGGGGGATTGCTCGTCCCAGTTCTATCCAGCGAGGAGGTGGTAGAGAGCCTAATCATTTCTTCCTGCATATAAGAAATAGAAAATAATTTCAGTATATTACCATAAGTAATCCTTTAAGTAAAAATTGTATTTATACTTACATGTATTGGTGCGTAGGCTTCATCAACCCACTGCACCTCTCCTCCTAAGTCTCTGCTCTTTGACCCAGCAAAAACCTCTATGCGGGTCATTTCTCGTTCATTTTCCCTCAACTATAAAAAGTTAAACAACTTTTTAAAATTGTTTTAAGACTCAAAAATAATCGTTGTAAATATTTTTTAAATACTTACAAAGTCGTCCTTCAGTTGGTTGGTGTTCTTCTTGCCCATCTTATGTATCGACCTAAACCCTTTCGAACGATTCGCCGTATTCTCGGAAGAAATCGACTGAAATTTCACAAAATCAGTATAAAAATAAAAGAAATAACTAAGAAAACTATATACATACCGCAAAATCCTCACTGGAGCAAAAATTAATCAGCTCCCTCCATTGCTCTGGTGTAACACCAGGTGGGATATTCTGCACAAGCTGCTCATATGGAATCTGGGGGTTGAAGTACTACAAATGGAGAAATAAATATAGTCAATACGTAAATATCTTGATTTTAAATATTAATAAAAAATCTTACCTTAGCCTTTATGCGTCCCTTGTATCGACGCAACATCTCAGCAGCATGGGATAAAATCTGAGAATCGACATGGGTACTGCGTTCCCATGTAAATACAGCCTGATACAACAAATATAATAACGATTAGCTCATAATATGAAAAAACTGTTTTAAGATTTTAGAATACCTCCATATCAGCAAGTATGGCAGCCTTGACAGCATAAGGAAGCTGTCGGAAGTCGTGGGTGGTGATGGGGACGTGCGCACGGGCAACCTGGCCAAGGTAGCTCTGGAACTCCATGGAGTTCTCTCCTACCGCATCTCCGCCAACAATGCGTACAGGTAACGTCTGCCCTGGTTCAAGACGGTCTAAGAATCTACACTGAGACGGTCCACGCCATCTCTGTGTAGCTCCACTACCTACATCAGAAGAACCGCCCTGTGGCTGCTGGGGAGGTTCAGGGACCTCCCGAATACGTCTAGGTCTAGGAGACATGTCTGCAATTTTAAAGAGTTATTTCAAATATATACATTTCGATAGATGACAACAATTTCAATTAATAGAAATTGAAAATAAAAAAAACATTACCTGAAATTGCTAGTTCCAAGTTCCATTGTCGTTGTATAATACCTCATGCAAAAAATCATTAGAGTTATTTTGATATGCTACATCATTGTCTAGTGCATCTGCCTCTTCGTTTACGTCGAAGAAATCTCTCGGTGTTGTTCTAATTGGTATTATCCATCCACTAACTGAGTTATCTGGAACATAAAAGACCTGTTCGACCTGACTGGCAAGCGTATACGGTTCATTTGTTTGTAACCTACCTGTTTGCTTTAAAGAAAGAATCCCATTTCTATCCTTCTTGTAACCTACTCCAACTCGACCAACATCGAACCAGATGCAATGAAATAGAACACACCTTGCATCATGTGTAAAACTGATTTCTAGTATATCAATAATCTCGCCATAGTATCCGTCAATTTCAGCATTAAGATCAGCCTTCACTATTACTCCTGAAAGTTGTGACGCTTTATTTTCATCAATTGACTTCTTTCAAAATCTAAACCCGTTAACGATATAGCCAGAATGTGATATTATCAATGAGTATGGACTCCTTTGAATTATATCGAGATTTGCGCTCCATCGTTCATCTTTGGTAACTTTTAA
Organism: Ottelia alismoides; assembly: GCA_037367405.1. NCBI lineage: Eukaryota > Viridiplantae > Streptophyta > Magnoliopsida > Alismatales > Hydrocharitaceae > Ottelia > Ottelia alismoides. Next base: position 675,609 of record JAZKJV010006801.1, on the reverse strand, counting down.
TATTTTAATTTTATCCCCGAACCATTTCAGAAAGTCTGATTTGCTAGTGGTTGTTGACTGAAACTTTTCGAAAAAAGAATCAACCTCGTCTACTTGCATCAAAATATAATAATGAATAAGATCTCTTTCAATGTCTGAAATGCTATGACGGGTACTCTTTAGGATAGCTCGGCCATTCTGTTGAAATATCCAAAGTTTATTTGCATCTTCTGTCCACAACTCACCATCATTATTTCGTTCGAATCTATCGAATCTAATACTCTTTCCATCACCCATATACATATCACAAAATGTGATACATTCTTCACATAAATATCCCTCGGCAATACAACCTTCAGGTGCAGCTTTGTTAAATACCATATTCTTTAATTTCCGTAGATATCTTTCAATTGGATACATCCATCGATATTGCACAGGACCACATATCCGGGCTTCGCTAGCAAGATGAATAATGAGATGAACTATTATATCAAAAAATGTAGGTGGAAAGAGCTGCTCCAGCTTACATAAAGTTATAACTATATCTGTCTCTAGTCTGAACAATACTTCCGGGTCTAGAGTCTTCGAACACAAAGCTTTAAAAAACTGACTGACTTCAATTAGTGGCTGCAAAACATCTAGATGTACAACTCCTCTGATTGACAACGGAAAATGAACTTGCATAAGTACATGACAATCATGACTTTTTAATGACGATATCTTTCTTTCCGTCATATTTATGCATATGCCAATTTGAGAGGAGAATCCATCAGATACTCTAACGGATTTAATAAAATTCAGTATCTTATCTTTGTCAGCACTGGATAAAGTATACACTGCTTCAGGAATTATTACTTTAGAATTGTCAGACTCAATCGGATGTGATTCGGGTCGGATACCCAATTGTATTAGATTACGTCTGGCTCGCAAACTGTCTTTGGCAGTACTAGAGATATTCAAAATTGAAAGAATATTTTCCATAACATTCTTCTCTATATGCATCACGTCCAAGTTATGACGGACCTGTAAAGTATGCCAGTAGGACAGCTCCTGAAAGAATATACTTTGTTTTCGCCATCCACCTGTATTCTTCCTCTTAGTTAATCGGCCTAGAGAGAAGTTTCCCAAATTTTTTTGTTCCATCCACATTGTGCTTCCTGATCGGCGAGTCAAACTTAAACGACGTCCAAACGACTATCCATCGAACTTGTAATTATTTTCACTTCTTAACCATCTATGACTGACCGGTAAGAAACGACGATGTCCCAAATAACAATGTTTCATACTCGCATTTAGCCATGTCGAATGTGTTTTATCTATACAAATCGGACATGCGAGTTTACCTTTCGTACTCTATCCTGATAAATTGGCATATGCTGGAAAATCATTAATTGTCCACAATAAAGAAGTACGCATTGTAAAGAATTCTTTCTTTACCGCATCATACGTACTCACTCCAGAATTCCACAGAATCTTTAGTTCGTCAATCAAAGGTTGCATATATGTATCTATCGCATTACCTGGCCCCTTAGGACCATGTATCAATAACGACATCATCATAAAGGAAGATGCCATTGACATCCATGGTGGCAGATTGTATGTAACAAGTATCACAGGCCAAATAGAGTAACTCGTACTCATATTTCCGAATGGATTAAAGCCGTCAGAAGCAAGACCCAATCGTACGTTTCTTACTTCTTCAGAAAACGATGGATACATTTCATCAAACTTGCTCCACTCCTCTGTATCTGATGGATGTCGCATAACACCGGTTACATCTTTCTTTTTGATATTACTGTGCCATATCATCATTTTAGCTGTTCTTTCGTATGAATACAATCGCTGTAATCGGAGAATCAAAGGAAAGAACCGTAAAATCTTCTCTGGTTTTTTCCTCTTCGAATCATTATCATTATTCTTATATCTGCTACTTTTGCAGTAAGGATATTTATCTAAATTTGAGTAATCCTTCCAATATAAAATGCAGTCGTTCGGACATGCGTCAATTTTCTCGTAGTTCAGTCCAAGTGCACGAAATCTAGACTTAGCGTCCTTCCAATCCTTTGGAAAGTTTTCTGGATTATTTAATAATGTCCTAATCAAAAGTAAGACATCTGTCATCGTAACCGCTGTACACCGATTCTTCACTTTTATCTTAAACATCTCCAGAAGAAAACGTAATCGAGACATTTTGACTCCTGAGCATAATGGCTTCTCTGCATCTTGTATTTTTTCATGCAACGTATCCGGAAGCGAATCCATCATTTCATCGGTGTCATGTCCTCAAATGTTATCTACCATCTCAAATATAGCATCATGGTCTTGTATTTCTGAGAGATCTCTTTCAGTATCACCGTGGACATTACTATCTTCTTCTAAATTAACTCCTTCACCATGATATGTCCAATTCGTATAATGTAGCCAAAACCCATTTAATATCAAATGCTCGTAAACTGTGGCTCGATTTTGGTCAAAGTATTTTTGCATCTTATGCAAAGACAATGTATCTTATCTCCTTCACCTCCTACAATATGATAGTGCGATTCATATCGAAAAGCCCAATCTATGAATCCGATAACTCCTTTATTATATGTCCGATAGTCATCGAATCTTTTGTTCATCAAACTTTTATCCATTGCCTAAAGGTAAGATCCAAAGTTAATTTCAAAAATGTTTGGTAATGTTCATAACAACAACATGACATCATTATTAACTAGGGTAGCTAAAATGTTTTACAACCTAACTAAATATCATGTGGCACACTTGGCCTTCGATCCAGAGAGTCCGGTCTCGGTCTACCCCTCCTCCTTCCGACAAATCTGGTTCAGGAGCAGCGCTTGGCAGGGCAGGCTGCGGCACGTAGGCTCGAAGGAAAATGAATCAGCTATACACAAATATTCTACTTAATGAACAAATATTCTATTAAATATCATGTGGCACACTTGGCCTTCGATCCAGAGAGTCCGGTCTCGGTCTACCCCTCCTCCTCCCAACAAATCGGGTTCAGGAGCAGCGCTTCGTAGGGAAGGCTGCGACACGTAGGCTCGAAGGAAAATGAATCGGTTATACACAAATATTACACTTAATGAACAAATATTCTACTAAATATCATGTGACACACTTGGCCTTCGATCCAGAGAGTCTGGTCTCAGTCTACCCCTCCTCCTCCCGACAAATCGGGTTCAGGAGCAGCGCTTGGCAGGACAGGCTGCGGCACGTAGGCTCGAAGGAAAATGAATCGGATATACACAAATATCTCACATTTGCATCATACCTCCACACGTTCACGTCATAAAACTTCACATTGACATCATACCTTTATACATTCAGAGCATACAATTTTTCATTCACATCATGCATCTACACCTTTTGGTGTTTGTATAACAATGAACATGATTTATCCATCATACCACCGCATCTATACATACTACCCTCAAACTCAAATATGTACACCTTCACATACTATCATCACATTCACATCTATACACCATCATTCACAACAACTTTACATTCACATCATATGCATGCACTTTCATATATTACACTTACATTTACATCTATGCACCATAAAATATCTTCATATTCACATCATAAGCAAGCATAATAAGATTATAAAAATAAACAATGCTTTTACATTCGTGTTAACTACAAACAATAAACAATCTTTTTACAATAAACAATTCTTTAACAAATCTATACATACAAATTAAGATTATGAAATTAAAGCAAGCACAATATATTAATAAATAACCAGAAAGTTTAAAAAAAACTTACATCCAAATGAGGACCTGGAGGCCGGTGTCGGTGGGCGGAGGCTGGAGTGCCGAGGAGGAGGCCAGACGGTTGAGGAGGAGGTGGAGGTCGGAGGACGGACGCCGGAGGGCAACGGGCGAGATGGGGGACGCCGGAGGGTGGAGGCGGAGGCCGGAGGGCAAGGGGCGCGAGGATGGACGTCGGAGGGTGGAGGAGGAAGCAGGAGGGCGGTGGAGGACGCCGGAGGGCGATGGGGATGAAAGGGCGGAATGAGGAAGAATGAGGAAGATGGATTCGACGGGGATGGGTTTATTACCATCGGGGACGGTCGTTCGACCGTCCCTTTTACTAATAATCGGCGACGGTTATAAGTGGACCGTCCCCTCTGATAATTTTTATTTAAAGCGACGGTTACAACCGTCCCTTATAATTATAATCGGGGACGGTCGCGAGTTGACCGTCCCCTATGGTTACAGACATTTTCCCCAGCGCGCCCTTTACAAAGGTTGTAGGGATGGTTATGCAACCGTCCCATAAAACTAAACCATAAGCGACGGTTACAACCGTCCCCTTTACTTTCAATTATATGCGACGGCCACAGTGAAGTAACAGGGATGGTTATGACCGTCCCCTAAAGGCTTGTTCCGGGGACGGTCATATAACCGTCCCTAATTGTCATGTAAAAGGGGGCGGTCATAACTGACCGTCGCTAAACCTTTACATAGGGGACGGGCAGCAAACAACCGTCTCCTAAAGTAGTATAGGGGACGGTTGCTGTTTGACCGTCCCCAATAACCGTCCCCAAAGGCTGTCCAGTTTGTAGTGATTTCGGGTCAAGGAAGGACAGATTTGTAGTAGAAGTTGGGTCTCCTCGTGAAGAATAACAAGGGAGAAGAGAAGGGGGAGGAAGGGATAAGAGTTACCTAATGAGTCAGGCCGTATTTGAGAGGGCTCGACAGAGCTATCTCTGATCTTAGACTCGAGAAGACCTGACCATGAGTCTTCGAAGCTGAACAACTTCTTAAAAGAGGAATTGTAGAAAGGAGCCTCGACTCCTTGGATCTCGCTGTGGTGGGTGGCTGGGACCCATCTCGTCGCTCTTTGATGCTGTCACCTACGAGGACTACGGGACTGGTAGTTTTTCTCATTCCGTTGGAGGATGGGAGAATGAGCAGGATATAATGGAACTTTAAGAGGTGAAGGAGATAATGATAACATATAATAAGCTGTTATGATTGATTCCAATGTTTATAGGTCATCGAGGAGGTTACATCCACGTGGTCGGATGTAACGTCCCGAGCTTAGGTCCCCGGTCCGTTATCGAGGAAAACTGGCCCTGACAACTTGTTGGGTACGGGTCCAAATGAACCCGTTGGCAACCACCCAAAATGCTTAAGCCCAAGTTGTCAAGTAGTAATCACCATCACTTATAAACCACACCCACACTTTGTGAGTTTTCCATGTGGTACTATGTTTGGGTTGGGGTGTTACAACTTTTAACATGTTATAAATCATGCACTTAACTCTCAATAAAATAACATCATAACGTGCCTAGTTGTTCCCATGCATGTTTAAGTTCGTTCCCTAACAAGTTGCATATTACTTTCTTTCATGGGTATGAATATGCGTGTGCAATATACATATATACATACATATATATATATATACACACGGCTCGTAGAGGGGGTGAGGCGGTTGTTTTTTCGAAAAAGCGGAAATGTGAGTCCACAAGCTACCATTTTTCATCAAAATGGGTATGTTTCATGAAATTCATAATAACCTTTATTATTAGATCATTCTTTCGAATTAACCCCTTCAATCGCTTTGGCATGACTTGTGATGGTTTATTATTCTTAAACCATTTCTCTCATAACATATAATAATTATCCTTGTTCAAATCATTTCCTTTCATAACATGTAATGGTTCACCTTTATAAACCATTTCTTTCATAACATGTAATGGCTTACCTTGCTAAGCCATTTCTTTCATCACTTGTAATTATTTATTCTTTCTTTAAACTGCTTCCTTTCATAACATTTCAGTACATGTGTACGTACACCTTAACATTAACATAATTGTACATGTGCCCATTGCATTAACATAATTGCACATATGACCATAATATTAACATAATTGCACATATACCTCAACTTATTGAGTGTTTATAATTGTCTTGATTTTTATTCCTTAGGCGGCTTTGCTGGCTTTGCTGAATTACCGTTGGTACTAGCAGTCCATGAACATAACATACATGACAGTGTAGCTACAACTGTAGAGGACTTAGCTTTTGCCTCTGTGGTTCCTTGCAACCATACGCCCCTTGCGACGTTGCCCCTTGGGCTCACGATAATTGGACTCTAGAGGTGGCTCCCGTCATTAGACGTAGCACTTAGCTCCGCTTACCGTTATCGTGCCATTATTCATCTTAAGGAAAAATTTCAATTCCTTTAATAACATTTCCTTTTTTCATACAATAGTGCTTCGTGTGAACATTCTACTTCCAACATCTTATTGTCTAATTTGGTGACTTGATATCTTAAATCATCATTATTGAATATTATGATTATCCATGAATACTCAAGTACATGCTTTATAACAGATGAAAAGATCGTTAGAATTCCCATGCATGGACCCCGATACATACTGGGTATAAGGCTCATGTAAATTATGTTTATTTATTTCAGGTGAAGAAACAAGTTTGATCAAGCATTCAAGTTCATGTGACAAACTCAGTAAGACATTCAACATGGTATGGATATTGCTTGGTTTATGGTGGATATCTCTATGCCTACTGGAATAAAGAGTTACATTATGAAATTATTCAGTTTTTCTTTTGCAAGTATACCCTTCGTGACGTTGTAATGATGGATGGATAACTCACAAAGTGTGGGTGTGGTATATAAGTGGTGGGGATTACTACTTGACAATTTGGGCTTAAGCATTTTGGGTAGTTGTCAATGGGTCCATCTGGGCCCGAACCCAACAAGTTGCTCGGGTCAGTTTTCCTCGATAACGGACCGGGGATCTAAGCTCGGGACGTTATAAATGGTATCAGAGTCAAATTCTTTCTGATAGTGGAAAGGGCTACCCGAGAGGTGGAGCCGCCCCTACAAAGATGTTGGAGGAAATGGCTACCCGGAGCGTGCAGCCGCCACTATCACTGGGAATAAGTGATGGGCCATGTCGCAACGAGGACGTTGCGAATATAAGTGGGGGAGGTTGTAACACCCCAACCCCAAAACATAGTACCACATGGATAACTCACAAAGTGTGGGTGTGGTATATAAGTGGTGGGGATTACTACTTGACAACTTGGGCTTAAGCATTTTTGATAGTTGTCAACGGGTCCATCTGGGCCCGACCCAACAAGTTGCCAGGGTCAGTTTTCCTCGATAACGGACCGGGGATCTAAGCTCGGGACGTTACATCGGAGGAGTGTAACTGACCGGAGATGAGGGAATCTAAAGTGGGTTTGCGAGGCAAGGAGTAATGTCGGGGTGGGGGAGTGGGGGGGGGGGTGGTTGACCTGGAGTCAAAGGCGGGATGCTCCTGATTGGAGGAGAGGAGAAGAGAAGTGAGGGGATGGATGAGGTTGATAGGTGAAGTGATATGGACCAGTGGTTGGATGCCACATGCTGTTTGACCGTTGACCAGACCAATAAAAAGGAAGAAAATTGAACATAAAATAGAAGGAGAAGTAAAATAAAAAATGTTCATAAAAAGTGTAAGCCGACTCAAAATCAAAATAAGATTAATGTAAAAGACATGATTTTTGGAAGGAATTTTATGTGAATAAAATACTATCTTTCTTTCAATGTTTTGTATTTTTCTTTGATTTTTGATAAAATCTACGCACAAAAGAAAATTAAATAAAATACTAGAAGTAAGAGCAAACATTATCTAATTTTCCTGGATTTTCAATAATTGAGAAAAAAAGTTTAAATAAAAATCAAGAAAGATAAATATATACAATATATATATACACCGAATCACAATACACCATTTTCTTTTATTTTGTATATATTTTTTGTTTTTATTCTTTGTGCTACGATGCTTAAAAATTTAAATAATATAAATGGAAAAGAAATAAGTCATAATAATTAGCTTTTGTACATGAAATAATAAGCACAAATTCAATGATTTTTAGGATGTATTTATTTACAAGAATTAGTTCTAATTTCTCACACAATTAATGAGGTTAAGTAGTTTTAATTGAAGGCTTTACTTAGTGATTTTTTAGAGAAATTTGCTAAAATCTTCATACATAGTAGGTGAATCATCGATTTATCACTAATCAACTTCCATACAGGGGAGATCTTCATAGAGTGAAAAAAGTTAGAAGGCATAAATTTACCATTGTCGTAGGATAATTTAATGGCAAAGGATAACAATGAGAGGATAAATTTAAGAATCTTGATTATAGTTCGAGAGTATACAATCATTAAACTTCTTAAGGTGGATCATTACTCATCCCTTATCTTATTTTAGCAGGCATATTTTATTCCATGCAATCACATGCCTACTTTTTTAGATTCTTAATGCATTCGACAAAAAGTTTCTTCAAACTTCATCAACGACTCTCAAGATCTTTTGAAAGTTTTTTTAAAGAGATTAAAAAAATAAGATGCTAAGGGGCCAAGAAATAGTTTCATAGAATTACATAGAAAGAAAAGAAAAGTTTTTTAGGCTCCCAATCTTACAGCTTACATATGAATTTATGCATGAGGAACTATCAATCTACTATCCTAAGAGCAAAGGGTGAAAGTGATAAGCGTAGATAGTTTATCCGAATATTTTTGATGTCCTAACCCGGAGAAATTTTTTGCCAAGTTAAGTTCATAATATATGAAATTCAAGATGTAGATTGTCAACTAAAAGCTATTTCTTTTTAATCGGAAATAAGCGAGAATATTCTAAGAGTTTCATCCACTAATCAGAGTTCTTACTCCTCGAAGTTCAGGAAGATGAGAAGGTCATTTGTAAATTGAAGTTTTGTGATATGACTTTTAAGGTCGGGTAGGGACAATCCTCGATCAGACCTATAGTAATGAGTTTGTTTAACATGCCACCAATAACTATAGTCCATTGATGAAGAGAAGGGAGAAGATTGGGTCGCCTCAGCACATGTAGCAAGAAGGTTTAAATAATCATATTAGGATACATTGACCTTTATAGATATAGTTGATTTTTTAAAAATTTCTAGCATCCAAGTGGAGAATGTTCCATGCATATATCATATATCAAGGAAATATGTAATGAATTCACATCTTAGGGTGTTAAAAGCTTTGCGGAAGTCATTCTTAAAAACCATTATTAGCTGCTTGATAAAGTTCCGAGTGGGTATATTAGGTACTCGCAGCACGACACTCATCTAATTAATCAGAACTGAGAAAAGATCTCCGCGAGGAGAACTCGATTTTTAATTTATATCATGGGCAAGTCCGGTGTCAAATATAGGGAAGCAAAGAAACAACTTTGGGTCAATTCAGATCACTTAGCTCCAGGTTTTCCAAATGGTTTTTTCCTATTTTTTATGCAAAATGAACGCGGATGCAAAATGCGGTTGAATTAAGTTAATAAGAAAATACACAACTTAGCTAAAATAACTTTAATGTGAAATGAATCCAATTTAGCAAAATTATATTTTTCCTAGAAACCTAATCCAGCGATGAATGCAAAACACATTTTTTTTGGAATTTTATGGATTAAATATCAACAATGAAAAATACACACCTTTATGATTTTCAAGCAATTTTTCACACAAATAGAATGCAAAAATTATGGAAATTTTACTGGAACTTAAACATGATGAAATGAGGCTATAATATTTTTCTTTGAAATTTCTCAGGAATATATGAATTTTTATGTATTTTTAAATGACACTTGAGTGACTACAAGTGTTTAATTCCTAATAAATCCACAATATCAATTTATGCAAAGAGTTACTTATCTCAAAAAGTTATTTTAATATGCAATACACGAGAGTTGGAATTTTGCAAAAATAATGTGTTGGATTTAATTAAAAATCATTTACTAAAATCACTCTGTAATTTATTTGAGGCACATGAGAACTCCAATTTGAATGAAATTTGGGTAATAATTAAAGCACATTTCAAGGCATCATTTTTTATTTTTAAGGAATTTTTGGAGCAATTGCGAATTAAATATGAATGTAAGACCTCATAGTGGGTAAAATAATTAATTTTTCACTAATACAATTTTAATTAGTTACCCAAAGCTCACAAAAATATAAACAAATAGCCACATGAAAGAGAATTACTTGCTAAACAACAAGATATTTTTCATTAAAATAAATGATCTAAAAAGATGTCCAAATTAACACATGAACATAGGGGTATCCGTGCAATTTTAGAAAACAAAACTAAAAAACAAACTATGCACATGGACATTTTTGCAATAATAGAAACTTGAAAATAAAACTAATGCAATTTCTACAACAATAAAAAATGAAAAAGGACCTTCTCCTTGAGTGGTTAGGGCACGACGAAGGAGGACGGACAGCGGGCTTGACGAGCTGCGGGTGGCGGAGGACCACCAGTGCATCGCAGCGGAGCTCTCGCATGCGGGCACGGGGTGGTCGATGGTGGATGGTCGTGCGCGTGTGGAGGAGGACAGTTGTGCGCACGCGACGATTGGAGATGGCGGCACCGCACACGGAGGGGATGGAGGGCTTGTACGAGGAGGATGGCACCGGAGAAGGCGGTGCGCACACGCAGAGGCGTGGTGGCCGGTAGTGGCTAGAGGTGGGGTCGCTGCATGGGCAGGCAGTGGTCGGTCACCTGCTTGGTTTTTTTATTTTTTTAGTGATTTGATTTTAAAATTTTTATTTTTTTTACTTTTTTTTTAAATAGAATAAAAAGATACAACTATTATGGTGTGGTGATGGTGATGATATGATGAAGATAATGGTGTGGTGATTGTTATATGCTAAAAAAATACACAAATGAAGGTGTGTGACGTGATGCGATAACAAAATGCAAATATAAAAACGATGACATAAAAACTGAAAAGAAAATAACCTACGATGGAAGCGGGCACCTGTGGTGTGCTAATGAGAAGCACGGTCTTCGCTCGAATCGTCGGCGAGTGATGGGATCAAGTAGCACGTGGAGGCGGCTGTGATGTTGGCCGGAATGCCAACGGATCTCATCGGAGAGGAGATCAGCCGCCGCTCTACTTCTTAGTTCGCTATCACTGAAACGGGTAGTCGAAGATCTCGATTCTCTTTCGCATAAAGATGGATCAAAGGCAAAATGAAGAGAATGAGATAATTAAAAAGAGAAGAAAAATGGAGGTTAGAAAAGATGGTGGAATGGTGGAGTTGAATGGGAGGTTAAATGAATGGTGGAGTTGAATGAGAGGTTAGATGAAGACTTGGTGTTTAATGGAAGAAAATGGAAGTTAGTGTAGATAATGAAAAATAAATAAAATAAAATAAAGTGTGCTACTAAAAAGAAAAAGATAAAATAAAAGAAAATGAGAAAATTGCAAACAAAATAACGAAGACAAACAAGGAACAGAACAAACCATATGTACACTATTTTTTTTACTTTTCTGATTTTAACATTTTTATACTTTCAAAAATATATATTTATAAAATAAAAATAAAATAAAAATAAAATAAAATATTTTAAATAAAATAAAATACAAATAATTTTTTTGAATTTTTTACGAATTAAGAAAAGTAAATAAAAGAGAGAAAAGAAGAATATGTAAATTATATACAAAGTCACTTTGCCATATTTTCAATGGCAAAATATTTTGTTTTAATTCTGTCATTTATTAAAATATACAATAAAGATATTAATAGATAAATAAATGAATAAGGGTTATATTTGTACAAGAAAAAAAATCAAAGTCACATTATTGCATTATGTACAATATACAACGAGGTCCCAAAACTCAAATTTTGCAAACGAGCTCCATGTTAATGGAACCACTTTCATTGGATAGATAATTTTCTAACTTAAATTATAAAAGTGGTGAATTTAGAGTTCATACTGAGCGGGAATTTGGTCGGGAAGTTGGACTTTACAACCTTTTCTCTTTGGGATCTAGGAGTATTTATTTGCAGTGAAATTTATTTTATATTTTTATATTATATATATTTTTATAAATAAGTCAGAGAAGGAATTAGCCACAAAGGAATTGAAATGAACTTATTAAAAATATATGAAGTTTTGGGCTATTTACATGTGAAAAACTCTTTTATTTTACGGCTTTTTTTATTATTAATTTATTTATACAATATAATATGAAATAATTAATGTATTTTATTTACAGATGTCATTTTATTAATTTATTAATTTTATGGATATTTATTTGAGATTTTACGTAGGGATTTTTCTAAGATCAATATATTGAGATGATGAATCATGGATTCATCACCCCCTATACTTAAACTTTGTTAGTCCTCGAGCAAATAAAGATTGAATAAGTTGGATTAACCCCTGACTGTGCATGTGAATACATGACTTGATCTGTTGAAAAACTCTCGATTTTAGTGTTCCTAAAATTCTAAGCTGAACCGAGCTCTAGTCAAAAGGTATCCAATTTCCCTAACCATTAGACTCTCTCTGTATACACATATAATAGGGATATGACATTAAGCATGGACTGCAATCACAAGAGTAGAGTCGCAACATCACCTAAGTTTCCAGTCCAAGAGAGTCTCCTAAGAACCTGATCCTCAACATTAGGGAATAAACCATTTCTTGCATTCAATCCACCCTCTCTTTAGTTGTCAAACTTAAAAGTATAGATGGAAGGCCAGTTTATAGAGGGAATATGACTGTGTCATTTATTCTCTCCCTCTCATTGGAACAAGGATCCTCTCGAGTGCTTTATTAACTCAACACATGTATTTTTCGGGTCTTGATCAGTATGTTCGTCAAGAGAAGTTGGAGTCGTCTACACTTGTTTTCTTGGGAGTACACCGGGATGTGCCTTTTTTGAGTATCTAATATACTTTCTACACCCAGACTTGTAGAATTTACGATGCAGAGTCCTTTTTTGGTGCTAGAATGACATCTGGTCCTAATAGCAGTGGTCCAAGTGGACACTTTGCAATGGTTGGGAGCGCTCGCCTTTGGTGTAAACTCTTTGACATTTGACTTTGTATGGTGAGAGCTTTTCTTTCAACATTTCTTTCTTTCTTCTCTTTGCTTTTGGCTAGCTCCACTGCTTTTACCAAAAGTTGGTGCACACTGATCAATAATTTTTAGATTTCATCACACCCTAACACATAGGTAAATGTCAAGAGATAGTACAAGAACCATGTTCTCACACTGGCTAAAGGTGTTAACACTCAGGTTTCATGACGCCTTCAATGATGTTATCCCATCCTCGAGCATCATTAAATCATGTCCAAACTCAAATCCCTCTTCACAGTTCCTCAAGTGAAATTTCAACTCATCTCATCACAACTACAGTCGTGTATGTGAAGTGCTGACCATATTCTTAAGGTAGAACCTAACCGTGAAATATAGCACACAAATCTTCCAAAGTAGGGAAATGTGAATAATTAAGTCGAAGACTCTAATGACCAAGGCTGGTTAACTCAAAATCTCAAGACCTCATAAATCAAGTGTTCTTGAACTTCACTAGTCTTGTGTGAATGTGTAAGTGTCAAGGACTAACCCAACTCATTATTTAGGTTTTTTTATTTTTATTATATATTTTTTTATTGATTTTTTATTTTTTTGAAAAGGTTTTTATTTTTTTTTAAAAAAGTAAATAAGAAAGGTCACACTTTTTTGAAAAAGATTTTTTTGGTTTTTTAAAGCAGATAAGGAAAGAAAAAAGAAAATTGTTTTTTTAAAAAGTTTTTTTTTGTTTTTTACCAATTTTACCCACCCCGTAATTATTATTTAATATATATAAAAATACGTGAAAGTACGAGCCATGAGTAAAGTATATATGTAATACATACACGTACCATATACTTAGCATGTGATATGTCCTAAGAGCACAAGAAGCGAGGAAAAGACATAGCTCATGCTAAGCGTAGGAACACTAAAATAACAAAAAATATAGAAGTCTATCCACCCCCTATACTTAGGCTCTGGTCAGCCTAAGTGTAGAAGAAGAGCAAAAAATAGAGCGGACGAAGTCAAGAGGAGAAATGGATGAGTACACTCTGGTCAGCCTAGGTATAGGACAAGAGTAAGTGTGATAGCCGATGTGATCTAGAGAATATACAGAGAAGGGAGAATCTACAAGAATAAATGAATCTTCTAAGTTGTTGATTCTTGATGCCGCATCTTCATGAAGAGTAATATGATGTATCTGCTCTGCGCTCCCTCAGCATGAAGTTGATGACCTCGACTTGGACTAACTGCTCTTAAGAATCTACAAAACGCTTCAACAGTTGTCGATTCAACACATGGGATTGTGCACCATCTGTGAGATCAGCTATCTGTACACTTCCATTTCCGTGCACTTTCTTAACAACAAAGGGACACATCCACTTAGATTTGAGCTTCCCATGGAACATATTCAACCTGTCATTAAATAACCATACCTTTTGCCCAGGGACAAAGTCTTTGCACCTAATATGTTGATCATGCCATCTCTTTACTTTATCCTTATAAATCAAACTATTGTCATATGCCCTGTTTCGGATTTCTACGAGCTCGTTCAAGTCTCGACAAAGCTTCCCTAGGTGACAACTCCAATTAATCTCCTTAATTGCCAATTCAGATTTGTGAATCAGCTCTACGGGTAAATGGCATAGCTTGCCATAGATCATTCTGAATGGTGAAGTACCTAATGGTTTCTTGTAGGTTGTCCTATAGACGTACAGAACTTGGTCCAAGAGCTGGGACCAGTTCTTCCTATTAGGACAAACCAACTTCTGCAAAATACTCTTCACATCTCTGTTCGAAACTTTTGCCATGCCATTGGTTTGTGGGTGGTAAGGACTAGTCACTATATGCTCAAACCCGTAGTACTTGGCTAAATATCTCACATCTCGGTTCACAAAGTGGCTACCCCATCAGATATCAGAACTTTTGGCATCCTGAACCTAGCAATAATACGATCTCTCACAAACTTACATATAGTCTTGTTGTCTACGGCTCGGGTTGAGATAGCATCCACTCACCTAGACAAATAGTCAATCGCCAACAAGATGTATTTGTGTCCTTGGCTGTTGGGAAAAGGACCCATAAAGTCTATGCCCCAAGCATTAAAAACATCACAAATAATCACCGGTTGCATGAGCATCTCATCGCTCTGTCTGTCCCTCCCATCCTTTGACAAATTGGGCACGACCGTACAAAATCAATAGTATCTCGAAACAAGGTCATCTAATACTACATGAGTGAGTCAATAACATAAAGTGTCTCGTCTAGGAATGTCTCTCTAATCCGCTCATAATCAGGAGAGTCCTTAAGATCAATCCGAGAAAGGTGATCAACCACAACATTCTTCACTTCAGGTTTATGTTTTATCTCTAAGTCAAACTCCTGGAGGAGCAAAATCCACCTAAGAAGATGCATCTTCGCATCCTTATTTTCCATTAGGTAACGAATAACCGTGTGATCAGTGTAGATTGTCACCTTAGAGCCTAAAATATACGACATGAACTTATCGAGGGCCCATACTACAACGAGCATTTCCTTTTCAGTCATAGTATAATTCTTCTATGTTGGGTCTAACACTTTGCTCGCGTAGTGTATCGCAAATGAGATCCCCTCTCATCATTGTCCTAACACAACTCCTATAGCAAAATCTGAAGCATCAGTCATGTTCTCAAAGGGGAGAGACTAGTCAGGAGCTTGTAGGATACGTGAGGCACAAATTTTCATCTTTAAGAGCTCAAAGGACTCCAGACACATGTGATCTACAACGAACTCTGTGTCTTTCTCGAAGAGCCCAGTCAGTGGGCAGGCAATCTTCGAAAAATCCTGAATAAATCTTCTAGAAAATCCAACATTCCTTAGAAATGACCGCACCGACTTTACGTTGGTAGGTGGATCGAGTTTCTTGATGACCTTCATCTTGGCAGGGTCAACCTCTATTCCCCTTTTGGAGATGACATGCCTCAACAAGATACCCTCTGTCACCATTAACGAATCGTCTGGAGTGGTTATATCAATTAGTACTCGTTGTAGAACGATACTCAGCCAATGAATCAAAATCAACTCGAATGTCTCTGTGAAGAGGACTCGTTTTTTAATGTATATCCCATGCAAGTCCGGGGTCGAACATAGGGAGGCAAAGGAACAACTTTGGGTCAATTCAGATCACTTAGCTCTAAATAGTATTTTTTTGTATTTTTTAATGCAAAAATAAACACGAATGCAAAATGCAGTTGAATTAAGTTAATAAGAAAACACACAACTTAGCCAAATTAATTTTAATGTGAAATTAATCTAATTTAGCCAAATTATATTTTTTTCATAAAAGCCTAATCCATTGATGAATGAAGAACATATTTTTTGGAATTATAAGGGTCAAAATGCAATAAGGAAAATACACACTTTTATGGATTTTCATGCATTTTTTCAAAGAAAAATGCAAAATATATGAAAATTTTACTAGAACTTAATCATGATGAAATGTGGCTACAATATTTTTTTTGGAATATTTCGTGAATATATAAATTTTTATGATTTTTTAATGAAAATAGAGTGACTGCACGTATTTAATTCCTAATAAATCCACATTATCAATTTGTCTAGAGAATGAATTATCTAAAAAAGGTATTTATGAGAAATCTAGGAGACTTGGAATTTCACAAAAGTAATGTGCGTGAATTTAATTAAAAATTATATACTAAAATCACTCTACAATTTATTTAAGGCACATGGCAACTCCAATTTGAATGAAATTTGGATAGTAATTTAAACACATTTGAAGGCATCATTTTTAATTTTTGAGGAACTTTCGGAGCAACCGTGAGTTAAATATGAATTTAAGACCACAAATTAGGTAAAATATGCAATTTTCACTAATACAATTTTAGGTAATTACCCAAATCTCACAAAAATCCAAATAAATAGTCAAATGATATAGAATTAGTTGCTAAATATCATGGCATTTTTCATTAAAATAAAAAATGCAAAATAGATGTTAAAATTAATATGCAAACATAGGGGTATCCGTGCTATTCCAGAAAAGAACTTAAACAACACAAAACATGCACATGGACTACTTTGCCATAATTGAAATGCGCAGGACAAAATATGCAACTTTTACAAGAAATAAAATAAATGAAAAGGACCTTTTCTTCTTCGCATGTAGGGCACAAAGAGAAGAAGGGTGGCAGCTACCGTGTTACGGTGCAACCCACGTGGGGAGCTGGCCGACTAAGGGGGCGGCGATGACGCAGGTGGAGGTGCGGACGTCCGCGGCTGTAGCTGCGCACGATGGCGGCTAAGAGCAGTGAGATGGAGGCGCAGCTGAAGACGGTCGCATGAGGGAGCTCGAGGGCAGCAGGTCGTGCGTGTGTCAAGGAGGAGCTCCATGCAGGAAGGCGACAGACCGGAGGCGCGACTGGAGGGGGGGTGCGCGTGTGAGCGCGGGGAGGACATGGGCATGCAATTGGGTGGCTGGATGGGAGCCGCGGACTGGGTGGTGCAGCTGAGGGGTCGCTGCACGGAGGCGTTGGAAGTACGCCGCTGGCGGCCGCTTGAGGCAGTCTTCGACGAGGATGGACGATGGCGCACGGCTACGGTGGAGGACGACCCCCAAGCCTTGGAGGAGGTCGATGGTGGGTTGGAGGGGGTCAACTGCCTATTTTTTTATTTTTTTATTTTTTTATTTTCTGCTTTTTTTTTTAATTTTTTTTATTTTTTTCAACAGGAAATAAAAATGGAGAAGTGGTAGTGATGAATCAAGATGAGGGTGATGGTGTCATGGTGATATGATTTGGATGTTGTGCAAAAAATAAGGGAAAAATAATAGATAAAATAAAATAACAAGGAAAATGAGAGGGAATACTTACCTGTGGTTTACTGGATTTGTGGAGCAACTACATGGACTCTTGTCTTGGCCTCGATCCGATTGGCGAAAAAAATCAGAGAAGCTATGTGAGATTGATGGGAAACCTCATGATACGTCAATGATGGTCGCTGCATATCTCGCCTGAAGGAGGTCGTCGCTTGAGGATGATGCTCAACCATTGTCACCGATAAAACACTCCAATCTCTCTCTTTTTCTCTAAGAATGGTAGATGAGTAAAAATGAGGATGAAGAGAAGAATAAAAAGAAGAAGTACGGGAGTTAGAAAGATGGTGAAATGGTGGAGTTGAATGGGAGGTTAAAAAAATGGTGGAGTTGAATGGAAATTGATGGTAGAATGAGAAGTTAGAGTAGAGAAAGGAAAATAAATAAAATTAAAGAAATTAAAAGTTTGCTACGAAAAAATAAAATAAAATAAAATAAAGAGAAAAGAGAGTGGGGAATTTACAAAATAAAACAAACAATATTTACATGTTTTTTACTTTCCTAATTTTAATTTTTTTATATTTTTAATAAAAGATATTTATAAAATAGAAATAAAATAAAATACTAGAAATAAAATGAAACACAAAAATATTTTTTTTAGATTTTTAGTATCTAAGAATAAGAAAATAAAAAGGAAGAAAGAAAAATATTTACAATATATACAATGCACACCTAGATCCCAAACTGATATTTTGCAAACGAGCTCCAATTTTAATGAAACCACTTTCATTGGATAGATAATTTTCTAACTAAAACTTTAAAAGTGAGTTTGGTGAATTTGGAGTTCATACGGAGCCGAAATTTGGCCGAGAAGTTGGACTTTATGGCTTTTTCTCTATCAGATCTAGGAGTATTTATTTGTAGTGAAATTTATTTTGTATTTTTGTATTTATATATATTTTTATAAATAAGTTGGAGAAAGAATTAGTTGAAAAGGAGTTGAAATGAAATTACTAAAAATACATGAAGTTCAGGCTATTTACATGTGAAAAACACCTTTTTTACGACTTTTTATTATTAATTTATTTTATACAATATAATATATAATAATTAGTGTATTTTATTTGCAAGAGTTATTTTATTAATTTATTGATTTTATGGATATATATTTGAGATATTGCTCAGGGATTTTGCTAAGATTAATATGTTGAGATGATGAATCATGGATTCATCACCCCCTATACATTAACTTTGCTAGTCCTCGAGCAAATACATAATGAATAAGTTGGATTAACCCATTACTATGCATGTGAATACAAGACTTGATCTGTTGAAGAACTCTTGATTTTAGTGACCCTAAAATTTTAAGTTGAACCAAGCTCTAGCCAAAAGGTATCAAATTTCCCTAATCATCATACTCTCTCTCTCTATATATATACATATATAATAGGGATATGACATTAAGTGTGGACTGCAGTTGCAAGAGTAGAGTCACAACTTCACCCAAGATTCTACTCTAAGAGACTCTCCTAAGAACCCGATCCTCAACACTAGGGAACAAACCATTTCTTGCATCCAATTCACCGCTTAGTTGTCAGACATAAAAGTATAGATGGAAGGTCAATTGATGGAGGGCACATGATTGTATTATTTCTTATCTCTCTCTCATTGGAAGACGGATCCTCTCGAGTGCCTTATTAACTCAACACATATATTTTTTGATTGTTGATCAGTGTGTCCGTCAAGATAATTCGGAGTCGTCTGCACATGTTTTCTTGGGAGTACATCGGGGTGTGTCTCTTTTGAGTATCTAAGATACCTTCGACACCCATACTTGTATCACTATTGTAGAGCCCTTTTTGGGTGCTATCCCGACTCCTGATCCTAATAACGGTGGTCCAAGTGGACACTTTGAAATGGTTGGGAGCGCTCGCCTTTGGTGGAAGCTCTTTGATATTTGACTTTGGATGGTGAGAGCTTTTCTTTCAACATTTCTTTGTTTCTTTCTTTTCATTCCTTTTGGCTAGCTCCACTGCTTTTACCAATAGTTGGTGCACACTGATCAACAATGTTTAGATTTCATCACACCCTAGCACATAGGTAAATGTCAAGAGATAGTACAAGAACCATGTTCTCATACTTGCTTAACGTTTTGACACTCAGGTTTCATGAACCTTCATTGATTTTATCTCATCCTCGAGCATCATGAAATCAGGTCCAAACTCAAATCCCTCATCCCAGTATCTTAAGTAAAATTTCAACTCATCTCATCAAAACTGCAGTCATGTATGTGAGGTGTGATCATATTCTCAAGGTAGAGACTAAGTATGCAATATATCATAGAAATCTTTCACACTAGGGAAATATGAATAATTAAGTTAAAGGCCCTAATGACTAAGGTTGGTTAAATCAAAAACTCAAGACCTCATAAACCAATTGTTCTTGAACTTCACAAGTTTTGTGTGAATGTGAAGGTATTAGGGATTAAACCAACTCATTAGTTAGTTTTTTTGTGATTTAGATTTTTGTGATTTTTTTATTGATTTTTTTTGAAAAAGAGAGGAAAAGAAGATGTTTTTCTGAAAAAAATGTTTTTTGTTGTTTTTTTAAAAGTTTTTTTAGAAAAAAGGTAAATAAGAAAGGATACACTTTTTTTGAAAAAGTTTTTTTGAAAATATTTTTTTGATTTTTTAAAAAGGAGTGTTTTTAGTTTTTTTTGAAAAAGTTTTGTTTTATGAAAAAGTTTTTATAACTTTTATTTACAATAATTTACCCATAACCCCTTATTTTAATTACAAATAAGTCAAAGTACGAGCTAAAGGTAAAGTATATATACAAACCCCCTATACTTATCATGTGCTATGTCCTCATGGCACGAGGTGACAAAAACCATTGCTCATACTAAGCATAAATGGGTGAAAGAATACAAGGAAAAAAGAATATAAGAGCATTGAAGAATACACAACGGGCATCGACCCCCTATACTTAGGCTCTGGTAAGCCTAATCATTGGAGAGAACACAAGATTGGGGGCCGATGAGAGTGGAAAAGAATATACAAAAAGAAGAATAAGAAAAAAAAGACGGAGCAACTAGGGTCACTCACCCCCTATAGTTAGGATATAGTCTTCCTAAGTATAGCCACAAAATGAAAATGATACGGAGCTGGGGCGAATGATGCGAATCAAGGGCGAGGGAGGGAAATAAAAGAAAGAAAAACTATACAAGGAGGATTGAGAATATACAAGGATCAAGAAGGTTTGTGACGGACCTTCTAGCGGGAGCTAGGAGGTGGGTAGTATACATATGTGTCGTTGTCAGAATCATCCTCGTAGGAATAATAGTGAGGGGGTAGGGAACATCCAACAAGGATCGACACATGGCTGCTTGCTCAAATATGTCTTAAGAATAGCCGAATTGAGCTCACTCATATAGATTACCTCATCCGGACCTGATGAGGACTCCTCACAAAATTCCTTCTCTGGTATGTTGAAGGTAACTTTCTTAGTCAGTTTTCTAGAACCTGAAGCATCAAGAGGAAGAGGAGAGTGATATGTATTGACGAGTTTGGGGAACACCTCGAGGAATCAATACTCGTTTTCTTTTACCAGATGATCGACTAGAGGATGGAGAAACCTATTTATCGAGTTTGGTCAATTTTATCCCAGTTGTCTCTTTTGGTGTAGGTCCTAGATGTAGTGTGAGTGAGTTGCTGACTAGGTTCATCATCATCATATGCATTGTAATACTCTTGCAGGGTCAGCACATGTCTTTGGTATGGCATAGTGTTCTCAGTTGGCTTGGCATTTATCGGCTCATGCATCAGATCATCTAAATAGTCAAGGAAATCAGAAATGATCGTGTCCGACTCAGGGACAGCTTCTGGTTGTGAGTCCTCTCTATAAGCTGTCATGGTGGTGGTGATGCAAGTAGTTGGTGATGTGGAAGTGTAGGGAGTCTCTGAACCAATGGTCATCTGGACAGTCGGTATCTTAGGTGTAATAGAGAGACGGGACTCAGCTATCTCTCGGAGGTCACGGATGTCTATGACTTTACAAGTTACCTTAGAATATCGTGTGTCCTCAAAGATTGGGTGAGGTCGAGTGCTCCCAATGCAGTGAAATCGATCTCCCGAGTCTTGCAATCTATAGTTGCCTTAACCAAGGCTGAGAATGGCTTCCCAAGAATGATCGAAGACTGGGTGAGCTCTCCTCGATGCTCAATGTCAATGGTTGTAAATTCTATCTGGAGTAGAGCACCTTGGAAAGTAATGATGACCGAAATGATTCCTCTCGACTGTTTAATGGATCGATCATCCAATTGAACGATCTCTCTTGACTTCGTGGCAAATCTGAGTTTGAGCTTAGCAAACACGAAGGTCAGGAGGATATTTATCGGTGAGTCATCATCAATTCTTGCATGGGTGAAGGTTGTGTCTTTGATTTCACAATCGACCCTAGGAAACCGCTTTACTTTGCGGCCCTTGGTTTTTCTCCCTATCACTAAAGAGGTGGCCATAGACACTATGTGTCTCTCAGTTCTTGTCCTCTTATTGCCCGACCTTTTAGGCATCAATTTACTTCTCACAAATCTTTTGAGGTCAGGAAAGTGTTCAATGGCCATTATTAAGGGAAGCTCAAAAATCAACTTTCTATCAAGTGCTTCCCTAAGTGCAGGATCCAAAATTTTTAGGTCTTTTCCATTTTCAGTTTTTATGGTATTTTCTAATTTTTTAATTTTTTGATCTTTTTGATAGGTGAAGGAGGAATAGGAGAATGTACAGACTCTAGTTTGGAGGGACAGTGGTTAGTAGAAGAGGGAGGTAGAAGGGACTCCATCTGTACATGACATGTCGTCAATCCAACGTCTTCTAAGTTTTTAAAATTCAATCCACAAAATCCATGATCCACTTTCATACCTAGACTCTTAATTGTTCTAGAAATGTCATCCTCCAATAAGTTGTCATGACACATCATTAGAGAAGTCTGCTCAGTTGGAGGATACTGCTGAGAACTCGGGATCTTATACTCAACACACCTTGACTCAGGCCTGTAATGCTGGGTTGAGTATAGTCCATCTATATGGTAGATGTTGGTCGGAGCCTCATAAGGTGGAGTCAGTATACTGGGGTTCTGTAAATTGGTCGCATGAATCCAATCCCCTGTATATGTCGGCTCTCAGAATGGGTGATATGAAGTCTGGTCAATGTGGGCTTGATCACTCAGGTCAATCAAGTCAGGAAGATCATGCAACGCTGGCCTCTCCATTAGGTCTATTTGGTCGACCATGTTGTACACTAAGGTCAAGTCAGGATGTGTATAGGTTAATCGTTTTCTGGTCCCAATTCGAGGTGAAATAGAGGTCTGTATGGGTAACTGATGCTGCCAATCATTAATCTTAGCAATTGCTTGCTCTTCAATTTGTTCCTTGATTCCAGCAAGCGGACAAGAATATGGTGAGTCAATACAGGGTGGATGTGGGTCTGGGATGTAAGAATGTGGGGGTAGGTGAGAGGTACGAGGAAGTGGGGAAGTCAGTCGGAGTTCTGACTTCACAGTCAGGGTCGGGGTATGGGGAGGAATAAAAGGGTGCAGATGGTCAGAATATGGTGGAAGAAGAGTGACCTAGATATGATGACCAATATTCCGACATCTTTGAAGAGAGATGGGAGAATGAAGCGGATCAAGGAAGAGAGTGTGTAAGTGCACCGAATAACACACAAACAGACAAACACAAGAGCAAACCCTGAGTTCACCTACTCAATACAGTAATGGTCGCAAGAGTCCGACCGTTTATCTTTTCAATTTTAATTAGGTGATAGATCAAGATATACATCCAATTACGCAAGGCTTAAAAATAGGTTTTGGGCACTATCCTAGGGACGCGTCCTCACCTCTCAACGATCATAAGAGCACAAACAAGTGTTAATTTTAGTCAAATTTTTTGGTCAACTCTGATTAGCAGTCCCGATTTTAAGTTAGGTTATCACTTGATTAATCCACTAAATACGACACACCTAACGATCAGTCCCGATTTCCTTTTAACCTAAGGTTCAAAACCAAGGGAAGGGGAGTCGAGAAAAACCGATGTAAATAGTGAAATCAATGATGCATGCCCAGTTCAGAAGACTTATAGTGATACTCACGCTCTACGTGTGGGATGCAACGTAGAATTGAAATTTAATAGTATATGAGATGCAAACGAGAAAACCATTTCTAGACAGGAAGTTTTATTACGAGTAATAAACAATTTAGTTTGGACTAATAACTCTGGGGTCTAAGTACATCTCGTTAAATGTGATGTGTGGTCCTAAAGATTATGAGCACAAGTAATAAAAATATTATAGTAAAAATGCTCTAAGTACCGCGAATGCATGTCCTATTCTACGTCAAGCAACCACACGACCACGAACAAGTCAAATGTCGAGTCCTGATACAAGCACAAGCTCTTATACAAGAGCCACTGTAAAGAGCGAATTACCTAAATTATTACAATTAACAATACAATAATTATAAAAATTTTAGAAATGAAAATGCTCTTAGAAATAAATTAAATTTCCTTGATCTTCTACAGTCGGCGCGCGTCAGGTCCGTCGACCTCCGATGCACTCCAAGTTCACTGAACCCTCGTAAGGAAAATGAAATTTATATTAGAGAGATAAAAAACAAAATATATACAAAAATGAGCAGAGAAACAATTGAGAGAAAATAAGAAAAAATGGACTAATTACAAGTTGGCTCGAGGGTCAGACTACCCGAGTGAGAGAAAACCTAAATCTAATTTTCTAAATTAATCCCTAAGCCATTTGCTTCCCCGACAACAGTGCCAACTAACGAATCATCCTGAGTGGTTATATTAATTAGTATTCATTGTAGCACGACACTCAACCAATTAATCAGAACCAAAGCGAATCTCTCTATGAAAAGGACTCGGTTTCTAATTTATATCTCGGGCAAGTTCGGGGTCCAACACATGGAGGAAAAGGAACAACTTTGGATCAATCCAGATCACTTAGCTCTAGGTTTCCAAATGGTATTTTTTGTATTTTTTATGCAGAAATAAACGCAAATGTAAAATATAGTTGAATTAAGTTAATAAGAAAACAGACAACTTAGCCAAATTAATTTTAACGTGAAATTAATCCAATTCAGCCAAATTATACTTTTTCCTAAAAACCTAATCCAGTGATGAATAAAAATCATATTTTTTTGGAATTTTAAGGGTTAAAATGCAACAAGGGAAAATACACACTTTTTATGGATTTTCATGCAATTTTTCATACAAACGGAATTGAAAAATTATGAAAATTTTATGAAGCTTAAACATGATGAAATGCGGCTATAATAATTTTTTTGGAAGATTTCGAGAATATTTTTATGAATTTTTTAATGAAAATAGAGTGACTGTAATTATTTAATTCCTAATAAATCTACATTATCAATTTATCTAGAGAGCAAATTATCTCAAAAAGGTCTTTATATGAAAATTTTAGGAGACTTAGAATTTCACAAAAATAATGTGTGTGGATTTAATTAAAAATCATTTACTAAAATCACTCAACAATTTAGTTAAGACACATGACAACTCCAATTACAATGAAATTTGGATAGTAATTTAAACACATTTCAAGGCATCATTTTTTATTCTTAAGGAGTTTTTGGAGCAACCTGAGTTCAATAAGAATTTAAGACCACAAATTGAGTAAAATATATAGTTTTTTACTTAAACAGTTTTAGTTAATTATCCAAAGCCAACAAAAATCTAAATAAATAACCAAATGATATTGAATTAGTTGCTTAATAACATGAAATTTTTCATTAAAATAAACAATGCAAAATAGATGTCCAAATTAATATGCAAACATAGGGGTATCCATGCAATTCCAAAAATGAACTTAACCAACACAAAACATGCACATGGACTACTTTACAATAACTGAAACGTGCAGGATAAAATATACAATTTTTAAAATAAATGAAAAAGACCTTTTCTTCTTCGTAGGTAGGGCACGAAGGGGGAGAAGGGCGGCGGCTACCACAGCGCAGCGTGGCCCGCGTGGGTAGATGGCCGATTGAGGGGGCGACGATTGCATGCGTGGAGGTGTGGACGGTGGCGGCTATGGCCACGCACGGTGGCGGTTGGTAGCAGTGGGCTTGGGGCACGACTGAAGACGACCGCGTGAGGGAGCTTAAGCGCAGCAGACCGTGCTCGCATCGAGGAGGAGCTCTGTGCAGGAAGGCGACAGACTGGAGGCACGACTAGAGGGAGGTGCGCGTGTGGCGGTGGGTAGGACCTGGGCATGCAGCTGGGTCGTTGGGTGGGGGCCGCGGATTGGGCGGTGCCACTGAGGGGTCGCTGCGTGGAGGCACTGGAAGTCGCTTGGGGCAGTCTTCGGCGAGAGCAGACTGCGACAAACGGCTACGATGGAGGACGACCTCCCCAAGCGCTGGAGGAGGCCGGCGGTGGGTTGAACGGGGCCGGCCGCCTGCTTTTTTTGATTTGTTTTATTTTCTGCTATTTTGTTTTATTTTGTTTTATATATTTTTTTCAATGGGAAATAAAAATAGAGAAGTAGTAGTGATGAATCAAGATAAGGGAGATGGTGTTATGGTGATATGATTTGGATGTTGTGTAAAAAGACAAGGGAAGAAATGTTAGATAAAATAAAATAATAAGGAAAATGAGAGGGAATACTTACTTGTGGTTCACCGGAGTTACAGAGAAACTACGCTGGACTCCTGTCATGGCCTCGATCTGATTGGAGAAAAAAATTAGAGAAGTTATGCGAGCTTGATGGGAAACCTCCTGACACGGCAATGATGGTCGTCATGGATCTCGTCTGAAGGAGGTCGTCTCTTGAGGATGATGCTCATCCGCTGTCACCGATAAAACACTCCAAACTCTCTCATTTTTCTCTAAGAATGACAGATGGGGAAAAATGAGGATGAAGATAAGAATAAAAAGAAGAATAATGGGAGTTAGAAAGATGGTGGAATGGTGGATTTTAATGGGAGGTTAAAAAAATGGTAGAGTTGAATGGAAGTTGGTGGTAGAATGAGAAGTTAGAGTTGAGAAATGAAATAAATAAAATAAAAAGAAATTAAAAGTTGGCTAATAAAAAAAATAAAATAAAATAAAGAGAAAAGAGAGTCGAGAATATACAAAATAAAACAAACAATATTTACATGTTTTTTACTTTTCTAATTTTTATTTTTTGTATTCT
Organism: Ottelia alismoides; assembly: GCA_037367405.1. NCBI lineage: Eukaryota > Viridiplantae > Streptophyta > Magnoliopsida > Alismatales > Hydrocharitaceae > Ottelia > Ottelia alismoides. Next base: position 648,741 of record JAZKJV010006801.1, on the reverse strand, counting down.
TAATAAAATTTATTTACAAAATAAAAATAAAATACTGGAAATAAAATAAAACACAAAAATGATTTTTTAGATCTTTAGAATTAATAAAAAGAAAATAAAAGGAAGAAAGAAAAAATATTTATAATATATACAATGTACATTAGGTCCCAAATCCCATATTTTGCAAACGAGCTCTGAATTTAATGAAGATACTTTCATTAGATAGATAATTTTCTAACTTAAACTTTAAAAGTGAGTTTGGTAAATTTGGAGTTCATACGGAGCGAGGATTTGTCCGGCAAGTTGGACTTTATGGCTTTTTCTCTTTAGGATCTAGGAGTATTTATTTGCGGTGAAATTTATTTTTTTTATTTTTATATACATTTTTATAAATAAGTTAGAGATAGAATTAGCCAAAAAGGAGTTGAAATGAAATTATTAAAGATAGATGAATTGGTCGGCTACCTGCTTGGTTGCTTTATTTTATTATTTTATTTTTTTTGTTGTGATTTGATTTTTTTAATTTTTAATTTTCTAAAAATTTTTAGTTTTCTTAAATAGGGAATAAAAAGATGCAAATATGATGGTGTAGTGATGGTGATGATACGATGAAGATGATGGTGTGGTGATGGTGATATGCTAAATAAATAAATAAATGAAGGTGTGTGAATTGATGTGATAACAAAATGTAAAAATAAGAATGATGACAAAAAAATGGAAAGAAAAATTACCTACGATGGAAGCAGACACCTGTGGTGTGCTCATGAGAAGCACTATCTTCGCTTGAATCTTCGACGAGCGATGGGCTCAAGCAGCGCACGGAGGTAGCTGGGATGTTGTCCGGAATACTAACGGATCTCATTGGAGAGGAGGTCGATCATTGCTCTACTTCTTCGGTCGCTGTCACCGAGATGGTTGGTCGAAGTTATCTATTCTCTCTTGCATAAAGGTAGATCAGAGGGAAAAATAAGGAGAATGAGATGAATAAAAATAGAAAAAAATAGAGGTTAGAAAAGATGGTAGAATGGTGGAGTTGAATGGGATGTTTAATGAAATGGTGGAGTTGAATGGGATGTTAGATGAAGACTTGATGGTTAATGGAAGAAAATGGAAGTTAGTGTATATGATGAAAAACAATAAAAGAAAAGAAAATAAAATAAAGTAGGCTACTAAAAATAAAAAGATAAAATAAAAGAAAATGAGAAAATTGCAAACAAAATAATGAAGAAAAACAAGGAACAAAACAGACCATATCTACACTATTTTTTTACTTTTCTAATTTTATTTTTTTTGTATTTTTAATAACAGATATTTATAAAATAAAAATAAATTACTAGAAATAAAATAAAATAAAATACAAACATATTTTTTGGATTTTTTAAGAATTAAGGAAATTAAATAAAAAGGAGAAAAGAAGAATATATACATTATATACAAAGTTACTTTATCATATTTTCAAAGGCAAAATATTTTGTTTTAATTAATTTATTTATTAAAATATACAATAAAGAAATTAATAGAAAAGGAAATAAATCAAAAAGGGTTAGAATTTGTACAAGAAAAAAAAATCAAAGTCACATTTATTGCATTATGTAGAATATACAACGAGGTCCCAAAACTCAAATTTTAAACACGAGCTCCGAATTATTTGAAACCACTTTTGTTGGATAGATAAATTTCTAACTTAAACTTTAAGTGTGAGTTTGTGAATTTGGAGTTCATACTGAGCAGGAATTTGTCCAGGAAGTTAGACTTTATAGCTTTTTTCTCTTTGGGATCTAGGAGTATTTATTTACGGTGGATTTTTTTATATTTTTGTATTTTTATATACATTTTTCATAAACAAGTCAGAGTAAGAATTAGCCACTAAGGAACTGAAATGAAATTACTAAATACATGAAAGTTTGGCTATTTAGAGGTGAAAAACTCATTTATTTTACGGCCTTTTCTATTATTAATTTATTTGTACAATATAATATATAATAATTATGTACTTTATTTACAAGAGTCATTTTATTTATTGATTGATTTTGTGGATATTTATTTGATATTTACCCTGAGATTTTGCTAAGTTCAATATATTGAGATGAGAAATTATGGATTCCTCACTACTCTTCATAACTTTAGTTGGGAAGATGTTAGATATGTGAGTCCATAGCCAGTTACTATGTAGTAGAAAATACTACATATTACTCTAGAATAAAGTATGATAAGTTTGCATTTTTGGTCAATCGAATTGAATACCTTAATATCCGCCAAGATTCAGATTCAAGTCATTTTAAAATTTTCGAATCCAAAGTTGAATCAGAATTTAAATAATTTGCTAACTAGAATTCAGATTCGATTCACTTGACTTTTGAATTTCATATTTGACTCTTTTTTTTAAACTTGAAAGGTTAACTCTTATATAAGTTATTGACGTAAAGAATATTAAAATTCTAAAGGATGTATTTTATAATCCTATTTGAAAATACATATTACTATGATAAGTTGAAAAACTATATAACTAATGAAGATACCTAGCAGAAAATATATAATGTATTAAAATAGTATAATTTTTATGAATATTGTATGCCTTTTACAATCTCAATTTACTCTTTTTTCTATGAAATAAAATGTATAGATAAAAAAATGGCAGAGCCATCTCCTACTTTAAGTAGGGTCGGCTACAAGGATTCTTTCTCATATCCATGTTGAAAGATCTAACTATTTTTTACACTGGATATCGCTACCTAACGGAACCCTATAAGGGGGATTTGAGCCCTAGTCTTTTGGGTGGTAGGCACACTGCATTACCACCAGACTGTTGAAGTGAATCAATATTTGAACCATTTAGTTATATAAATAAAATATAATTAAATAAGGCTTATTAACGGGATTGAATATTATTAACAAAAAAGTTGAACACATTATATTTTTCCACTGTATGCTGAAGGAAGATAAGACCAATCTCTTATAGAAAATTAATATAAATCCACCTTTTTTTGAAACAATGAGAATAGTAGCAAATAATCTGGCATCATAAAATCACTTCATTATTGTGACTATCAATGTTATATTGAAAACAAAAGTCATGAATCATAGAAGATTTTCAATATACATACAACGACTAACGTGATAGTGAGAAGAATATGTAAATTATTCAGATGATGGTGAATGTCATCTTAATAATACATATCATCGTCGATTGTCTTACAAAGATAACACACAAAACAAGAAAGCAGAGGAGGAATACTTTGATATACCATAAACCATGATAGATGTGATGGAGAAACTCAACGTAACGTGACTATTGTATTCACGTGCAAGAAGAAGGAGCACCATCATTTACTTTATAAACGATGGATCTTTGATCAAGAACAAAACAGAAAAGGGGAAAGGTGTGGTAGGGAAAATGGGAACAAGGAAATAAATGTAAGGTAGTGAACTGGGATACAACTCTTAAATATATATTCTTTCATACTAGACTTTAGGACAATTTACCATTGAATATTGAAGGAAGATAAGACTAATCTTCTGAAGAAAATTAATACAAATTGGGCTAAATGTGAATTGCAGTAACTTATCACGTTAAAATCTCTTCATGCATCACAATGGTCATCATTATCTTGAAACAAAAGTCATGGATTACATATGCTTTTTTTGTAATGGACAGATCATGACGACCGACAGAAGCAAGCAATAAAAGATCGCACGACCGAACCGTTACCGAAAACATGCATGGAAACCAATGAACAGAGATAAAATCAAATTCCAATAAGGTCCAATCAAAATAAGAGTTCCAATATTACAACTCCAACAGGGGTATTTTTGTAAAACTACTCTAAGAATTGAAATAGCATCTCAACAGTTCCTATGTGCATACAGATATCCTCTAAAACTTCATAAGTTGAATCGTACCAAGTCAGGAATCTCGAGGAGCTCGTATTACGATCATGAATAAGAAATCAACCATGTTCTTTACCTGAAATTGGCAAAAATAGTTTTGCATGAGCCTAATGCCTAGTATGCATCCATGCATAGGAATTCTAATGGTCCTTGATTCGTTATATATCGTGTACTTGAATTTTCTTGGATAAACATCATTAAATACCTAGATTTTCCCATGCATGTCTAAGTTCAATCCCTAACATATAATTTGTCTTCTTTTACAAACATGGGTATACACATGTAAATTGCATAAGAAAATATAACATAAATTTCTTCCATCTTGTGAGGCATATTTAACAAGATTCAAAGCAAGTACATGTTTCTTTTATCAAATAAATCACTTTTCATTTTAGCCCATATAACTTTGATGGTGTACATTTCTTAAACCAATTCTTGTACAACGTATAATGGTTTATTCTTTATTAAACCATCTCTTGTATATAATATATAATGGTTTATAATTAATTAAATCATTTTCTTGCATAACATGTACTGGTTTATCCTTAATTAAACCACTTTCTTACATAACATGTAGTGGTTTACCATTATAAATCATTTTTTTATGACTTGTAATGATTTATCTTTATAAATTATTTCTTTGCATACTTGTAATGGTTTACCGTTATGAACCATTTAATTCATAACTTTCATGCATGTATCTTGTTATACGTTTTCAACCGCTAGCACTTGCGGTCCATGGCATGACAGTGTAGCTACAACTGTAGAGGACTTAGATTTTGCCTTCGTGGTTCCTTGCAACCATAGGCCCCTTGCGGCATTGTCCATTGTGGTGTTAACATGACAGTGTAGGTACAATTGTAGAGGACTTAGCTTTTGCCTATGTGGTTCCTTACAACCATACAGCCCTTGCGGCGCTGCCCCTTAGGCTAACACGGCCTCTTGCGGTCGTTCATGCGACTCTTTATGAGTCTGTGCCTTAAATTTCTTTAACTTGTAATTTTGATCATATTGATTCTACCATGTATATATTAAAAGAAGGATATTGATCTAGTATCTAATCCATTTCTCTCGTATGTTCTTATTTTCTATGGTTGGTGGAGTGCAATAAGAAGGATACATAGTACTATATCGCAGCAGAGGAACTATTGTTGAGGTTACACTTAAATATAACTATGCAATTACTTAAGGGTGTGAACATTTCTTGCATTAATATTAAGTGGATGGATCTTTATATAGCTGTGAATATGCATGCCTCAGTTACTTAATCGTCTGTATGAGTCCGTCTGAGTCCAACATCCCTGTACAAATATGTATGTATATTTCTTTTAGTTGTGTTGATCTTATTAGCTTTCACGGACCCATTATATACATAATCCGTACTCGCTATAATCATTTTATTATAGATAGATCTTTAAGGACAACTCTTACTCTTTTGTAGTGCACGTGTAGAATTTTAGCATATAAATCATGCATGGGCGTTACATGCATTCTTGCTATCTACACTCATACATTTCTTGCCATCAGATATTAAGGGGTTCACATCGCTTCTACCTGTTCTCAATAGGAAACTGGGAGATGGTATTCATTCTTCACTTTGGAAAGACCAACTATGCGATTCCCCTCCACTTGAACAATCCTATCCACTACTGATGCCATATATTAAAAAACGCTTCATGTCGGTACATAGAGGCTTCAAATCGTGGCTAGCGAGATTCAACTGGTTTAAAGCATTACAAAACCAACTACCTCTAGCACTGACAAATGAGGGAGATAGACTAAAAACTGCATTGACCAATATATTCCGGAGTCTACACATGGAGGAAGCGGACACAACAATATTTCCCACCATCTCACCCAACAAAAGGGACTCAACAACAAAACAATTATACTATTTACTTACAGATGGGGGTAGCAGATCCATAGTTTATGCATTATTTAGAAAGTGGCCTCTGGAACCAAGAGCTTACTATTTCATATGGTTGTTGGCGCATAATAAAATTACAACACAAGATTATTTCCACAAATTGAAAATTCCTTGGGTGAACAGGTGCTATCTATGCAATCATGAGCTGGAAAACTACAAACACCTTTTTGATGAATGTCAACAATTAGGGAGATATTTCAGTTATGCGATCTGGAACCGAACTTCCAGGATCTACTAAACATGCTGAATATGAACCACACCACTGCTTTGACGGAGAAAGATTGGAGACTACTATGCTTTAAAATTATGATCTGGTGGCTACTTTGGAAGAGTCGATGTAGACTCATCTTTGAAGGAATACCTATAGACAAACAAAAATTAGTCTTGGAAGCATTCACCATTTGCGAGATTAGGATGGGTACGAGAGACGGGGATCTATGGAACAAGCTAACAGTGTCGGGACAAGAGCATCAATTCACGTTCTACTAAAATTATTACTGTGTGCTTTTATTAACATGTGATAGTCTTATGAACTAACACTCTGCAGCTTGTGCATAACTTTGATTCTTACAGCTAAGGAAAGCTCAGCAGTGACCCCAGGAACCCGATCCTCGAAGCGTACCTAGCGGAAGTCTGAATTCTCCATGACCTGGTACCTTACGATAAGAATGTTGTGCTTGGATAGTCACGATGGCCCAAGAACATTTTGGTGGACTGATTCTGCTTAAAGTGTTGTGATGTTTAATTCCTTTTTGATTCTCTGACAGAATCTCCTGGCTGTAATTTCTGGCAATGGGGACACTGTGTAATCCCCTTTTCTGTTGGGCCTGTACTAAACTCTAACTATTATCGCTCTGATACGATGAATGACTATGAAACGTTTATCTAAAAAAACTCATACATTTCATTCGTTATAGTTATGGGAAGGAATCACATACCATATAATTAGTCTAATGATCTTTTTTTAGATTCAAGGGCACCATCAAATCACACCAATTATGTAGCAAATTTAGAAACATAAATTTCAATCGAGACTGAATAGTTTCAATCTCTTCCAATATCTCAGTGTTTGGCATTTAAAGGAAAATTGTTCTAATTAAGTTTTTAATCTTGGTAGATTTACAATTTGGTACGAAACTACATTCATGGTCTAATTTCCAAACATCTCACATACATAATATTCATTCTGGACAGAACAAAATATCAACATAAGCAGTAATATTATTTTAGTCATAACAATGGTTGGTTTCCTGATATCTTAACATGCAAACCCGAATATAATGACGATTAGTTTTATGCTTTCTTAGGAATGAGTGTTCACAATGATACCAAGTACTAGAAACTCGATGCATACATCTAGAGATTTTGATTCCGGTTTGACATGTAAAATTTAACGAATCCGACACATACTTTTGCATGTCTTATCTCAAATCAAACAATTACAAATGCAAATCATCCTATAGAATCGAGACATACGTTTAAAGATTGTAATTCAGATATGAATTTTGTTGATACGTAAATCCTAAGCCGATACATACCTTAGGTCTGACATGCACCTCTCTCTGTCATGGTCATCGCGCCTCTTTTCGGTCACGTATTCGTGCTCTCCTCCTCTGATTCGATGCCGCCTTCTCCCACGATGAAGATGAATGCCTCGTGAATCTTTCTCCCAATCTCTCTCTATCTCTTTCTATAGCGCTCTCCCTCTATTCCTCTCTCTCCCTCTCTTTCTCTAAGAATCACGCTGGTGAAAGATGGTGAAGGCTTAAGGGTAATGGCTTTTTATGGCTATCAATTAGATGATTAATTGTGCCAATAAAATCCACATTTAATTTACCAATGAATTGTGGCAATAATGGTTATAAGGTAAGCATTGAAGTTTCTCAAAAAAATCCAAGCCCTTACAATCTACTACCCATAAAAAAATTTCATCCTCGAAATATTCTTGATAAAGAGATATAACAATAACTGTGGATTTCCTTTGCATTTTATCTTATTCTTCAACACTCTTTTTATAACTATAGACTAGCTTTAATCCCAAAATATGCTTTCACCTGCGTTGCTCCACTGAGAGTGTGATCTTCAAGATATTCTATAGAATGCTTCATACAAAATCATCTTGATACTCGAGTGATGACCATTTATTTTAAGAAAACTATACCAAAAAAATGTCTATCAGAGATTCATGCAAAATCATAAGCGCATGCTCCCAACAAAGCTTCAAATCTCTCGATAATCTTAGATGACTGACCTTATCTCTACAGGAGAAAAGGATTATTAACTTAAATTACATATCCATAACCTCTTGAAGACACTTCCATAGCTAAGATGTGTCTCTCATGTCTTGCTTTAACATAATTGATGGTAGGACATTGTCTAGGTTGTTGATCCCATTTATCTACAGTTTAACCAGCCTCTCCATCGATTGCTCCAAGCAAGTAAATAAGAAGAGAGCTGATTTGATCCATTCATCTACACATGCTAACATGTATGGTATCATAAGGATGTATCCTTGTCTTGATAAATCCTTAACAAAATCTATGTGATATGCTTCAATTCGACTCTACTACCTCTAAAAGTTGAGCATGGCTTGTTGTTTTCAGATGTTCTATTCCGATCTATTGTCATATTAGGATTTTAGAAATAAATTATACATTCTCTATCTCAATTGTTGGCCAACAGTAATATAATTGGATATCTTTAGACATTTTTATCATGTATGGATGAATAGTTTACATCAATCTCCGAAATTCATATAATGTCCCCTTCCTTAACTTATTGTCACTAAGAATCCAAAATCTTTAATAATATAACACATCATCATCATCATCCATTCAATTAATAAAATAATAGTACTCCTTCTTAGGTGTACCAATCATTTTTGTAAGATCGACATCTTATTTGCTACCTCGATCCTTAAGATTACAAAAAAAATGTCGTTATAATGATCATCTCACCAATCTATTAGAGAAAATATTATCATTACTAACTCCAAATCATGAGTAGGATACTCCAAGTAAAAAGTTGGATAGTTATTCTCTTGTGATCTTAGTTGGCATGATGTATAATTAATACCTTTTTTATAAAGCATACCCTACTTTCTTTGCCAGATGTATTGATGTGAACTACAAGTCTCTAATGTGTAATAGTAAGCTTCAAGTAAGGGTCATGGTCAATTTCAATCACATTCCTATAAATGTACAAACCTCGCATCCTTTCTAATGAGGTTTGTCATTGCTATTACAATATGTGAGGTGAAGGATATGGTTAGATCCTCAAGCACATCACGGAAGCGTGAGCGTCGTATCGAATACGACGAGGAGCGACTAGTCGCAGTAGTTGTTCGATGCAGCGGAATTTAAAATTTTTTTCATGCGACGAAACTACATGATCCAAGAACACTTCTCGGATCGTTTCGTCTAAACACAAACAAGTAATAGGATTACCTCTTGAAGCATGGTTGCGATCGAATCTCTAAACGAAGAGAACTCCTGTCTCAAGTCTGATCTGACGGAGGAGACGCTTGCGAGTGCGGGGATGAATTGCGTGCTTCTCGTAATCCATGTTGATGATCCAAGCGACAGATCTCCTTATCTCGACACACGAGATCCGATGTCTTCTTCACGAGCGAGGCGCACCGAAGGAGATGGAGATCCACGAGCAGACGATTGGGCAGCATAACGACGATGCTGCGGCGATGGAGACTCCCTCTAGGGCATCCATGGTGGACGACCATATGAGAGGGAGAGAGAGTAGACGTGTAGAGAGAAAGAGAGAGAGATGTGCTTCAATAGCATGTACATAGAGAACATTATATACATCTCTATTTAGAGGGTTTTGGGATCCATGGATCTCAATCCATGGGACATATAAAATCAATGGATGAGATTGATTTATGTCTAATCCAGTGGTCAAGATTGTTGTTGGTAAAAGACAACAACTTTTGATTTAATTTAGATCAAATATATTTGATAAATCAAATACAAATCAATCCTAAAATCAATCAAATAAGGAGGCAATTGACATGGAGATTACATCTCCCATGTCAACATGGTGGACGACCACCAATTCCATATAGGACTTGGTAGCCGTCCACATGTTACCATGTGGAGGAAATCTCATGAGATTTCATGAGATTGCATATCTCCATGGAAATCTCCTTTATTTAATCCAACAACTTTTGTTGTGATTTATTCTTCAAAAATAATTAACAATTAATTTTGAGAATATTGCAATCTTGCCATTGGAAATTTGGGAATCACATTCACAATCCAAAACAAAATATAATTTACATTTTCATGTAATTACACAATGTGTATCCAATACACATCAATAATTAATTAACAAATATAAATTATAATTAGCTCTCTCTAATACATCATAAATCACATTTATAATATATTATGAATAATATGGATAATGCTATCCACATTATTTATATCGATGATAACTAAATCACATTTAATCATCTTGGATCTCTATTCTCACGTGCCCTAATAACATGAATCACATTCACATTATTCACATCTTTAATAATCAAATCACATTTAATTATCTAAGATAACTCTCATTATAATATGAATCAAATTCATACTATTCATGATAATTAAATCACATTTAATTATCCATTTTCTCAATGCTCGGATACATATATCAACAATAGAATTATCCATGAACTCTTTCAAGGATAATGCACTTTCTCCGCGAATACTTGGAGATAAGGACATGGCGATTGTATTGTTCCACGTATAGTGACTTGGATATTGAGATCACATCTCAAATCCAGATCTCGGGCCTCCCATAGATGCTTGATAAAATCAAGATCGCAAATCTAATCTTCTCGTTGAATCTGAATCATATTCAGATCAATGTCCATCATTTGGACTAAGATCAGATTACTTCTATACTAAGAGGAGTCACTAAAATCCAAATCCATTTCATCATTCCCTAGGAATGGAAGCGTCATGGTTATACAATCGTTTATGATCACATCACCCTCAGGTATTCCCAATACCTGTACATCCTGCATACTGGAAGACCTAGAATAATCCCGAAGTATAAGATCAATTTTACACTGTCTACTTCAGGGATTTATCATTAAGTTTCTCATTCGATCATTGGGAGTTGGTATCGATCATATACTTTCCAAAAGCATATATCATACCTAGGTGTTGATCATATACTTACCAAAAGTATATATCAAACCTACAAATTCAGTCAAGCTTCCAAAGCGAGACGACCGTGCTTGGAATTTAATCTTCCCAACATCTCGTGAGTGAGCTCATGTCTTCCGGTTCAGTAATGAACCTGTATGATCCCTTTGAGAGATCGTATTACTCATATTCCCTTATATGCACACCAGCGCGCTGGTGTATAGACCTTGGTTAGGTCATCAATCTATTGGTCTGCCAAATGTACATACTCAGACATATAGAAATACATGTGTCTCCGGTCAGAGGATGCGTGCCTATATCATGACAACATACGATATAGGCCTTTGGTTATCTCGATATCGTTAAGTCAACTCTTTGACCTAACTCATCTGACACCTCTGAATCTCTATTCCTATGCAGAGGACCTGCAACAAGAGGTCGGTCAGATATCAGCCTAACTGAGAAAAGATTGCCATCTCCTACTCAGGCTGTAGATCATCTCTTAACAATCATTTGATGGTGCTTGATGAGTCCTCAATCTAACTCTTTATTTGTTTATCCAAGCACCCGCCTCTATGATTAAATATATGAATCAACAATTGTATGATCATCAAGAAGGCCATGGTACATAACCCTAATTGTACTAAGGGAACTATTATGCAAATTATGTACTCTTCATTTCAGATTAAGGTGTGAACTGCAATAATATTTATTGCATAATGGCTCGTCGTGGGCTCGCGTGTCCAACAATCTCCCACTAGCCCAAAGAGCCATTAATGGGCTAATCATTAAACCTACACTCATGTGACAATCATAGGCTATTTAAAAATTAGCTTGGTAAGCTGATCAGTCACTCTGTTCTCGAGAGACTATGCCAAGTCCTTTTATGGCACTTGCATATCTCCTAGTAACAGTGCTCGCATCCAATGCGAATGTTGCATCTTATGCAACCAATACTCAATTTTGTTATAGTGTCCTTGACACTATAGCTCGATAATTATTATAACCCGTATGCCCATAATCCTTATTAGAATACCTTCATTCCTGGAGATCTCTATCTCCTAAGGTATCTACAGTTAAGACCCTTATAGATCACTATCTACAAGGTCTTAAACTTTTGAAGGTAAGACTTTGATATCACTATATCTAAGTTTCATCATCTTTGAAGATATTGTTATTACTGCAATCAAGTGTTTTATACCATAGTAGGATTAGTAACAGATTACTACTCCCACTGCATGGCAGACATCTGGCTCTTTTGCACATATAGCATACACTCAGCTTCTTGTAACTGATGCACAAGTGCAAGCATTTCTAGCATTCACTTCCTCAACTCTCTGAGGTACTATCCCTTTAGATAGGTCACTACCAAATCTTAAGGGAAGGAAGCCTTTCTTGGAATTTTCCAAAAAAATGGAATAAGTCCAAGGTGCACTACTAATGTGACAGTCTCAATACCCTCTTCTCTTTGCTTCTGAACGGCTTCAGAACTAAGATCTAAGAGGTATCCTTGAGATCATATCTCGAGGTATTCAACAACCAGATTATAAAATACTTATTATTAACATCTACATATATCACGATGAACACAATGGCACTCCCACTAAGCTTCACACGGTTCATCAAGATTCTTCTGAAATCATAACATTTATAATCTCATCAAATCTCATGTTCCAACTACAAGAAGCTTATTTGAGTCCAAAGATGGAGTTCTTTAGCTTGCACACCTTGCTTTCCTCAACCATGAAGCCTTGGGGCTACTTCATATGAATATCCTCAGAGAGGTATTCATAGATGAATGCAATCTTGACTCACATCATGAAGATGTCATAGTCAAGTTGTGTAGCTATAGTTAGCAATATTCTGATGGGTTAAAGCAAGGTCACTGGAGAGAAAGTCTCCTCGCAAGCGGTGTCTTCTCTTCGGTGTGTAGCTCATGGCTACGAACCGTGCTTTGAAGGTCTCTACCTTCTCATCAGGTTCCCTCTTTCTCTTGAAGATCCATTTACACCGTAATGGGTCTCACCCATATAGTTGGATCCTCGAGGGTCTATATATAACACTTGTATATGAAGTCTACATTAGACTTTTATTGCTAACATCCATCTTTCCATGCTATGATCTTTAGAAGCTTCATCACATGAAGTCAGATCATTGTCAGACTTAACTGACACATGGAATACATCCTCAAACTTATTTGATGAGGTATTAATGTTTCATCTTTAATTGTCTATTTAGTTTCCGATTTCAGGAGCCTCATTATCTTCTCAACATTAAATGAGTTCCTTTATCTCATTTTCATCTTGATTCTCAAGAGATTCATCCTATAAGAATCACATTCTCAAAGATGAGATCTTTTAAGAATCTCAAGGTCATAAAGTATGTATCCAATACCATCCTTTATTTTCTTAATGAAGCAGCACTCTCCAGTGCCAGATTCCAGCTTAATCACATGGAACCTTATTAAGGATATATATAATGTAGTCTTTACCACATATATATACCTGGAAACTAAGAGATAATTATGCTAAGATTAATCATTGATCAAATCATGTCACACATGATCAATTGTATCTCCCTACAATTCTATTGATATAAGGTTCATTAGGAGGATTGAGATAGGAATGATATTCACATCTCCATAAGGTATTCCTTGAATTCATCTAATAGATAGAAGCTACCTCGATTAGATCAAATTCATTTCATCTTCCTTCAAACTTGGTTCTAAACCAAAATTGTGAAATCTTTGAACATTTCAAAGGTTTTCTTAGTGAAGAGAAGAAATATCATATCACAAATAACCATCAATAGATATCGCATATCCATAATGTTTATTATGATATAGATGATTCACAAACATCAATGTGTATGAGATCTTGAATACCTTGACATCTTTCACCATTCTAAGGAAGGGTGTATTGGACATTTCTACTTTTGAATACAATATTCACAAGTATGTAAGATTTGAACATTTAGACAATCTAAAGATTCATCTCTTATCAGTCTATTGATCACATCAACAGACAAATGTCCAAGGCTTGATGCCAGATCAGTGTCAAATGATCTTCATTCTGCTATTGATCTTTAAAGGTTCAATTTTCAGTATTAGAAATCTTAATGAACCATTCATTTATTTTCTAATTTAGTGGAGTCCACTAGATGTTAGATTACTATCTGAAATATCCCCATTATAACTCTTTATGATAGGTTTATTCAGAATTCATGCTTATTCCCAACATTTAGAAATAAACCGAGTGTATTCTAATATCCAGGTTATAGAGACATTCTCTAAGACTAAGGGTTCCCACTGAAAATATGAAGTCTATTGATCCAATGGAAATTGTTGCAACAATCGCATCACTTCTAACATGGATGACAATTAAACCTTAAGATCAAATTTTTAATATTCTAATACAGATGCAACCAATTGCAAGTGTTATTAGAAGATTTAGATACAATTATTAGACTTTATCTTATCAAATAAATAAGTCAATTTCAATGATTATATGTAGATTATTCTGATGTACTATCCGATTCCTTCTCTAAGGATTCTAGATAGATTTGATAGTCATACTATCAACACATCAACTTATTGCAGTATTGGCATTCATCCAACTCTTTGGATGTCATATGGAAGTCACAGAAGTACAGTCAACTCTTTGACTATGCTTCTTACTTGGGTCCAACCCATGCTTCTACTGTGCTCCCTTTATCTACAAGCAACCATTGCTCAAGACAAAGGATCTCTTATGTTAAAATCAAAAATTTCAATATAGGAGCATTTATACATGCTTCATTTAATTCATACAATATGAATATTATGAAGCATTATGAATGACTAGAGTATAGATAGTAGAATGATGACACTCATCGTATCTACATCTATTTAAACTCTTAAAACTTAGGTTCAGGTAGGTACTCAAACAATTTGAATACATCATCTCCTATAGAGCCACCATTCTGCATAATGCAGAGAACCATGTCATTCATGATTATATGTCGAGAACACATATGTATGCCAGAACATCTTCTTAGATTTTATAAGGATTATTTGATAATTACGATCATTATCGACATGTCACTTCAAAAGTACATTCGATGAGATCAAGACTTATTGAGACATACAAACCCTAGGGTTTTAGTCCTATTGTCTATTTAATTATCATCCTCATTATTATGAGGAAACTTGCACATTGCAACCACACACATTATGTGTCCAATTGCAAGTACAATATCTGGATCATAGGTCCAATCTGTGATATTATATTGGTTATTATTGAGTATAACATTGAGTGGGATTAACGAAGGATTATCTGAAATAAGAAATTTGCATAAACATATATAAATATATAATTTACTTTGATTTAGGAATTTTTATATCAAAGTTATCTTGCCATGTCAACAATGAAAGTTCATTCCCTTAATCACTTTCAATGTAAGAGATATACTTATCATTATATCTCAAGCAAGATCTGGGATCTCCTTCCTTATCTTTGTTACATCCCAATAATATGAGAACCTGTAACTCGGATAAAAAGAAGCGGGAACACATTCCGCCTTGCAAGTCCAACTTGCATCTCCCAATTCAGTCTTTAACACCCGAGCCCACCACCCCTAAGGTGATGTTGACCCGTCATTAATTGAACCAACCGTCAACAGGAATACAACTCGCTATGCGCAATCCAATATCGCCCCAATAATATGAGGACCCGATATTGGGGTCACTACGCATTCGTCTTTACTCTTTCGAGAAGCGACGATTCCGATCCAAATGGATCGTATGCAGGAGCTGTCACTTCGGACAGGCGTCTCCTACATACAATATCTGGCAACAGAACCCTTCGCCTTGATGGGAGACCATGGATGTCACTTATGTGATCCTCCATATCCTATTCAAATTCTAATTAATCATTATGAATCATATTCATTACGATTAATTCTTCCAAGTGAAATAACAACTCTATTCATATTAGAGTTCTCTAAATTGGATATAATAAACTTAATCATATTAAATTAATTTTCAATCCAATTCAATCAACAAACTTGATTTTACTTGAATATATGGTATTATCTCAAAATACTTATTAATTCGAATTTCAATAATTAGAAAAATACATCATGATCTCTCAGGCATCATTTGTTCCCTACTCGATGTCATGGCCAGTATCGACGGGAGTGGGACGGACCGCGTCCGGTGTAACCCGCTACCCCATCGATCCCCGACTAGACACCATATCCGCCTCGGGAAAAAAATAATGTCGAGTCAATCACATTGTACTTGAGATGATCATCGGTTCTTCAACCGAAATTATATCATATAGTAATAATCAAAACATTTTTTATTATAAGGAAATTTGCTAGACAAATTCCCTATCCTATTCAGGCAAGGAGTTTGATGGTTGTGTTTCCAATTATGATCTAGATCAAATCTAATCAATTTATTGGTTGAGGCCAAGTCATTTAAGGAAATAATCATCATTCAATATTTCTCAAATATTTTCCATAATTATTTCATGAAATTAACAATTAATTTCATTAATTGACAATCACATGGTTCTTGATTAGGACTATAATTTCAACAGTGACCCCTACTTACTAAAATTAACATATCTCAATCAATTTAAATCCAAATGAGACAAAATTAATTTTCAAAGATTGCTAATTTGATTTAGGACATAAGTGATATTTCACACATTTCTAGGTATATCAAAATAGTAATTAACTCATTAATCATGTTAAGATTCACAGTTCCCGCAACAGTGAATACATGTTCATTAAAACAACCATACCTCGAGAAAATAGAATCCAAATTACGTAACCTCAGATCCTATGATTTTCTTATTTAATGGTGAACAAAATCCAAGTTTTATTTTTGTGTTCAAACAATTTAAACAGGGCCGAAAATAATCACTAAACAGAGATGTGAAATTGAAATGCGATAAAACTTTCGCAACCTTAACGAACCCAAGTCAGCTTCGGTTTTATGAATCGTATCCAAAACCTTCAACCTGGATATGATACCACTTGAAGGATATGGTTATATCCTCAAGCACATCATGGAAGCGTGAGCGTCGTATCGAATACGACGAGGAGCGACTAGTCGCACTAGTTGCTCGAAGCAGCGTAATTTAAAAAACTTTTCATGCGACGAAACCAAATGATCCAAGAACACTTCTCAGATCATTTCGTGTAAACCACAAAAAAGTAATAGGATTACCTCTTGAAGCGTGGTTGCGATTGAGTCTCTAAACGAAGAGACCTCCTATCTCAAATCCGATCCGACGGAGGAGACGCTTGCGAGCGCGGGGATGAATCGCGTGCTTCTCGCAATCCATGTTGATGATCCAAGCGACGGATCTCCTGATCTCGACACACGAGATCCAACGTCTTCTTCATGAGCGAGGCGCACCGAAGGAGACGGAGATCCATGAGCACACGATCGGGCAGCATAACGACGATGTTGCAGCGATGGAGACTCCCTCTAGGGCATCCATGGTGGACGGCCATATGAGAGGGAGAGAGAGTAGACGTGTAGAGAGAAAGAGAGAGAGAGAGAGAGATAGATGTGATTCAATAGCATGTACATAGAGAACATTATATGCCTCTCTATTTATAGGGTTTTGGGATCCATGGATCTCAATCCATGGGACATATAAAATCAATGGATGACATTGATTTATGTCTAATCCAATGGTCAAGATTGTTGTTGGTAAAAGCCAACAACTTGTGATTTAATTTAGATCAAATATATTTGATAAATCAAATACAAATAAATCCTAAATTAAATCAATCAAAAAAGGAGGCAATTGACATGGAGATTACATCTCCCATGTCAACATGGTGGACGGCCACCAATTCCATATAGGACTTGGTAGCCGTCCACATGTTACCATGTGGAGGCAATCTCATGAGATTTCATGAGATTGCACATCTCCATGGAAATCTCCTTTATTTAAATCCAACAACTTTTGTTGTGATTTATTCTTCAAAAATAATTCACAATTAATTTTGAGAATATTACATTCTTGCCATTGGAAATTTGTGAATCACATTCACAGCCCAAAATAAAATATAGTTTACATTTTCAATTAATTACACAATGTGTATCCAATACACATCAATAATTAATTAACAAATATAAATTATAATTAGCTCTCTCTCTAATACATTATAAATAACATTTATAATATATTATGAATAATATGGATAATGCTATCCACATTATTTATATCCATGATAATTAAATCACATTTAATCATCTTGGATCTCTATTCTCACGTGCCCTAATAACATGAATCACATTCACATTATTCACATATTTGATAATCAAATCGCATTTAGTTATCTAAGATAACTCTCCTTATAATATGAATCAAATTCATACTATTCATGATAATTACATCACATTTAGTTATCCATTTTCTCAATGCTCGGATACATATATCAACAATAGAATTATCCATGAACTCTTTCAAGGATAATGTGCTTTCTCCGCGAATACTTGGAGATAAGGATAGGGCGATTGTATTATTCCACGTATAGTGACTTGGATATTGAGATCACATCTCAAATCCAGATCTCAGGCCTCCCATAGATGCTTGATAAAATCAAGACCGCAAATCTAATCTTCTCATTGAATCTGAATCATATTCAGATCAATGTCCATCATTTGGACTAAGATCAGATTACTTCTATACTGAGAGGATTCACTAAAATCCAAACCCGTTTCAGCACTCCCTAGGAATGGAAGCGTCATGGTTATACAATCGTTTATGATCACATCACCCTCAGGTATTCCCAATACCTGTACATCTTGCATACTGGAAGACCTAAAATAATCCCGAAGTATAAGATCAATTTTACACTGTCTACTTCAGGGATTTATCATTAAGTTTCTCATCCGATCATTGGGAGTTGATATCGATCATATACTTTCCAAAAGCATATATCATACCTAGGTGGTGATCATATACTTTCCAAAAGTATATATATCAAACCTACAAATTCAGTCAAGCTTCCAAAGCGAGACGACCGTGCATGGAATTTGATCTTCCCAAAATCTCATGAGTGTGCTCATGTCTTCCGGTTCAGTAATGAACCTGTATGATCCCTTTGATAGATCGTATTACTCATATGCCCTTATATGCACACCAGCGCGCCGGTGTATAGACCTTGGTTAGGTCATCAACCTATTGGTCTGCCAAATGTATATGCTCAGACATACAATAACACATCTGTCTCTGGTCAGAGGATGTGTGTCATGACAGCATACTATATAGGACTTTGGTTATCTCGATCTCGTTAAGTCAACTCTTTGACCTAACTAATCTGACACCTCCGAATCTCTATTCCTATGCAGAGGACCTGCATCAAGAGGTCGGTCAGATATCAGCCTAACTGAGAAAGGATTGCCATCTCCTACTCAAGCTGGAGATCATCTCTTAACAATCATTTGATGGTGCTTGATGAGTCCTCAATCTAACTCTTTAGATGTTAATCCAAGCACCAACCTCTATGATTCAATATATGAATCAACAGCTGTATGATCATCAAGATGGCCATGGTACATAACCCTAATTGTACTTAGGGACCTATTATGAAAATTATGTACTCTTCATTTCAGATTAAGGAGTGAATTGCAATAACATTTATTGTATAATGGCTCAACGTGGGCTCGCATGTCCAACATGAGGAAGTTCTACATAGATCACCAATATGCCTTGCCACCCTAGAAATCCTTGAATCTCTAAATATTTCTCCATATCACCGAAGTATATAATAATATCATCTACAAATACAATCATAAATTTATCATGATCTTCTCCAAAAAATCCTACTCATAAGTTTTGTAAAAGTCGCAAGAGCACGTGCGAGATCAAAATGCCTGATTAAAACAAATCAGAAAGGTCAATCTTTAATCCGAAAGCTATTTGTAGAATGTCATCCTCCTATTCCATGTTAATTAGAAAAGATCTTTTCTCTTCATAATCAAATGAATAAATTATTAGTCCCGAGAATTAGATGTTAATCTCTCAAAGTTATACTATTTACGGTTTGATAACCAATGCAGAGACTAAGACACATCTTTACTTTTCACGCAGAGAATGAGTGATCTTTTTGGAGATTCATTGAGTCACAAAGAAAAACTCCCTTATCCCACTTTCACTACCACTGATACTTTAATTCTATCATTTCAATAGGTGCCATTTTGTAAGGAGTTTCTAAAATTAGTAAAATTTAAGGGATAACGTCAATGGAGAAATCCAATTCTCTATAAGAAGGTACTATTGAATGATAATATGAAAAGGCATCAAGAACAGTCCTTAAAAACATATTTTTTGTGATGTAATCAAGATGGTCATGTATACCTAATGAATAGTTCACTTGCTTCTCATACTCTTCGAACTCCATATCACTATCACATACTCTTCGATCATTTAATTACAATGTCTAAGGCAAAATCAATTCACTTGATTGAGAGTATCTCAAAAAATGGATTCTGTTGTGTTTAACCTATCACTTCTTTGCCCTATCTTTTAAATTAGATGATCCAAATATTCTTCTCCTTATGGTAGTGTGTAGTTCCAAAAGTCATATCCGTCTAATGCATCCTACTCTTAACTTTCTCCATATCATGTTTATTATGTAAGATGAATGGATTGATGCGAATAAAGATCTTCAATATGAATCCGTCAAGCTTTGTGCACGATATGTTCATTGCAAAGTCATAATTGTTATCAACACTAGTAAATATTGGTGTGTGTCCTTGGCAATTTCATTATCCGAGTGATGACTCGTGAACTTTGTTCACCTTAATTCCATAATGATGGGTCATCTGATTTAGAAACTCAAAGGGTCAACTAGTTACATGTAATACTTAAGTTTGACTCTATTCATCTTAGCCTTAGGTCACTATCTATTGTGGATATCCTACAACCAGAGGACGTCTGGCTCTGATACCATATGTAATGGAATGGATCGCGACGACCGATGGAAGCAAGCAATAAAAGATCGCATGACCGAATTGTTACCGAAAACATGCATGGAAACCAATGAGCAGAGATAAAATCAAATTCCAATAAGGTCCAATCAAAATAAGAGTTCCAATATTACAACTCCAACTGGGGTATTTTTGTAAAAATACTCTAAGACTTGAAATAACACGTCAACAATTCTCGTGGGCATACAAATATCCTCTAAAACTTCACGAGTTGAATCGTACCAAGTCAAGAATCTCGAGGAGCTCGTATTATGATCATGAATAAGAAATCAACCATGTTCTTCACCTGAAATTGACAAAAATAATTTTACATGAGCCTAGTGCCCAGTATGCATCCGTGCATGGGAATTCTAACGGTTCTTGATTCATTATATATCGTGTACTTGAATTTTCTTGGATAAACATCATTAAATACCTAGATTTTCCCATGCATGTCTAAGTTCGATCCCTAACATATAATTTGTCTTCTTTCACAAACATGGGTATACACATGTAAATTGCATAAGAAAATCTGACATACATTTCTTCTATCTTATGGGGCATATTTAATAAGATTCAAAGCAAGTACATGTTTTTTATCAAATAAATCACTTTTCATATAACTTTGATGGTGTACATTTCTTAAACCAATTCTTGTAAGGTATATAATGATTTATTCTTTATTAAACCATCTCTTCTATATAATATATAATGGTTTATATTTAATTAAACCATTTTCTTGCATATCATGTACCTGTTTATCCTAAATTAAACCACCTTCTTACATAATATGTGATAGCTTACCATTATAAATCAATTTTTTGATAACTTGTAATGATTTATCATTATAAATCATTTCCTTGCATACTTGTAATGGTTTACCGTTATAAACTATTTATTTCATAACTTTCATGTATGTATCTTGTTATACGTTTTCAACCGTTGGCATTGGCAGTCCATGGCATGACAGTGTAGCTACAACTATAGAGGACTTAACTTTTGCCTCTGTGGTTCATTGCAACCGTACGCCCCTTGCGGCGTTGCCCCTTGTGGCGTTAACATGACAGTGTAGGTACAACTATAGAGGACTTAGCTTTTGCCTCTGTGGTTCCTTGCAACCATATGCCCCTTGCGGCGCTACCCCTTAGGCTAACTCGACCCCTTGCGGTCGTTCATGTGACTCTTTATGAGTCTGTGCCTTAAATTTCTTTAACTTGTAATTTTGAACATATTGATTCTACCATGTATATATTAAAAGAAGGATATTGATCTAGTTTCTAATCCATTCTCTTGTATGTTCTTATTTTCTATGGTTGGTGGAGTGCAATAAGAAGGATACATAGTACTATGTCGCAGTAGAGGAACTATTCTTGAGGTCACACTTAAATATGACTATGCAATTACTTATGGGTGTGAACATTTCTTGCATTAATATTAAGTGGATGGATCTTTATATAGCTGTGAATATGCATGCCTCAATTACTTAATCGTCTGTGTGAGTCCGTCTGAGTCCAACATTCCTGTACAACTATGTATGTATATTTCTTTTAGTTGTGTTAATATTATTAGCTTTCACGGACCCATTATATACAGAATTCATACTCGCTATAATCAATTTATTATAAATAAATCTTTAAGGACAACTCTTTTGTAGTGCACGTGTAGAATTTTAGCATATAAATCATGCATGAGCGTTACGCGCATTCTTGCCATCTACACTCATACATTTTATTCGTTATAGTTATGGGAAGGAGTCACATACCATATAATTAGTCTATTGATCTTTTTTTAGATTCAAAGGCACCATCAAATCACGCCATTACGTAGCAAATTTAGAATCATTAATTTCAATCGAGACTCTGAATAGTTTCAATCTCTTCCAATATCTTAGTGTTGGGGGTTTTGAGGCGTGGATAATCACATTCTCATTTAAAGGAAACTTGTTGTAATTAAGTTTTTAATCTCAATAGATTTACAATTTGGTATGAAACTACATTCATGGTCTAATTTCCAAACATCTCACATACATAATATTCATTCTGGACAAAACAAAATATCAGCATAAGCAGTAATATTATTTTCTTCAAAACAATGGTTGGGTTCCTGATATCTTAACATGCAACTCGAATATAACGACGGTTAGTTGTATGCTTTCTTAGGAATGAGTGTTCACAATGATACCAAGTACTAGAAACTCGATGCATACATCTAGAGGTTTTGATTCCGGTTCGACAAGTAAAATTTAACGGCTCCGACACATACTTTTGCATGTCTTATCTCAAATCAAACAATTACAAATGCAAATCATCCTATAGAATCGACACATATGCTTAAATATTGTAATTCAGATATGAATTTTGTTGATACGTAAATCCTAAGCCGGATACATACCTTAGGTCCAACGCACACCTCTCTCTGTCATAGTCATCGCGCCTCCTTTCGGCCACGTATTCGTACTCTCCTCCTCTGATTCGACGCCGCCTTCTCCCACGACGAAGATGAATGTCTCGTAAGTCCTTCTCCCAAGCTCTCTCTATCTCTTTCTTTAGCGCTCTCCCTCTCTCTCCCTCTCTTTCTCTAAGAATCACGTTGGTGAAAGATGGTGAAATCTTAAGGGTGACGGCTTTTTATGGCTATTAATTAGGTGATTAATTGTGTAAATAAAATCCACATTTAATTTGCCAATGAATTGTGATAATAATGGTATTAAGGTAAGCATTGAAGTTTCTCAAAAAAATCCAAGCCATTACATTTTTCAATATAAATAGGAATAACCAACATGATGGTGAGAAGAATGTGTAAATTATTCGAGTGATATATCAATGTCATCTTTACAATGATAGTCGTCACCAGGGATTGTCGTGTAGGGATAACCGACAAAATAAGAAAGCAGAGGAGGAATATTTTGATATACTACAAACTACCAAACGTGAAGAAGGAATTCAACGTAACATGACTATCGCATTCACGTGTAGGAAGAGAATGCTTGCCATCTACTTTATAATAGATATATCTTTGATAAAGAATGAAAAGGAGAACGGAACATATTTGGTAGAGAATGTGGGAACAAGGAAATACATGTAAGGTGGGGAATTGGGATGAAACTCTTAAATATAATATGTTCTTTTCTACTAGACTTAGGGCTATATTTCCGCCAAAATTTTTAATACTAGAAATTTAGCCATCTACTGATGTAATTACATGTAGACACACATACATACACACATACATGTATTCATGTATGAGTACATACATTTGTATGTGTTCCATACGCGCACATATGTATGTATGTATGTATGTATACAAGTATCAAATTGGATCAAAATATATATTATCGAATGAATTCATGTTAATTCAGATTTGGTTCATTTGGAATCGAATCCACATGTCAAATTCATATTTGATTCATTTTACTTTGAATCGAACTTTTTCTAAATTTCTTATCGAATGAATCACAATCGAATTTGACTGATATAATTCAATTAGCATCTCTAATGCAATCAAAATAGTATACCATATCCATCTAGATATCATAGAGTTGCTGATCTAAAAGTTAGATCATAGAGGCTCATGAAGGATTGTGGATCTAAAGATTTTGATTGAGGAAACGACCAATATTGTCAAATGACTATCTAGAGAGGAACTCTAGTCTGGGAAATAGATGATAATTGAAGAGCGACCAACCAAATAGGGTTAAGTATCAAGATAAATAATGGTCGTTGCAACCCCAATCAATAGGCCGACTCAATCTAGAAAATAAACCCACTTGAGGAAAATCAAACGATGAGATGTAATGTAAGTGGTTCACTATTTTTATTTACCTAGTATAGCCACTAAGGTCGAACACAAGGAGCATGAGAAAAATGTGAAGTAGTTAAAATTCAAAAATAAAAAATTTTTAGTGGTTTTTAATTTTATGTGTTTAATTTTTAATAAGAAAACAAACATGCTCAAAATAAAGCAATACACACAACATTCTTTTTGGATTTTCTAAATAACCAAAAATATTCAGAAAATAAAACTAAAAATATTTTTGGGTTTTTTTAGTTTTTGAAGTATTTTTGTTATTTTTTTATAGGTTTTTATAATGCTTTTATGATTTTATAAAAATCAAATAAAGCTCAAAAGACAACACAGTGCACAACCAGGATCAAATTGCAAATTAAAAATATCTAAAGTGTCCTAAGTCCTGGTTGGCAATTTTAGATGAAATAGAAGTGTAAAGCTACAAATAGAAACTGAAATTACATTTTTTGGAATTTTCTTTTATTTTATATGAATTTTATAAATTTTTGGTTGTTTTGTAATTTTTAGGGTTTTTATAATGAATTTGCAAGCAAAATTAGGACTCGAGTTAAACCATAATAAAAAGGTAAACAATAGAATTTTTAAAGTATTTTTTCGAATTTTTATGATTTTTCTAATTTAGTCAAGATACTTTTTAGTGGTTTTTGACTTTTTAAAAATATAAAAAGAAATCAAATTAATCACGGAAATCACAGTAAATGCTACACTCTAGCAGGAGCTAACAGTAAGTTTTAGGTAATTTTTAGAATTAATTTAATAATTATTAAATCCAATAAAAGAGCATGCAATTAATCACAGTTTACAAGGACCCAAACACAAATATTTTAAGTCTCTGGACCAAACATATAACATGCTGAACAAAGTTTGGAGCCAAATATGCAAATAGTCCAATCAATCACACGACACGTGGTTCAGGTTCACAGGGGCATAGATGCAATTTCTAAAAACTTAACATTCATTCATTAACACAATAAAAGTTCAGAATAAAACATGCAAATAACCCAAAAATCATGTGAGGACACGTGCTTCAAACTGAGGAGGACTAAAGTGCAAATATAAAAAATACGACGTATAAACTATAAATATTCTTAACTATAATTTTTTATTTAATGGACTAAAGCTAAAAACAAAGATATGTGAGGGCATGAGGGAAATATACAATTGGCAGGGACACATGTCACGCACAGAGGAGGATGTTGGCGTACGGCTATGATCTGACACTTGGGTGGATCTGAGGCCTGCAGAGAATGTCGATGACATACGAGGAAGATGCGTCAGAGGATCTGATCAACGGACCAAAGGTTGCCTTTGTTTGGAAGCTCAAATAAGATCTGGTAAGAGGGCGCTCATCCAATGGTGGGAGAAGGGTCAGCAAGAACACGCCCAGGTCAAACTTCGATCGAGCGAGGGAAGAGATCCATCAACCCGATGAAGGTGCTGAGGGCTCCAACAATATCTGAGGGTGCTCCGCATCCGTTGGAGGGGTCTAATGGAAGAAGTGTCGGTCCAATGGGCATCACGATGAAGGCACTCATGGAGTTGCTCCGCCTGAGTAGATGGGATTCCAAAGTGGTCTCCTTGCGCACGTCAGGGCCTGCAAAAGATACTATGCTCGGAGATGAAGCTTCGATAGAAGTTATTGAAGAAAAATAACAAGAGAAGCGAGGTGGAATGGTGTTTGACCTCCGGCGAAGGTAGGGGAAGGAGATCTGGGCCTAATCTCGACTGAATGTTGGAGTCTTAGGATGTTCAGGTTGTGCGGGAAGGTGTAGGGTGAGTCGAGGGATCGATCTGAACAGATGGGGGTGTCTAACGGGGCTCCGATCAGCTAGTCGGAGCAGATGAACTGGCAGCGACACAAAATGGAAAGGTGGAATCGAAACGGGAAATGTAGCAGAAAAGATAAGCACCTGAAGGTTCAGATACGCTCCTAAGATTCAAGCGAAGGTGGGCGTCGAGGTTTTGGCCTCAACCGAGCTGCGGCTAGGTGGGAGGCTTCACACGACGGAGCTACGGCCATGTCGTGAGCTTCTAGCCTCCAGGCACCTCCTGACGGTCCTAAAGCTCTCCTCTGATAGCTGTCACTCTAAGGAAGGTGGCTCAGAATCTGTGGTGGTGCGAGGGACGATCTGAGGCACTGGAGGCGAGGGAGGAGATGTTATATAGGATGCTCGAGGGTCCAGTAGGGATCCGCGAGGATCATGGAAGTCGGGGCTGCAATCGGGCGTAGGAATTAGGGCAATCGAAGCTCTGGGTCGGGTGCTAAAAAGTGGAGAAATCACTACGACGAAGCACGTGCGACCCAACCCAGTTTGGAAGAGATCGTTGACTGGGTTCAACAGTCTGACATGGACCAATCAGAAAATAGAATTTACAATAATCAAAGAAAATAAGATTAAAAAAAGTAACTGAATTAAAAATAAAAAGTATATATAATAAAAAATGTTTATTATTTTATGAAATAATTTTCTATGTTTTTTAATTATTTTTGTGAAAAATAAAATAATGTATATACAATATATAGTATTATATACACCTATATTATACTTGTGTATTATGTACAAGTATTTTTATTTCATTATTTTTACAAAAATAATTTTATTTTATATTTTATTTATTTAGAACATGATTTTAGGGGTATAAAATAATTTTTGTTGCATTTTATAAATTATTTAAGGGTGAAAAATAAATAGTGAATGTGGTGTGTATATGTGTATTTTGTACAAAGGTTGGATGATTTTATTTTTATTTTTATTTTATTTTCTGATTTTTATTTTCTTCTTATAATATTATTATACTGGGGTGTAAAAAGAATAAAATAATTTATTTTGTCAAAAATAAATAAATAATATTATGTACAAGTATAGGTGATATGTATAATATATAGTAGACCCTTATCTCTCTCTACTTATTTTCTTTTGCGATCAAGTCAAAACTTGACCTTCTCTTGGGGTTTGGGTCACTCTGTATTTATTCTAAATACATCATTCTTTTTCTTTTCCTTTTATTCTTTTATTTTTGCAGAATAAATGCTTAAATATGAAATATTAGCAAGGGTCTGCAGAATGCTAAATTATTGAATTTACAGGTATTTACATGTGGTTTTGCCAAAAAGAAGAGCTAAAATAAAAGAATAAAGAGTGAGAATCATGGATTCATCACCTCCTATACTTTATCTGTGCTACTCCCTTAGCAAACACTTATTTGAAAAAGAAGTGAAAACAAGAGGAAAAAGAAAAGGAAAAAGAAAAAGAATCAAGTTTGCTTATTAAACTTATCATCATTAAATTGGAGTATGGAGCTTAGTCAGACCTTTGGATTATTAGTTTAGTGGAACTTTATTGGGAAATAGATTTAAGACTCAACAACCTCTAAATTCCACAATTCTATGGTCAAGACTCCTCAATAAACCAGGTTAGAACAAGTCCACATACGTAAACTCTAATGACTATGCATCTTTCCTTGCACTGTGTAAGTGATATGTAGCTCCCCACCTAAGAAATGTAAAAGAAACAACCTTTCTCAACAAGGTAACTCTAATTCCCCAATCTAGCAGCTCTTTTCTCTAGGAGCGGGGTATTCTTTTCTAAGTTCAAGTACAACCGGCTCATCAAGAGGGGAAAGAAGAGAATGGACCATGATCAGTGTAGTCACGTAATCCTTGGAGCTTAACCGGTGTAGCCAACTCTCCACCTGCAAGCTTCAATGAGATGAGAAGGTGGAATGCATAAGCTTTGCTTATTTACTATATACACTCTGGCAGACATTTTATTTTCGATCAGGCCTGTCCCCTTTTTTGGAGTTTTTCATATTTTTGCACTTTTTTATGTGCATATATACAACATATTTACATGTGTATCTACATAAGGAGTTTTTCCTCTTGAGCCAGTAGACTATCCCTCTTTTGAAGCATTATTGCAACCCACAGACTCCTGTCTTTAGACCTCACTACCACTAGACCAGTTTGAGACGTGCATCTCTCCCTAGGGGAAGATGAGAGGTTGCGGGTAGCTGTACTACCCTCGTATGCTACCCCAAGCCAAAGAATTATGACTCCTCACCAACTCATCCTTGTTGAGCTACGTGTAAGGTGCGTGTTCAAGTCAATCCATTGCCTCTGAGAGTCATGCATGCATGGTTAAGTGTTCTTCTTAGGCTCATCAAGATGACATGTGAACATAGCCAAGTGGACTCAAAGAATTAAGTCACTATGGACCTGAAAACGTCCTAATCCCATATCATGTAAGGTTCCTTTGAAGTTAAGTGGATTAAGATCATAACCAAGCTCCATTTTCCAATTTAATTCCAGACTAGTTTAAATGTCAATTATGATTGAGAAGAATATATAAACAAACATGTACAATGATCTTTTTGAAACTCTTTTCAAAATATGCAAATTTTTATGAAAATTTTTGAATGCAAGGAAGAAGGAAAGTTTTGCAAAACATTGATAAATATTTACAAAAAAAATTACAAATATTTATTTTCCAAACATTTTTCAAAAATTTTGTACTATATACATAATTTTGATACAAAAATATTTACAAAAGGTTTACAATCAAAGCATTTTTACAAACATTTGTACAAAAATAGTTTATACAAAAGTTATTTACAAATCTTTATGTACGAGAGAATTTCAAATTTTTGTGATTTTTAGTTTTGAGATTTTTAGCAATTTTATTTTATTAACTCACTCACACAAAGTACGAGTTATGGCTAAAGTATATATACAATATATACAACACCCCCTGTACTTAGCTCGAACGATGTCCTCAGAGTGATCAAAGAGCAATGAAAGGAAGACATAACCCGTGCTGAGTATTGGGAAGTGAAAAGAAGGTTATACTACAATGATAAATAAACGAATGTAACGAATAGAGGTCAGTGATCCCCCTATACTTAGGATCAAGTAATCCTTAGTATAGAAGACTGTACACAAGGGGAAAACCAAAGGTTAGGATGTACAGGGTTTACCTCTCCTATACTTAGGGTAAAATATCCCTAAGTATAGGCAGCAAAACAGAGGTAATAGAAATCAAATGGAGAATCACATGTCTGATACCCTCCCTATACTTAGGGTAAAGCACACTCTAAGTATAGCATAATCATACGATGAAGATAGGGTATTAGATAAAAAGAATGAATGATATGGACAACTAAATCTATATAGTTGCGAAAGAGAAGTGATAATCATGCATGAGATGCAAATGATGTGAGTCAAAGATCACATCTCATGCAAAATGAATAGGGGCAACGTCAACGATCAACGGATCATGATCAAGATATGGCTTCAGGTGCTGACCTTTAACATGAAAGGTGGAATCAGATGACAACTCTGATATATCAATGCTTCCGTTGTTATGCACCTTTCTGACCAAGTACGATCCCTTCCATTTGCTTTGTAATTTCCCTGTAAATAATCTCAACCTAGCATCAAATAGCCATACTCTCTGGTTCAGCTCAAACTGTTTATGGCTGATATGAGAATCATGACATATCTTCAAACTCTCCTTATACTATAGGCTACTCGAAAAGGCTGTTTCTCTCAACTCCTCCAGGGTTGCCAACTCTTCTTTCCTCTGCTCTCCTATACTCTTGAGATCCAATAATAACTCAGTGACTGCCCATAGTGACTTATGCTTGATTTCCACAGGTAAATGGCATGGCTTGCCATAAACGAGACAAAGGGAGATGTACCCAAAGGTGTCTTGAAGGAAGTACTATATACCCACAAGATCGAGTCCAAAAGCCGTGACCAATCCTTTCGGTATGGGCGTACAACCTTATTTAATATCATCTTGATCTATCTGTTCGATACTTCAGCAAGACCATTGGTCTGAGGGTGATATGGAGTGACAACACGATGGTCAATGCTAAACTCGTTAGCAAGGGCCTTTACCTTGTCATTGATAAAGTGAGTCCCCCCATCAGATATCAATACTCTAGGTACCCCGAACCGTGAAATGATATTTTTCCTCAAAAAATTGTATACGTTCTTAGCATCTGCAGCTCAAGCGAGGATGGACTCGACCCAATGACTCACATAGTCTACAGCAAGCATAATGTACTCAAATCCCTGACTCTTAGGGAATGGATCCATGAAATTGATGCCCCGTGCATCAAAAACCTCACAGAATTGAATGGGTTGCATCGGCATCATATCACGCTATCCACAAGTGCCCATCATCTGACAGTCAGTCACCTCTTCACGAATTCATCAGAATCCTTGAAAAGGGTAGGCCACCATAGGCCAGATTGGAGTACTTTCTGTGCCGTCCTCCTCCCAGAATGATGTCCTCCTGCCTCAAGCTTGTGACAGTAAGTGAGGACGCTATGGTGCTCCTCTTGAGGAATTCACCGACGCCAGACACTATCCCCCCTTCATGATAAAGGGTGGGATCCTCCCAATGGTATGACTTGGCCTTCGCAAGGAAGGTCTCAAGTCGCTGTCTAGGCTAACCTTGTGGAACTTTCTTAGCAACAAGATAGTTCACGATGTCAGCATACCATGGAAGCGAGGTGTTAGCAACGATCACCTCGTCTAGGAAGGTATTTGTGATAGGTGTGATCTGATCAGAACTCTCAAGGTTCTCTAAATGGGAGAGGTGATCTGCCACCACATTCTTGACTCCAAGCTTATCCTTAATCTCTATATCAAACTCCTGGAGTAGAAGGATCAATCTGGTTAATCTGACTTTGGCATCCTTCTTTGCCATGAGGTATCAGATGGCGGTGTGATCTGTAAATATAGTCACTCGGGATCCAAGAATATAAGATCAGAACTTGTCCAAAGCAAAGACTACGGCTAGCATCTCCTTATCAATCACAGTATAATTCCGCTGAGCGGCATCCAAAGTCCGGCTAGCATACTGAATGGAGAAAGGTAATCCATCCTTCCTCTGTCCTAGCACAACCCCTATGGCAAAATCAGAAGCATCTGTCATGATCTCGAATGGGAGAGACCAATCGGGTGGCTGAAGGACAGGAGCCTCAACAAATAATCCCTTGAGAGTCTCAAATGATTCCAGACACTTATCATCTACAATGAACTCGGTGTCTTTTGTCAGCAGATCAGTAAGCGGTCAGGCAATGAATCGTCGTTAGAAACCGACATGCCCCAGAAAAGACCGCAACTATCGCAAATTGGACAATGGATTGATTTTCTTGATGATATCCACCTTGGCCGGATCAATCTAGATGACCCTGTTGGAGAAGATATGGCTAAGCACCATCCCCTGAGTCACCATGAAGTGACTCTTCTCCTAAGATAATACAAGATGGGCAGCGTTGAAGTATACGGTCTAAGCAGTCAAGACAAGCATCAAACACATCGTCGTAGACTGAAAAGTCATCCATGAAGACCTCCAAACAGTCACCCACCATGTCCACAAAAAAGGAGGAAAGCATGCACCTTTAGAATGTAACTGGGGCATTACATAAACCAAAGGGTATCCATCTAAAGGCATATGTCTCAAACATATAGGTGAATGTCGTTTTCTCCTGGTCTTCGGACACTATGGCCACCTGGTTGCACCCCGAGTACCCTCCAAGGAAACAGTAATGACTCTTCCTAGCTAGACTCTCGATAATCTGATCAATAAATGGCAGTGGGAAATGATCCTTCTTGGTGGCCTGATTCAATTGTTTGTAGTCCACACAGACCCTCTAGGAAATGGGTACTCGGGTAGCTATCTTCTCTCCGGACTCACTCAAAACTATATTGATGCCCATCTTCTACGGCATCACATGCAATGGACTAACCCACTTGGAGTCGGAGATGGGGTAGATAAAATCAACGTTCCACCACATTGATATTTCTTTCATGACCACATCTCGAAGATTCAGGTTCAGCCGTCGTTGGAACTCACGCGATGGCTTGGCATCCTCTTCGAGGTAGATGTGGTGGGAGCACAAGTCCGGACTTATCACTTGGAGATCAGCTACACTCCATCCAATCACCTTGCAGTTTCTTTCAATAATCTCCATCAGACGAGATTCTTAATCTCCAGTCAAATCTGTTGAGATAATGACTGGGAACATATCTAGCTCACTCGTAAGGAATCTGTACTTCATCGACTCCGGTAAGGTCTTCATCTCTGGACATGTGGGAGCTGGCAAATCTGGCTTCTAAAATGTCTGAGTGAAGGCTACCAGATCTGCATGTGAGAACTCTAGCTGAAGATGTGAATCTGACGAGGACGGCCCTGCTGACATATCAGTGATCTATGTTGGCTCGCTCTCTGCTCTAGCTGTAGGCTCTGTAAGAATCATACATGGCAAATAGTCATCAAAGTCCTCCCAATCAATGCCTGAATCTAAGGGATCTGAATCTGAAGAACATGAAATGTAATCTGCTTCGCTATCCTGACCATGATCATCAGCCTTAAATGTATCCGGTGTCAAGAGTGTGCTCTCCTAACTCTCAATATACCAAAATATGTAAGTCTGCAATGTCTAAGGGTGCGACAAGAGCTCGTGATGCTGGGTCTGACCAAACTGCTTCATTATCTGTGATCACAAAGTCGCAGTCCTGGTGGACGTCTCTCTCTGCATCTATTGTCTGCTCTGAATCACTTGACTGCTCGGAGCAGGCTGAATCTCTCACTTTGGTCTCCTCGATCATCTCTATTTGTACACTTTTGCCCTCAATGCAAAAGTATACCTTCTCGCTATCGTGATCGGATACCGCCTTGGATGTGGCCAAGAATGGGCATCCTAGTATGATGGGGGTATCTGCCACAGACTTTGGGATCTCCATATCCAATACAACAATGTCCACGGGAAATTTTAAGCCCTGAATTATGACGACCATGTCCTTCAATCACCCCTTCGGCCTCTTGATATATCTATCAGCAAACTGAAGGACTGTCATGCTCTGTCTAAGAGGGTCGAACTCGAATCGATTGAGTAAGGTTGTCGGAAGAAGGTTAATAGAAGAGCCGCTGTCTAATAGGGTACAATCAAACCGCTGCTCATGTATATGGCATCTGACATATGGAGCTCCTACATCAGGTCTCTTGGCTGGCAATCGGTTCTGAATTGCGAAGCAAGTGGCACGAGTAAGCACGTGGATCTCTGCATTGTGATTCCTTCTCTTCCTACGGATGGTAGTGTTCTCTCTCAAATTCTTCTGGAAGAGAGGGTTGTGCTTTAGTGCCTCCTGTAGAGTCAATTGTATCTGAAATTGATCAATCATCTGCCGGCTGAACTCTAATTGGTGACTCTTTTTTGGATTTTCATTTTTGGTCCCCTTTTCTAAGCGGAGTACTTGAGGGAAGGGGATAGAGGGACCCTCTTCAGAGATATGAGGGTCAAGAATAGGTTCCTGAGCATGTAGAGGACTAGAATCCATACCAAGATCATCATGTAACCCAGACAGACTCACAGGGGATACAGAAACCTTTCCTTCATTCATATTTTTTATTTTTGTTTTTCCATTTTTTGTATTTTTCTATCCTGAGATACGAACTGAGGTAACACAACTGAAGGTAAATTGGTGGCATCAGTATCACCCACAGCATCTATACTTGAGACATCAACACCGCACTCTGGCCAAGCATCTCTCATCAAGGTGGCATCAGCACCACCGTCTTTATCTAGAATCACGACGGCCTCAGTACTGTCGGTTGGATCATCATCCTTGGTGGCTTAAGCACCACCACCATCATCATCATGAGCGGCATCAACACCGCTACCATCCTCTTCTGGCACTCCGAAATCTCCATGTGATCATCGCTCAGACGAGGCATAGTCGGCTGGCATCCTACAGCTCCTTAGTGTCACAACATCAACATCAAATACATAGGAAGAAATATCACCCAACGTATCACTAGGAGTGGTATTCTCTGTAAACTGTAACTGCTCAAATTTCCTCTTCAGATTGTTCGGGTTAGGTTCAATCTGAGCGGGTATGGCAGCCTTTCCCTTGATAATCTCCCTCATTTTCTACCGGAACTCGTCCATCTCTCAGTGGAAGGATGCATGCTGGTTAGAAAGTAAGCGGGAGAGGTCGTCAAGGGATGGGTTCTCATACACTGATGAATGAGAACCAAACGGGTTGCCTCACTGGAAATGAGGCTGAGACTGCTGCTGTTGGTAGTGTGGAGGAGGCTGGGAATACTGTTGAGGCTGTCGGGGCTGCCTCCACTGCTGTCCCTGATTATAGGGATGAGGACCCTGCTGTTGATACTGTTGGTAAGAGTGATGGGGCTGCTGCTGCTGGCTGGCCTGGCATGCCTGAGCTGGAGGCTGCTCTGGGACGAGGTGCCTCCAGTAGACCATATGAATCCCGGATGGTTATGACGAATCTTGGGATGAGGTGGTACTGGGAGTACCAGATCCCGTTGACTTCCATCAACAGCTTCTGCTCGAGGTGTGGTGGGGGAAGGACTGCCAAGGGCTGATCCGGCTGGTAGACCACCATCTGAGTGCCCGGAGATGGTGGTGGTTGCTGGTAGTGTTGCAGCTGCTGGACTGGCTCTGTCTGAATGTGATGGACCTGGCGGTACATTGCAGATGGCTGGATGGAGCTGCTGCTGGGGATTATCCCGTGACCTGAGATGGGCTAAGAAGCCATCTGTGTCTCCTGGAGACACATGATCTGAGTCTTCAGGTCACTCAGTGTTTGTGCCAACTGATCAATCTAGTTCAGGCCCTGACACTACTTCTTCTCTATGATCTCGATGCGGTTCAACTTCTCCTGATGATGCCCATGTCAGCGGTTGAAGACTCAGCATGTGATGTTGTTGACGTAGAAGTGGAAGGACCAGCATCGATACGTGTGATCCTCTGATAAGATACAGCCTGTGGAAGGGGTTCCCCTGAGTGTAGACTCGGGTCTGGGACATCATAGTGTAATTTTCTGCCATCTCCTCATAAATGGCCCAGACCTAGTCCTCGTCCTTAGCAAAATAGGACCCTCTACAAAAGGCATTTACTAGCCTCTATAGCTCCGATGTCAGCCCACAAAAGAAGCTCTGAACAAGGTTGCGCTTGGGTATCTCGTGATGTGGACATCGGTCAGTGAGCTCTCTGAATCTATCCCAAGCCTAGTAAAACTGCTCGTTTGGGATCATGGTGAAGTTGTTGATCATAGATCGTGTTGCATTGGTCCAGTCGAGTGGATAATACATGTTTAAGTACTTGATCTGGAGCTACTCCCAAGTGGTGACGTACCTCCCCAAATGCTTCAGCCAGTAGGCTGCTCTGTCAACTAAGGAGTGGGAAGGCGATCATCTTGATAGTGTCCTCGTCCACGAATCGGTCGTGGATAGTGCTGCAAATCATCTCAAATTCTTGTAGATGGAGGTATGGCTCCTCAGTGGCTAGCCCATGGAACTTGGGCAAAAGCTGGATGGTATGGGGGTGAAGCTCAGAGTCATCGAGAATCTCCGGTAGCTGGATCCAACGG
Organism: Ottelia alismoides; assembly: GCA_037367405.1. Taxonomy (NCBI): domain Eukaryota; kingdom Viridiplantae; phylum Streptophyta; class Magnoliopsida; order Alismatales; family Hydrocharitaceae; genus Ottelia; species Ottelia alismoides. Next base: position 612,598 of record JAZKJV010006801.1, on the reverse strand, counting down.
TGGGTGAGAGTTGCACCAGGATTGTGCAACTGCCTCATCGTACATGGTGGCCTGGCTTTATCCTGCAGCACCTCCTGATATCCGTCTCCTCCTCCAGCTATTGTTATCTCTCCACCGGTTGTTCTTTGCGGCTTTGTTCTGCCTGCTCGCATCTGCTTCAGCTCTCTCCTCACCTCGGCAATAAAGACTCCCTGGTCCCTGATCTGTCACGGCATGGTCTAGATAAGCAAGTAGTGTGTCGTTGTTGGCGGCCTGGTCCAATACATAGGAAGAAGTCTATGGTTACTCATCAGTGTAGTTCTCGTTGCTGGCCATCTCTTGGGTCTCTGCAAAGGCAAAAGACCCCAACTTAGGTATCGTCAAGTGAACAAATAACTGTGCTGGCCTCTGCTCTGGCACCTTAGGAATGGGAGAAGGGTGGTCAAGGGGGAACTAGGTGGTAGCGAACTCATGTTCAAAGAGCGGGTCTAGGCTCTCTAAAGCTCCCTAGATGAATGGAGAGGAGTGCTCGAAAGCGGTGTTGTCAGAGGCAGCCTAAGGGACCTCCTTTGTGAAGATTGGATCTGGAATGCAAACATGATAAGAAATCAAACCCCTTTTTCACCTACTCAACACTCGAGCTGATGACTGTGAGAGATCGGTCATTAATCTTGTCAATTTTTATTAAGGTAATCAATCAATCTATAGAGCGATTAAGCAAGCTGTTGGGAACCCAATGCTCCCAGGAGACTGGCCTGAATCTCACAACTAGTTTTTCCCAGTTAGTATGGGTGTGGACCATTTACCGACTACCCGATCTACCTAATCTGCTAAGGAAGTCCCAGATTGATTACCGGCTACCTGGTGAAATCCTCACTAGAGACCAACTAGGTACAAGACCAGTAGTCTGAAGAGAGTTCAGGTATGGGTCTATCTAGTGTGCGGGTCACTCTCTCGCTGCACATAAATAAACTAATGAGGGGATGACTCTCCCCAAAACAAAGATTTTTATGTGAGGTATATTTCCGGGTCAAGTTTGCGTTAGCAGTCCCAATTTTATTTTGTTACCTCTTTTTAGGCATTTTTCTGAGATAAGACAACACTTAACGAATTTTCTGATTTCCTTGGTTATTTTGAGTCCAATAAAATAGGGGGAGGAGGTAAGAAAAGCTGATGTGTGATCAAACACAATGATGCATGTAGAGATAGAAATGCATACTTGACTCCACCACTCTACATGCAGGGTGATCCACGCATAAAATTAAAGACTGAAAGTAAACTACCTATATGATGCACAAGGAAATCGGCCTTAGACGAGCAACTTCTGTTAATTGTGAAGAACAAGTAGCTAATTATCGGGAAGAGAAACCGTAGTCTGGTCTTCAATGCCGATCGGTGCCCACCGTAATGGGTCATGCCAATGTTGTATACGGCCTCTCTCGGCACATGGTCTCTACTCCCAATAAGTTAACTTTTTCAATTTTATTTTAGCTAAGTCCAATTACGATCTATAGGAACAGATAGGCAATTACGTGTGGGGATCTTAGCTAATTACGCCACAATCAACAGAAATTCCCAAGTCTAGGTCCTAAAACCTCGAGAATCAAAAGGAAATTAAAAGCGAGAAAAATAAAACCATGAAAAATCGTGGTGAGGTCCCCCGAGTACACCGATACTCGGGGAAACAGACCCTGAAGTCTAAGTGTCGAAAGTCTACAATTATTACAGTAATAGAAATTTTGCAAAAATAAACGTAATCTATTTAATACAACTGTTCTCTCTCTCTCCCTCTACTCCTCCTCGGATGCGAGCTCCTCCAATAGAAAGCCGAAGAGTCCCTTAGGCAGTTCCTCGCACAAAAAGTGAAACAAAAGGATGTCAGAAGGCAGCTATACCAAATAGATACAAAAATGAGCAAAATAGAAAAAAAGCCGTGCTCCCCGACAACGACGCCATTCTGACGAGCGACCTACCAACTAGTGTTAAGTATCAAAATAAACAATGGTCGTTGCAACTCCAATCAATAAGCCGACTCAATCGAGAAAATAAAACCACTCAAGGAAAATCAAACAATGAGATGTAAAGTAAGCGGTTCGCTATTTTTATATACATGGTATAACCACCAAGGTCGAACACAAGGAGCATGGGAAAAATACAAAGTTCTCAAAATTCAAAAATAAATTTTTTTAGTGGTTTTTATTTTTTTAATAAGAAAAGAAAGATGCTCAAAATAAAGCAATACACACAACACTCTTTTTGTATTTTTCTAAATAATCAAAAATACTCATAAAATAAATTAAAAATATTTTTGAGTTTTCTGGTTTTTAAAGCATTTTTGGTAATTTTTCTAGGTTTTTCTAATGTTTTTGTGATTTTATAAAAATCAAATAAAGCTCAAAACACAACACAGTGCACAACCATGACCAAATTACAAATTAAAAATATTTAAATGCCCTAAGGTCATGGTTAGCAATTTTAGGAAGAAAGAGAAGTGTAAGGCAACAAACAGAAACTGAAATTGCAATTTTTGGAATTTTCTTTGATTTTATAGGACTTTAATAAGTTTTTGGTTATTTTGTAATTTTTAAGATTTTTGTAATGAATTTGCAGACAAAATTAGAACTGGAGTTAAAACACAATAAAAGGCAAACATAGGAATTTTTAAAGCATTTTTCAAATTTTTATGATTTTTCTAATTTAGATAGGACACTTTTTAGTGGTTTTTGAATTTTTAAAAATATAAAGTAATCAAATTAATCCAAGAAAACCGTAGTAAAAACTACACACTAGTAGGATCTAAAAGTAATTTTTAGAATTAATTTAATAATTATTAAGTACAATAAAAGAACATGCAATTAATCACAGTTTATAGAGACCAAAAAGCAAATATTTTAAGTCTCTGGACCAAACATATAACACATAGTAAAAGTTCGGGGCCAAATCTACAAATAGTCCAATCAATTACACGCACAACACGTGGTTCATGTTCATAGGGGCATAGATGTAATTTCTAAAAGCTTAACATTCATTCATTAACAAAATAAAAGTTCAGAACAGAACATGCAAATAACTTAAAAATCACGTGAGGACACACGTGCTTCAGACTAAGGAGGACTAAAGTGCAAATATAAAAAATACGAGGTCCAAACTATAAATATTCTTAACTACAACTTTTATTTAATGGACTAAAGCTAAAAACAAAGACATGCGAGGGCATGAGGGAAATATACCTATGGCAGGGACACGTATCGCGCATGGAGGAGGACGTTGGCGTATGACTCTGATCTGATGCTTGGGTGGATCTGACGGCCTATAGAGAATGTCGAGAACGTGTGGGGTAGATGTGTTAGAGGCTCTGATTCAATGACCCAAAGGATGCCTTTGTTTGGCGGCTCATATCAGATCTCGTAGGAGGGTGCTCATCCAACGGTGGGAGAAGGGACAGTAAGAACACACCCAGGTCGAACTTCGAACGAGCGAGGGAAGGGATCCGTCGACCCGATGAAGGTGATGAGGGCTCCGACAGTATTGTGAGGATGCTCTGCATCTGTTGGAGGGGTCCGATGGAGGAAGTGTCGGTCCGATGGGCTTCACGATGAAGGCGCTCTTGGAGCTGCTCCGCCTGAGCAGATGGGAGTCCAAAGTGATCTCCTCGCACGCGTCAGGGCCTGCAAAAGATACTATGCTCGGAGTCGAAGCTTCGACAGAGGTTATTGAAGCAAAACAGCAAGCGGAGCACGGTGGAATGGTGTTCGACCTCCGATGAAGGTAGGGGAAGGAGATCTGGGCCTAATATCGACGAGATGGTGGAGTCTTAGGATGATCAGGTTGTACGGGAAGGTGTAAGGTGAGTCGAGGGATCGATCTGAATGGATGGGGGTGCGTAAGGGGGCTCCGACCAGCTGGTCAGAGAAGATGAACTAGCGGCGATGTGAAATGGAAAGGTGGAATCGAAACGGGAATCGCAACGGAAAAGATAAGCATCTGAAGGTTCAGATACGCTCCTAAGCTTCAAGCGAAGGTGGGCGTCGAGGTTTTGGCCTCAAACAAGCTGCGGCTGGCTGGGAGGCTTCACGCGACAGAGCTCAGGCACATCGTGAGCTTCTAGCCTCCAAGCATCTCCTGGCAGTCTTAAAGCTCTCTTTTGACAGCTATTACTCTAAGGAAGGTGGCTCAGGGTATGTGGTGGTGGAAGGGACGAGCTGAGGTGCTGGAGGCGAGGGAGGAGATGTTATATAGGCTGCTCGAGGGTCCAGAATGATCGAAGGAATATGCAGAACCCTAGGAAGATTCGATTGCGCCTAGGAATCCGCGAGGATCATGGAAGTCGGAGCTGCAACCATGCGCAAGAATTGGGGCAATCGGAGCTCTGGGTCGGGCACTACAAATTGGAGAAATCACTCCGACGAAGCACATACGACTCGACCCGGTCTGGAAGAGACCGTTGACTGGGGTCAACGGTCTGACATGGATCAATCAGAAAATAGAATTTACAAAAATAAAATAATATGATTAAAAATTGTAAATGAATTTAAAATAAATATTGTTTATAATAAAAATTGTTTATTACTTTACAAACTATTTTTCTATGATTTTTATTTATTTTTATGAAAAATAAAAAAATGTATATACAGTATATAACATTATATACTAGTATATTATACCTATGTATTATGTACAAGTATTTTTATTTCATTATTTTTACAAAAATAATTTTATTTTTATAATTTATTTATTTACAACATGATTTTAGGAGTATAAAATAATTTTTTTTTTGCATTTCTACAAATTATTTAAGGGTGAAAAATAAATAGTGAATGTGGTATGTGTATGTGTATTTCGTACAAAGGTTGGATGATTTTATTTTTGTTTTTATTTTATTATTATGATTTTTATTTTATTTTTATAATATTATTAAAGCTATATACTAGGGTGTAAAAGGAATAAAATAATTTATTTTGTCAAAAATAAATAAAGAAATAAATATTATGTACAGGTATAGGTGATATGTACAATACATAGTAGACTCTTCTCTCTCTACTTATTTTTTTGCGACCAGGTCAAGACTTGACCTTCTCTTGGGGTTTGGGTCACTCTGTATTTATTCTAAATACATCATTCTTTTTCTTTTTCTTTTATTCTTTTATTTTTGCAGAATAAATGCCTAAATATGAAATATTAGCAAGGGCCTGCAGAATGCTAAATTATTGAATTTACAGGTATTTACATGTGGTTTTGCCAAAAAGAAGAGCTAAAATAAAAGAATAAAGAGTGAAAATCATGGATTCATCAGTAATCTTTCTACAAAGATTGTATCCAACCGATCTCTTGATAGATTTAGTGGTATTGAATAAGTTAGGTTAAGGTGTTGATAAAAGTCAAAAGTATTGATCAAACCTTAAAGTATTGACTAAGATCGAATTATTGACTAAAAAGTCAAATTGTTGATCAAAAGTCAAAATGTTCACCAAAGTCAAAATGTTGACTTTAAGTCAAAGTACTGACCTATTGAGATCAAGATAACTCAAGCCACATGTTATATGTTGTTCATGAAACAAGCACACATTCTCTGACTAGAGACATACATACATATATACATACACATACATCCATACACATACATACATACATACATACATACATACATACACACGCTCGGGTTTATACATTTGACAACCAATCGGTTAATGATCTAATAATGTATATATACTGATGAGTTGGAGTTCATATGAGGACATATGAGATGTATGAATCATCAAAGGAATCATATAGGTTTATTGAACCATAAGACACGAGCTCACTCATGAGACATTGAGAATAAACTGAATTCCATCGATGGTCATCTTATTCAGGAAACAAGGTAATAATTTCAAAGTATGATATATGATTTTAGAAAGCATATGATTGATATTGCCACCCAATGATTGATTGAGAAACTTACAGATAAAACTCAAAGAAAGCAATCAAATAAGGACTTGGACTTTGGTTTTAATCATGGTCTTCCAATATGTAGGATGTGTGAATATTAGGAATACTCGAGATCTTAAAAAGTTGTGTACAACGACGCTTCCATTCCGATGGAGTGATGAAACATGAATATATTTTAGTGACTCCACTTGGAGACCGAAGTCTCGAAGTCATAATCTTAGCCAAAGAATTGGACTAATTATTTGATTGGATCAAAATCAATAAAAGATTGACATTCAATTTTCCAATCCAATCAGATAAATCTAAGTAATATGGATTCGATATGAGATATAATCTCAATATCAAGTTACTATACATGGTCTATACAATTCTCTGACCTAATCTCCAAGTATCGGTGGATGCTGCACATAAATTGTAATTGGTTTAGGATTTGTACATTGAGAGATCAATAAGTATTAATGATGATCCATGATAATGTATGAATATGATTTATGCATGCATAATTAATACAGATATTGATTTATAATGATCAAATATGTGAATTTGATTCACATTAAATTGAAAAACTTGCATATTAATTTGATTTATATAATCAATATTAATATGAATTAGATTCACATTAAGCATTACTTAATGCAAATTACATTTAAGGATTTTTTGTAGTTATGCCTGATGAATCTCCATTTCATCATCTTTATTCTATCATTTTGGCCTTAAAACCCTAGATAATGCATGTAAATAGCATTATTTTGTAAATATGAACATTCACTATTTATTCATGTTATTGTATATAAAATAATGTTTTTAATGCCAAAATTATAGAATAAAGAAAAGAAAAAAGGATAAAATATTAAAGGTATTTTTATGACCCTAAACCCCGAGACCTAGGCAACTTGATGATTGGGTCGACAAGGAATAAAGTAGGGGGAGACAAGGGCTATAAATCACCAATAATTTCTATTCTTTTAATTCATCAATAAAGTATTTTGGGACCTATTTTATTCTTTAATGTTTATACATCAAATACATAAATTTTGCACGTAAATGTTGTAGATAAAAATATATACAAAAATACAAAATTGAGTTCGTTCCAAAATAATAGATAATGTACAAGTTATACTCTAAATAAGATTCCAAAATCCCAACTTTTCAGACCCATATCTCTCAAATAAAGACTCAAAATGTATCAAAATCACTTTAATTGTATATAACTTTTAATAAGATATTTAATTAAGGTGGTTTCACAGCATTTTAAGATAATATATATAATTTAGGTTTTGGACACCTATTGTACTATATACCCGAATAAAATATTCATTTTATTTAGTCTTTATTATTTTTATAATTTTACATTTTTATAATTGTGTAAATATTATTTGTAGTATATGTAAATATTAAAACTAGAATATAAAAACCATAAAGAAAACATAAAAATAAAATAAGATACAAAAATACATAGATGAAATACCTAAACTTATACCTATATAATTTATACCCCTATTTATTTAAGTGTACACATAATATCAGAAAAATATAATAAAAATATATTTATGTACATAAAAATAGTTAAAAATATATAAAATATAAGAATAAAATAATAAATCAAAAAAACATAAAATAAAAATAAAATAACCAAAACATAGATGAATATACCTATAAATACACCCTTAAAAATTAACTTGTAATAAATAACACCAACAAAATAAATAAAAATCATATTAAAATACTACATGAAACAATAAACATGTTCTATTTTATAATAAAAAATCAATAAAATCATTTATTATTTTTAATTAATTATTTTCGATTAAATCATGCCTTTTTATCCTTTGGCGGCTTACGTGGACCAATCGCAACATGCCTTTTTGTTGAACTCAGTCAACTCAACCTCCAGGTCTCTGAACCCTGTCAAGAATGTCATCTCCCACGATTTATGCCCTTTTTTCCTGGGCTTCTCGTCCATCCTTTTCGTTGATTAATCACGCAAAGATCAACATCTACCATCGATAATCCACGCCAAAGCCCTAAATCCTTTGTACATACCTTCGATTCATCCCAAATCATCGGTCAATAAGGATCTTTGAATTTGTCTATAAATAAACCCCTTCACCTCCTAGCTCTGTTTTGATCCTTCTCTAAGCCTTAAAGTCCCTCATCGTGAGTGAGAGAGTATTCCTGGTGACAGCTGAAGCATCCTCGAGCTTTATGCGAGCGATTCGGGCAAGGTGGAGCGATCCAAGGTGGCCCACTGGCCCCATTTGCTCCCTGAGCAACCCCCAGGTATGAGCTGTGTTTTTTTTCTAAAATCATTTTTAGGTAGTTGTAGCTTTTAGCTTTAATTCTATGCATTTTATTCATGCTTTTAATCATGTTAGTAGAGTAAATTAGGTTAATCCTCTCACTAGAGCTCTAGAGCTCCAGCCATGTCCTCACCGTGAATCACTCGATCTCCGACCTGCCTTTCCACCCCACTCTCTTGCCCTTTCGCTTCTACGCTACTACGCTCCAATCACCTAGATCACCCCTGTGATCTAGAGATCTATGCTCCACTATTGTATGTCGTAGAATCCCCATTTCACTCATCCAGAGCGTATCCCAACTTCAACATCGGTTGAGGTGATGCGCCTCGAGCCACTTAATGTCTTCGTACAGGTGCCAAGGCGAAACGACCCTGTGTGGGACATGATCGCACCTGGACGAGGGTCCCCAGGTGCTTTTTGTTCCCTGGCGTGCAAGGACCCCATCGTAGGGTCCTGGATCTTCTAGAGAACATCAGTCAATGCGGACGAGCTCCATTGACGTGTAGATCCCAAGAACTACATCAGGAACAGTCACTGGGAGGAGAAATCACAGAGCGAAGTTCAGGGAAGTTCACCTTCTTCCCTGTTGTTTGTGGGTAGCAGATACCATCCGATGGAAGGCGCACCTCCAGTTCTTATCTCCATTGTCCGCTCTATGCTCATCTCGACCGTTCGATGGAGACCACGATCAGATCAGAGCTGATCATCAGTGAAGCGATATCATGAGATGGCAGCGCGGCGCGTGGCAAGTGGATCGCCATCAAGTACACGATGGTGCGCCAAGTGGGGGTAATTTACATATTTTGCCCCCAGTCTTTTTGTATTTCTTTATTAGTCTTGTAAACAAAATATGCTGTGTAAATAAAATGGATTTTTTGAATGAAGACCCCTATACTTCTTGCATATTACACTTAGGTCCATGCCAGCTACCTCACGTGTCACCCCACATAAGGTAGCCATTTTGCAAGTATACCCTTATGATTCTATGTATTTGTATTTAATCCAATAAATTCTAATATACGTTGTAAATTTCTGGGAGAATTGCATATATGACCCTGATGTTTTGGTGCTTGGATTTTATTTATTAAAAATAGCACTCATTCTCTAAAAATTATGCAAAATAGGGTTAGATGCATGCTAGCATGTATTTTCATGCTCCATTTTTATTTTGACAATTTTGGTATTTTTATTATTTATTAAAATTAAAATGAGCACATTTTTATCCCTATTTGAAGAAGAAAATACCAAAAATAGAAAAATATTTCGAAAAATTCCACAAAAATTATATGTTCTTTAGTTTAGCATATTTTATCTCCAGATAAAAATCCCTAAAAATAGGAAAATAAAAAGACTAAAATTTAAAAATCTCTAAAATCCTATAAAAAAGATAAAAATCACTAATAATTTCAAAAATATATTTATCTATTTTTGAATTTTAATTATATACCTATTAAAATTCATTTGAAGAATTTGGGATTTATTTTGCTATTTTTAATCTTCACTTCAATTTCAACCTCTTATTTAATCCCTAACTTGGGATATTTTTTACTTTAAAATGCATAAAAATTAGAAAAAATTCCAGAAAAATCATAAAAAACATTAGAAAAATACATAAATCCAAAAACAATTTATTTGTTGGATTTTTATTTATTTATACTAGTATTTATAATTATATTACTCTATATGGAATATAAAACCTTATATAGTCTATCATATATAAAAAAAGAAAAATAAAATAAAATATAAAACCCAGATAATTAAAACCTCAAAAATTGTATATAATTAATATATATATATATATGAGGAAAGGGATCCTACTCCATGGAGTAGGTAACTTACCTACTCCACTTTCTTTTTTTTCAAAATTTTTTATTTTTTTTGAAAAATGCTTCCATGGATTTTCATAATTATATCCCTCTAATATGTCATTCAAATTTCGTCAAAAATAGAGAATCCTACGGCCTCCATCCAGAACATGAAAAATACAGCAAATTTGTGACCGTTAAAAAATGACTGTCTGGATAGAGGTCGTAGGAGTCTCTACTTCTGACGAAATTTGAATGACATATTAAAGGATATAGTTATGAAAATCCATAGAAGCATTTTTCAAAAAAAAATAAAAAAAATTTGAAAAAGAAGAAAATGGAGTAGGTAAGTTATCTACTCCATGGAGTAGGATCCCTTCTCTCTCTCTCTCTCTATACATATATATATATATATGAAATTAAAAACCTATAAAAATATATAAAAAAGGACATGTTTGTACATACTACACATCGATTAGCAATAATCGTAGGCTGCCTCTTTTGCTCTCTGTGGTTCGACCTCTACATGCTTTCCTGCTATAAACTTAGTTTTGTAGAGAATAATAAATTTTAACTCCACATATTTGCTATGCATTGCTTGATTCATATTGTGGGTTAAATGTTGATTAATCAGGATTTATCAAGTGGTCAATGCATCGACCGTGGTTTCGCCTTGTGAAATCGTACGACCCTCGAGATTCCTCGGTTATCAATGCCCCTCTTACATTTTTGCAATATCACTTATGCCCCATCTCTTTTTTGCATATCACTTGTGCCCCTATATTCGTTCAAATTTCGTAGTTCTACCCTTTTGCAATAGCAGTTATGCCCCTACTTTACGTATACGGAAGGGCAAAACTATGAATTTTCTAAGAATATAATGGGAAAACTGATATCGTAGAAAAAGGAGGGGCATAATTGGTATTGCATTAAATAGGAAGATAACTATAAAAAACCCTACATTTAATATTTGAATACTATCATACACACACAAATATATGATTAATATGAATGTTGATTCATACTAACCACCCATAATGTGAATCTGATTCACATCTAATCACAAGACATGTGTGAATTACATCACACAATCAATGTTAATACTAATTGGATAAACATTAAACATTGATAAATGTAAATTGAATTCACATTTAATTATGGCTAATGAAATTGCTTCAATTCATTGGAGGGTTATTTACTAATGTACTAATGTCGCAAAATAATTGCAAGTTATTTTTTTGATAAATAGTTGATAATTAAATTACATTTCAGATTTGATTAGAATTAAATAAAAATGAGAGAGAATGAAAGTTGTTTCCAACAACTTCTAAGTGAACATGGAAATGGGCCCACCATGTCCTCTCTCTATTTCTTGATAATAATAATAATATATTATAATATTTTTAATGCTAGTTGAAATATGACTAAAACATAGCCATACAATCCAAGGAATAGGATTGTCATCTTAACCATCCATTAGCCCATAAAGAGACATATGTGGTCTTCTAATTAATTTCCCAAGTCTTGAGAATTGAGAGTTTCTTTCAAAGATAACCATAAAGGAAATCCTATGGCCGTCCACCCCTTTACCCTCTTCTATATGGCATCTACCATGTCCCCTTCTCCTCCCCGTTGGGCCACCTGATGTCATAAGGAGAATCGCCTACTCTAGTGCCTTGGGTTCGCAAAGAAGAAGTTAAATTTTGTGAGATGAAGTCTAGAGCATTGATCCTCTAAGGATCATCTTTTACAAGGACATCATGAAGAGATCTCTTAAGTTTGCGAGAGGCACTCATGTCATCTGTGTGTCTATGGATTTTCTCTGTTGGACCGGACTCAGGAGGTCTCCTACTTTTGAGGCTAAGGATCATATGCTTCATAGGTATTTTCCACATCGCATGTGTGATGGGAAATGGTTCGATATGATTTCTCATTTGAATTTTTTTGTTATATGCTTTTTATGTGACTCATATGATGGGTCTAATTATCCGAATTCTATCTGAATATTTTTTTTCCACTTCCATGGTGCACAAGGCTATTCACCTCCATTCACCGCAAAGCAATCATTCATTGAACCACCCTTAAAAAACATAGTGAGATGAAGGAATGATGGCATTTAACTCGGGAAGCCATTATCCAGTCCAATCAATTTGACTTTCCTTAATTTGTTGCGGATCTCCATTCTAAAGATGAAGGAGATAATGGAGTTATTAATAAATCTTATACTACTAGGGTTAAAGGGATCAATATGAAGATAATATATAAGAGGGGTTCATGAAGTGGTCATTAGCAAGATTCTAAACTAATCCATATATATATATATATATATATATATATATATTAAAGCCTGTCAACCTATTATTTTCATATCAAAAATTCAGGTTTTACCCTTTCCAATTTTACCTAGGGCCAGTCCCCATCCATCATTTCATTTCTGCCCTCGACTTTTCCAAGGAATTACATAAGCCACCCCCAAGCCTTCACCCCTTTCCCTCCGTCGATTCCACCTTTTATGAAATCCTGCATTTTTGTCCTAAATTCTGGAGTGTTTTTGACATCCAAAAAAATTTAAAGGCATCATTTCGT